>VZRZ01001383.1:176728-359570 GCA_013398175.1 Climacteris rufus
TTTTTTTTAATGAATCAATTGAATTACTATAGTCTGTGAATGTAAGAAGTTTTTCCACATTCTTACACCATTTTTGGTGTTAATGGAGATTGTTCCAGAGCCCTCATTGTCCCTTTCACAATGTGAAACAGCATGCAGCCACTGCTCTCTGCAGCAGAGTTCTCTGTGCATCTGAAAATCACAAAACCATGCTGAGTCTTTCTCTTGCCCTCTTTTTCCTACCCCCTTAGCATTTTTGAATATGATTCATAACCCTTTCTGGTAGGCCCTCTGTGAATGTTTTTCAGCTGCTGATTTCCAGGCTACATCTCCTTGGGCTGGAAGTGTGACATGCAGTCTTTGTTCCTCTGCAATCACCATCTGCAGAGCTGGAGTCAATGGGGCTGCAGCTGAAAATGCACCATCCATGGAATTGCTTCCATCTGTTTCTGTCCTCATTGTGCATAAGGATTTCCAGGGTATTGTACTTTGCACATTTCCTCAGCAGTGATTTTATGTTTGTTAAGGCTTGTTATGTGTAATGGTAGGTCTGCAGCTAATTCCTGAGACACTCCCTGGAAACACAGGAGTTATGTGGTATTTGGTCTTCATATGAATTTAACAGAGTAAATTACAAAAACTGTAATCATGCAGGTAATGTCCTTATTGTTTTCCCAGTGTTATTAACAAATATTTATTAGGAACTGAGATTTTTTAAAAATGAAATTATGGTCAAATATGAGACTATCTACAGTGACTGTTAATATTTAAATTTTTTACTTTATTAGGGTTTAAAAAAATTAATTGGAAATCCCTTGAATTTTGTCTTGTCATCACCAAGAAGTTTCAGTGTGTGGTTGCATTTCCACATATACAGTGGGAGCACTAGGATTTATACTTCTCCATACAGATATATATATAATATCACACTTTTTCTTCTTACATCTGGACTTCTTCTCTGGAGCAATACATGTGTTCCATATATAGCCACCATTCTGGACACTTCAGATAAGTCATGAAAATCATAAATTATATTTACTGAATACTACAGTGAAAAAAAAATCCAGGCTATGTATTGAAGTGAGGGTAATCAGCTGTCAAAATAATTTGCCAGAAGTGGTGGTGAACCCTCTAGCGTTTAAATCAAGTTCAGCAGTTCTTTCAGAATATCTTTAATGCAGCCTGTTTTAATGGATTACCTGCCAGTAATAACAAATGGTAGCTAGGATAAAACTACATGTTGTCAGGAAGCTTAAACTTTACAGCAATCTGTATTGCTGTTGGAAAATTTGTAGCAGGTCTGTGAACCAAAAAATCTGACAAGTCCTGATAATTCAGAAAGAACTTAATTTAGGCAGTGTCTACAGCCTGTGTTCTGCAGGAAGAGAGAATAGCTAATCACAAGGTTGCCTTCTGGCTTTCTAATCTGTAAAGCTACTCGTAATTAGAGAACTATCCTTAGCTTCAGGAACCCTGCATCCTATTCCTCTCCTCACCCCTGACTTCCTGTGTGATGTGGTATGAATCACTGACACGGAGATCATTAAAGAAACTTGGGATGTGTCTGTGATGACAGTAAGTGTGAATCTAAGTGCCAGCTTTTGTGTAAAAGACAGGGAAGATAGCTTTGCCAGGAAATATCGGTGTTTGAAGAAAAGATGCTACAAGTTATTCAGTGATTCAGAGTATTCAGTGGTACTTGGGTATTTGGTATTGTTCCAAGTCATCCCCTTCATCCTCTCCAGACTTCTGTAACTGGACAGGAGGTATCCCTCAGGCCCTGGCAAGATTGGGTATCCTAAGTTGTTGGGTTTATTTATCTCAACAATGCTAGGCAGGCTTGCTAGTAAGACCAGACTGGAGTTTCTGAAGTGTGACTTGAGGTTTAACCTTTAGACCAATCCAATTAAATATGGGATTTGGTTTCCAATCTTTACTTAGGGGACTGGAAAACAGAAGCTACTAGCAAAACAAACAAATGATAATCCTGTATGTATTTAATATAATTCCCTGCAATTACTTCTGCATCCATCTCCTCTGATTGCCTGGGCTGGTTCTGAGGGATGGCAACACTGCGTCTGTCCTATTCCAGGGCTCCCAAAGCTTTGGTTCATTGCTAGACAAGTGGGGAGGGGGAAGGACTACCCTTCCAGTCACCTTTTCAGGTTCTGCTCACCCTGTCCAACTCTCACTTGTCTTCTTCATCAAGTACTGTAGGATTTCCTGTAGTTCAAGTTTTCATGCTGCATTAATGGTTTACCCTTTCTTCAGTGAGATCCTGTGTTTGATTTTGCTTCTTTAACTATAAGATGAAGATGATGGTGGCTTCCATTGAAACAGAGCAGTCTCAGTCCCAAATCTGTGCAGTTGGACTATGGCATCACTTCTGATTCTTTTACCCCAAGGAAACAGTTCTTCCAACAGTATTTATTACTGAGACATGCAATTCCTGTGCCTGATGCACAACTGGGTTTGCTACTACTGCTGCTCAACAGTGAGCGGTGTGGTGTGGAGTGGCAGCTACCTTTGGAATGGTTGTTGTAAAGGATGAGAAAATATGCAGATTTGTACCTATTTGGATGGGGGAAACAGGCTATGGTGGGATCCTAGAAGGTAGTTAGGACTCCACGACTGCCAAGATCAAACTGTTCATTTCATTGTTTATAAGGTACTGAAATAATTGGTAATTTGATTTATAATTGCAATCAAAAATGTGGGATGTATTCTGTCATGGAGCCAGTAGGAAAGAAGAAAACCAGCTTTGTCTTCATCCTTCTTTCCTTCTCTCTCTCTCTCTCTGTCATTCATTCTAATAATTTTTTAACTTTTGTTCCATATACTTTTCTCCAGAATGTCTCTTTAAAAATACCTTCCTTCTTTGATGCCAACACTTTATCACAGATAATATGTCCCAAGCATGCCTTTTTTGGGACATTCTAGTTTGGCCTAGTGCTGTTCAGCCACTTGTGTCCTGTAATGATTAGCATATTACAATAACTTACATTTTTTTCATTTTTCATTTGTCTATTTTATGGAGGCTCTAAATAAGAGGTTTATAAAGACTACACCATCTCATCTTCCATAAAACTGGGGACAAAAAATTTAGTGGATAATAAATTAGGAAAGGCCTCTGCACTACTACTGTTACTACTACTACTACTGCTACTGCTACTGCTACTGCTAGTACTACTGGCTTGAGCCTATTGACTGCAGTTAAGCTATTGCTAGTTTATTCAAATTCAAATCTAGTTTATTCCTATTCAAATCTGAGCACATGTGAAGAGAAGTAAGCACAGTGAAGGGATTGTTCCTCAAATAATAAGCAAATCTGGATGTGGAAGGAAAAAGAGAGACAGGAATAAAGTATGTGTGTGAAGCCATATGAACAAAATTTACCACTTCTGGCTTGCAGCATTTGGAGATGTTAGCTAAGTTTCATGCAGTTCTCTGAGGTTTCTGCAAGTCCTCTCAAGGTTCTGGAGTGTATTTTTTCTTGTAGCACTGAGGTTCCTTATAAGTAAGTAATATGTAGGGGTCTAGTCTTGTCAGAGCTAAGGTTTATGTCAATTCTGGGTTCCCAGATTCCAGAACATTGAATTAAGGCAATGTGTAAGAATAAGAATGTGTAGTTTTCCATGGTGATAGATAAAAAAATTACATCCTGAGGAATGTCAACTTCCTCAAGGGAGAACATCATTCATGTTAAAGTCAGGAATTAGTGCTATAAATGGAGATCCACAACAAAAATCTGTATAATGCAGAGTTAAAAAATAGACTCTGCAGGAGAGAAAAGCTCCCAAATTGTGTGGAAGAGTAAACATATTTAAGCTATGAATTCTTATTAAATGTGATAAGCATAGTAAAGAAGAGCAGTCAAACATGGGCTACAAGGCTACTGTGAGTATTTGTAATATTCATTAGTTCTTTATTTGGGCTAGTCTGTAGCAGTGCGCTTGGCAGAAGCTGCTGCTTTTGAGCTTCAGGATTGGTGGGAAGAAAGCACAGGCAAAGCCCTCGGCCTTCTTCCTCCGATATCTGATCCTTCTGCCTGAGCTGTGGTAAAATCCCATATTACCCTTGTGTTACCTGTACCCATATCTCAGATCCCATATATGGCTATGCCCTGGAAAGCTCTCCTCCACTGGTCACTTTGAACTGTGCCGTTCCCCATTGGGTGTTTCCTTGTCCCATCTCCCTTTAAAAGAGCCCGGCAGGGCTTCTTCCTTGCTCTTTCTTCTGGGTTACTCAGCCACCTGGATAACTCTGGACCCTCACGAAGCAACGCTGGATTCACAACAAATAGCTGATATCCCGGAGAAGGGCCCTCTGTCTAAGCCTTTTATTCTCGTCCGCGCTACCACACCACGTGTGGGGAACTCTCATCCTAGAGGAGCCAGCAGAAACAGGTTATCTGCAGTAGCTAGGACTCTGTCCTTCCGGGAGAGTTATACAACTCCCCATGGCAGGGATCACACATGCATAAAGGCGCTGTCGCTACCTTGAGAGCATTCCGGGCCTTAGCGCCTTTACTAGTGAATTCAACATGCTCAACAGTGTTTGAAATGAAAGATGTTCTTGTAAAATCCTGTGTCTGGTAAGAGGTTACAAGACAGAAGCTGCAAAACCTGACATACAGGAATAAAGGAGCTTTGTAGACTGGGTCATGAAGTGACATATCTTGGAGTGGGAGGTGACTTAGAAAAGGCAGAGAAGCCTGACGGAAGGTCGTGCTGCAGAGCAAAAGTAAGTTGAAGATCTCAGGACTTGCAGTGTAGTGTGGTGGAACTGAAGGGAATTACTCAGATCTCCATGGTTCAGGATCCAACAGTGTCTGTGGTGTCAGCTGTGTGCCCTGGGGCCAGTGTGTGTCTGAAATCCCATTCTGTTTCAAGGAAATATAATTAATTAAAGTACTTTATTTTCATTAATCAGTATGTTTTTTGGTTAAAATAGATATTCACCAGGTATAACAAAAAGGCAAAGAAAGTTAAATCAGCCATATCATGAAGGATGTAGGGATCTACCCACATTATGCTGTCTATCCCATTATGCTGTAGTGCATCAGAATAAAACTTTCTTATGTAATGAAATCCAAACTTAGTTGTTATTGTGACAATATCCTTGTGACCATTTTTAAAAAAATGCTGTAATTTGTATTTTCTAAGAGTTGACTCTGGTTTAGAAGTAGATCTTAGAATCAATACTAAATTCCTGCAGGAATTCTTAGAATGGCATTATGTACACATGCACATAAAAGCTTTCCTTGGCTTCTGGGAACCATATGGAAAACACCCTTTCCAAAATTCCTTTCATGATCCTTGTGATCTCCTTTTTGGCCAGGCTTTTTCAGTACATAAAATGAAAAAAAAAACAAACAAAAAAAACAAGATCTCAGCCATGAGTAATGTGTACAAGCTACCCAGAGTTCCTGGCACTGGCTATTGTTTCCAAAATACTGCCACTGAATACCTTAACTACCAGGTACGATTACTGAAGGAATTTGTTCTATCTATCATGTTCAGGAAGTAAATATGTAGATTTGTGAAGCAAATACTCCCCAGCTGCCCAGGAATAAGAGGATATGAAATCCCTCACTCAGACTGGAAAAACAAGTGCTGATAAAGGTCTGATCTGTTATCTACCAAAGTCGACAAAGCACCGGCTGCTAAGTTCAGATGTAAGGGCTCTGGATCTGCTCCTGAGAGCTGCTGCACACACCCCATGCAAGCAAACAGCGTTGCCTCCTCAGTTTGTACACAGCAGGTATTGGCACTTTATCCTTGGAGTAAACAGCAAATTGCACCCAGCTGCTTAGCATTTCCAGTACATCTTGGCCTGTTTTCACTTAACAAAGCCACATGATATCGGTCCCCAAAGAAGTTCTTTTGTCTTTCCTGCAGGAGCAACAGTCCTCTGGATGTTTGAGGCTGTTTTAGCTGTGAGTGAATGTACTAAGCAGCATTCAGTCAGGCCGTGATTACTTTGCACCAGTTCCTGGTGAGAGTAAAGATGACTTGGTTTGGCCTCTTTAACACAAGGCCCTCAGAAAACCCAGGCTGTTGGCTGGGAGGAAAGGATACAGAGTGCTCGCACTGTTTGTATTCATAAAGCATAGCTTTTAAATGGACCTGCCATGGCTGTTGCAGTTTAAACTCCAACCCACCCTCTCAGCTGGGGGAGAGGAAGGGCAGATTTTGAATCTGCATTGGGATAGGCAGAAACCCTGAAAATCAATCCTTTATAAAGTAATATCAAAACCCAGTATGTGTCAGTGCCTTGGAACCGTTGCTACTGTTAATGACATAAATCTGGAGTAACTGTGACTGAGACTAGAATCTAACCCCAAAGTGGCAAATCTAGACAATATTCACTCAGACTGCTGCTACTTATTTTCTGCTCATCTGTGCCTTTGTACACACACAAACACACACTCTCTCTCTCTCTCTTGTTCTGTCTTGTTTTTCTCCTCTCTATCTGCAGCTTCCATCTGTCTCCTCCAGGGAGCTGTAAAGGGGTGTCACAGGGATCCTCACAACAGTGTTGTCACTTGGGCCAGTTGAGCCTATACCTTATCCTCTCTGCAATAAATGGTTTTGTGGAAAATCATTGAAGGAAGCTTGAAATGTAGTACTACTCCATCATGGCACAGGCCAAGAAAAATTTCTGTAAAGAAAAATCAGTTTAAGACAAGTGTAACATATGCACTAGTGCTGGTTAGTAAGAGTACCTCATGCCAGAATTATTTCTAAGAAATCTGGCTCCATCAATTGCTGATATCCTAGACTACTTTACCATTCTTTTGGGTATTAAGAACAGATTCTGGGTCAGAGGATGACATGAAGAGGGGTTGTATGTCCAGAATTAAAAAAGACTCCATCATTAAGAAATGTTTTGAGAAGTATTGTTCAGATAGGTTTGGTTTTTTTAATTTATTTTTTTAAATTGCTTGATAATGCTTGTTTGAAAGCACAGCTAGCTATACTAGTTAGCATGCTCATACTTTCGTGTATGTGAGTGTTCTTTGTATGGACAGGGAGAACAACAGAGAGGTAAAAAAATAGTAAGCAATTCTCTTCCTACAAAACCAGCACATTTTGTCTTTTCTTTATTCTCCAGTCCAAAGGAGACTGTTGGATCTTCTGTTTGCATTTTAAAGGGGAAGTCACCATCCCAGCTAGATCCTGTTTTTCCCCAGTGTCCTCAGCCTACTTGGATGACTCAGCAAAGATCTGCTTTTGTGAGCATGCAAGAAGCAATCAAAGATGGGGGAAAGTGAGTCTGAGCAGCTGGCTCAAGACAGGATCCCATTTTATTCTTTGTCCCAAGGCTTCCCAACACCTTTGAGAACTGAGCACACCAGCAGCTACATCTTAGCAAAGGAGGTTCCAGAAATTATAACAGAGCTCAACAGTGTGAAAAAAAAATCTTTATTGTCTTAAAAATATGTGTATTTTCATAGAATATCTGTAATATCACATCCAGTGATTTATTTTTTGAAAAATCAACAATATGTTCATGAGATGTAACTATGACATATAATACAACCCCTGACATAAAAGGATTTTCCTTCAGTTTTTCCTTACAACTCACTGCTTACACAAAAAATCACAGATTTTTTTTTTTTTGCCTATACTTGAGAAGCTTAGGCTTGTGAGCACTTCTCACATATCTGTCAATTTGATCTCTATTCCTTCCCCTTGTCCCTGAATTTCTGGTAGAAAAGCACAAAGATTTGCAATCCTTGACCCATACACTTTGAAGATCAGGGTTCCTGTACACAAACCAAACAAATCTTACTCAACTATGAGGCATGAACACAGCTCTCCTTGGATCAGATGTTAATGAAGGATAAACTAATGCTAGGAGGAGAAGCTCTGTTCCTTAAACAGCATCCATCGTGCACCCATTCTGTTGGTGCTGCTAGCTTCTGTGGTTAGAAACAGGGAAATGTGTGGAAACACATGCAGGTGTGCACATGGATCTCTGTGGATGTGTGTAGGTGCATTAGACCTGAGTCCTGATGGACAGGATAGAACAGAGGAGCAAACACTGTCTAACACCAAAGGTTACTGTGGTTCTGCCCAGCTCTAGAGGAGTTTGGAACAGAGGAGGGACATGGAACACCACCTACTCCTCACATACCTTCTTGGGAATGGAGGGTAAGTAGGCAATGGGGAATATACAGAGCAAAAGAGAGGGCCTGCACCTGTGTGAAAGCATGCCTGGCATTCAGAAACTCAATGGCCTCTTTCTATTCTATTTTAAACTTGCCATTGGGGTGGGTGGCTTTTTTTTACACAGAGCCTGGCCAAGTTTTCACTTTTTCTCTCCCTCTCCAGACAGAGTAGGCGCAAGACTTCATTTTGATATGCCCTCATAATATATATATTTTTTGATAATACAGTTTAGTCTAATTACACAGCAGACTTGTTGATAATGTAATTTGACTGTTCTGAGTATTTGGGATTTCTCTCCCAGCCCTGTCGAATTCGTGTGAGAGGTTTGTCTACACAAGGAAATATCAGCACAAATTTGAGAACCAGTACAGCACATGGAACAATGAGGGAGAGCATATAGATGTTTGGAAGGTACCATTTGTACGCTGATGGGCTCAGGAACCACTTTCCACCGTAAACCAGTGTGTGTGCAGTGCAAAAAATCAGTGCCAGATATCCCAGTTTGGACTAAAGAAGAACGAAGGAAACAAAGAAAGAATTTGAGGTTAAAACAGTAAATTAAACCAGAACAAATGTAATTTTAAGGACCCCGTAAGATTTGTGGCATGTGCCAACTTGAGGACTTGTGAAGCAAAACTTTTATATAACATAAAGGCTCTTATTGTTTTTAAAAAAGATACATTCAAATGTATATAGGTGAAATACAGTTTGTTTTTTTTTCTCCATCAATAACCCTGATATTTTTTACTAGCTCACACATAATGCCTAGTGGCTGTCATATTTGTGAAAAAGCAGAGAAAATGCTGACACTCAGCAGAGAGATACAAGATTTTTTTATGCCTAGTGGTAATCCATCCAGAAGTACCATACTGTGCAAGTTTTTTCCCTTGATAAAACTTTCATTAATAGCAATTTCCCCTCTTCTTGCCTCCCCTCCCCTCCAGCCCAGCTCCTGCAGAGGCACAGCAGCTTGCACCAAGCTTCCTCCAAATGGAGAGCTGAGATTATAGCATTACCAAGGGCAGCCTGTTTACAGCACAGCAGTTTTTACCATCTGCAGAAATTGCGGATTCTCTGTAGATGCTTGGCATTGAGAAGATTTGAGTTATAAAGTAATTTTCAAACCCATTTTGACTGAATTATCTTGTGAACCAAAAAAATTATCCCAATAAATGGCTAAATTATTTTGTGACTTAGTACAATTGTGTAATTTGATGTAAAAGTCAGCTTTTTATAATTCATTTAGGAGCTCACATCTTCCCAGCTTTCTCTTGTTAAGGCAGTAATCCCATCTGTACCATAAGCAGCCATCAGAGTAGTTGTGGGCTTTTACAGCTGTATGGCCATGTAGATTTTTCTTTGTGAAAAATCACTGAAAAATCATCACTGTGTGATGGTGGATAATGCAGAGATCACATTTGGAGATACTAATGGAGGAAAGCCATAAATCTCTAGTAAACTTGCCCATGGCCATGGTTTATAAGGGAAGAAGGTTTTTTAAAAGGTTTTTTTAGAGGTCTTCTTCTTACCTGGACAAATCGAAATTCTCGCCAGTTGACATTGTTGCTGACTGAAGGCAAGGAAGTTATTCCCAGAAGAACAAATAAAAAAAACCCTAAAATTCCCAAAGCCAAATAAGAGTCACTGAGCCAGGCATTAGTGTTGTTGAGTGGTTCTGTTTTATTGTTCAGTGCCTGAAGAAAAGAAGACCAGGGGTATTTTAGTGATAGCAGCTTTAGGATCAATAAGTAGAAAAAATTTCCTTTCATGTAAGTAGGATATACATTAACTCTCAGAAAATCATCAGAGATTTACTTTGAATGCCACTCAAAAAGCAGAAGAGGCATTATATTACATACAGGTTCCATGTAACTGTGTGGTACATGTTTTACTCTTCTGTATACCTAATATCGAGCACAGATATGTGAATGTTTGTTAAGTAAAATCAGAAAGTCAAAATATATTCTATTCCTGAAGGTATATGGAGAAATAGTGTTTACTTTTCCCCCCGATTATTTTATTAATATGTCAACTATCTAGGAGGAAGACTGAGGCCAGAAATCCCCTCAGCTCAACATAATATCAACAAACTGTAAATATATCAAAGTTTAAAAGAAACACAGGAGCAAGGAATATGACTCTATTTTAAAGAACATTAGAGTGTCCACATGGATTTCTGAAGCTCAGGATAGAGGGTAGTATTTATAACAGGGCTAGAAGAAAGGAAGACACAGAGCAGAGAACAAAACTTACCTGGGAGATGATTCCTTTGCTGGTTCTCCAACTTACGAAGGCGCGAATTGGAGTAACAAGAGTGAACACAACATGAAGAAAAGCAAATGCCAAGGCTATTAGTCCCAGTTGTTTCCTACACAGCATCCACTTGTCCAGCCAGTCTGGAAAACGGCGGTACTTGGTACCTCTGTATAACTGAATAATTGCAGCAAATATACCAGGAAGATAAACCAAGGCAAGAAGGATGAGTGCCATTACAGGGCAGACCCGATTTGGAATGGTAATTGCAATAAAAAATGAAAAGTTGTTGTTTTCATATATGTAAGTGTAAATTACATCAAGGGCCAAACAGTAGAAGAAGAAGAATGCAGTTAGGCCAAGGGACAAAAACATGGGAAACCTCCACGATGGAAAGAGCTGCAGAGGGTAATTTTCTATTTCCTGGGCAGCCAAGAGGGATCCCTTATCTAGTGGAGTGAGACCTAGTGCATGAACAATATTCATCACCATTTGTTTAGCTTCCACGTCATCTCCACAGACAAACACCTGAAACCAAAACAAACAGAAGTTTTATTTTGACAGATTTTGGTGACATTCTCTACTGCCATCTTGCCTGGATATGGACAATGAGCACAAGCTTCCTAGGCTGCTTGTTGGCTTCCCAGCTGACCTTAATTAATATAGGCAAAAAGTAGCCTGTAGGTACTTTTGGCAAACAAGTCAAAGAACTTCAAATATGATTCTTTGCTTTGGGGAAAGGCAAAATTTTATATCTGGAAAGAACGATGTATAACATGCCTATTACATATCTTTGCATAGAAGACTTGACATACTCTTCTGAAAACCTGCAAGCAGTTTTTAAGTACAAGATTTTATAGGACTGAATTGGAGCAAAATTTTCAAGAGGAGTAAGTAGGAACGAAATTCTCAGTTGTTGCTGTAGTGGTCCACAAGTGCTCCAGGGAAGTGAGGACAGAGATCTTTAAAACATGATTTCCTTATCACAAAAGTAAATATTAGTTCTTTTCAGGTCTCATCAAATAGCAAACAAACCATCTTTTCTGTGAGTGCATAAGACAATAGCCCTTTTGGAACTGGGAAGAAAGGGGATATTTCTGCTCTTGTTGAGATAATGGAAGCTCATAGAGCCTAGGCTTAGAAGCCCTTGAGTCTCTAGTTTAGACCAAACCGATTCTCTGTCAGCAGAGAGCAAAGCTAGCTATCGTTTGAGTAACTGAATTATTTAATATGTTGTACAACAGCACTGTCCTTCAAAGTGTCAGAAAACAGAGGAATAATACAATACCATCTCAACCCTGTCTAATTCCTCTCTCCCATGTGTGTTTTGTCTGCTGATAAGAAACCCTAGGATGCTTAAGTCTCTGACACAGGAAATGCCCGTTGCTCAGCCTTACCTGCCGGCTTGCATCCAGCGTGCCTGACTGCAAGGCCCAGGCTGACACGGTGTTAAAAGCCTTCACAACCTTAGTGCCAGGCAGAAGCTGAGCCAGGTACTCTGCATTGGATTCAGGATACTGGTTTAATTTTAAGTTGTTGCTTATGTCCACCAAGACTTTTCCATGGAGAATTTCTGCTAGTGGTGTAAGAAAGTTGTAGTGTTGCCTCTGGATTGCTATAATGATGATGGCAGCTTTCTGTGCTGCCTCTGCATGGCTCAACACCTCTGCATCCTTGGGAATCAGGTTGGATATCTGGGTGCTCCGGCTTCCATACACCACGGAGTAGCCAGACTGAATCATTTTATGCCCCAGAGCTCGTCCAAAATCTCCAGTTCCAAATATGCACACTGTCTCTCTTTTGTTAGAAGTGTTAGGAGCCAAAGCCATTATGTTGGAGGAATTTTTATTCATCTGTTAAAAAAAAAAAAAAAAAGTTATAGGAATAAACTAAGCCAAACATCAGTCTCCTGAAAATGAAAGGTTTGTATTCACTCTGGATGTACAAAATAGACATCTTAGCATTTTCTTGCCCTTTAATATGATACCTGCACACTCTTCTGAATACACACTCTCAGAAGATTTATATACAGTTTTTAAAAAGCATTCTGAATATTCACTTCTCCATCTCTTACAGCACCCTCTTTTCCATCCATTTTATGGATTTTAACGTTCAGCTGAACTGTTTCAGTTTTCCTCTCTCAAAGAGAAAATAGGAGGAAAAGACACAAGAGCACAGAGGGCAAGGGTAGCACACTTTTTAGAGTGATTTCTGCTTACTTATGCTATAGAAAAGCATTGAGGAAGAGTGAGTTTCTAATCAGATTGGAACTTGGCAAGTCTTTTTCAAACTACTTTAAGAAGACTTATTATAAAAGATAACTATAAACCTATCTGTTGTCCTCAGTATTTCCTTAATGCAAGTAGTCAGTGCCAGTTTGTTTTATTATTGTTCTTCAATTTCCTGAAGAATGTTCCATGAAGCATTTGGACAGTGGACTTGAATATTTCATGTTGAAAATAGATTTTTGATATTTATATATTACTCATAGTAAAATTCTCTTTGAGGATTTTATCTATCTTCCTTTACCACTGTACCTGGCAACTTCAAAGTCTTTAATGTATTATCCATGCAATAACAGTAGGTTTGCTCTGTACTTGCAGAGTGAGACCCATGATAGAAATACAGAATAAAAAAGGTCTGTTCCAAAGGTCTTGCAGTAGATCCACATGCTGTTCTCCCTTAACAAAAGGTGAACTTGGAGCAGAAAACCTAAGACCTCCAACAGGAGACCCTGAGATACCCCTCTCTTGGACTGTCCGTCACTTTGGTACTTAAAGCAGCAATTTAATTTGCAGGAGCCCTGGTTCAAGTCTTTTACTGCATCTGTCTAACTGTCTTAATTAGAGCCGTGGGAATAACAGATTTTCCAATTTGCAAGAAAGAAATACATGAAATGGTTAGATAGAACCAAAATAACTGCTTTGCTCCTGCTGTTTATGAACCTTTGGCTTACATTCTTCTGTGAAGCACCATTCAGAATGCTGCAATTCAAGCATACTGCCTTTTAAAAACAGTGAGATTATGTTCTTCGCTTTCTTTTGTTTTTTTTTTTTTTCTCTAGCCAGAACAGTTTTTGGCTTTTAAAAATCTGACATGGTTTTAAATTATTTGACCCAAAGCTTGCATTTGTTTGGTGAATGAAAAGTCAAGCGTCAGCTTCCCCCTACACTGTCATGACTCAGGGATAAGAGCTGGGAGTCAAGGATGCAAACATCTGTGGCATATGCTGCAGGGTACAAGCTTTGCAAGCACGATAGACACATAAATTCCTATTCTGAGAATCACATGTGAAGATTTTGGCTTGGACTACCTCTGTATGTAGCTACATAGCCCTCAGCTGGCATCAGTGCCTGCCCAGCAGCATTCCTGCACTGAGCAGTGGGAGCCCTGATGTAGAGAGCTGCCATGAGAGTTGCTGCTGTTCATCAGGGGAGGTGAGGGATCGGGCAGAGAAGGGCCGAGCACGGTGTGCTGGAGGATTGCTGTGGCTCGGACAGGCCCACGGGAGGCTTTGCAGTGCAGCAGGGTGTTAACCCGGCTCTGCTGGGCCTGCAGCCCCAGCTCTGCAGCTGGACTCCGTGTACGTCCTCAAGTAGTACACTGAACATGGAAACAGATCCTCAAAGGGACTCATCTGACTGTGTCTTGCATATTTGTGTGCTCTGACACACTCATACAGTTGCAAAGTCCCTTGACATATTTAAAAATCATTCTCTGAGGGCTTTAATAATGTCTCATGAGGCTCTAATGTGACTAAAGCTATAAAATTCCTTTCTGGGGGTAGCCTGTATTTCAAAAAGAACAGAAGAGTTGCTTATATAATATTAATAGATGGTCCAATTCAGTACCTAATAAGACTCAACTTCCCTTTCTTAATTTTAATTTTTAACGAAGTAGGCTCCTATCTCAAATGAAAAGTAAAACTTATTTGCAATATGCAATCATCCAGCTGAAAACATCTGTATTTTTCCTCAATAAATCCTCAAGTTACTGCTGAGTGAACTAAGCAAATCATTCTCCTCTACGAAGTAGGACTAGAAAAAAACCCATATCAGGTATTATATTTGGTAGATCAGTCAAGTTCTGTTTTGTTTGGACTTATAAAAATCTTTAATATAGAAATGGATCCACCAGCAAGGAATAAATCTATAAAGTACTGCCATTGTTCACTTATACTGAATATCTCATTTGCTAGTGAAAACTGAACTAATTTTGCTAGAGAAGAGATAAAGAGGGAGATGAAAAAAACATTAATGGAAGGAATGTTTTTTTTCCAAAATACAGTTTCTGGAAGTGATTTTTAAGATGTAAAGAGAATGTACAAGGCATAGAAAGCTGAATAGAGTTAAAGTTTTCTTTAGTACTTGTGGTCTAATTTAGCTGAATGCCATTTTTTACAAGAGAGACAATTTGCTTGAATAAATTAAGCAGAACTTACTTCTTCTTTTAAGAGTTACTTAATAGGGATGCCCATAGCTGTTATGATGGCACACATTATATATGAGAAATAAACTATTCACCAATGAACTTTTAAACAAATGAAGTACATTGTAAAACTGATAGTGCATCTGCTACTTCTGAAAATCCCATGGAAAACAAGGCAAGCTTGCTTTTAAATTCCGGGACTTCTGGACTGTGCCTCCTTCTAAATATTTTGGCACTTAAGTTAATTTTCTCCATAGAATCCTTCTTTTTCCTTGTTTCAACATGTCTTTGTGCCATCTGGCTGTTACTGAACTAAAAGAAGGTTGTGAGCTTGGCAGTGAATATCTGGAGGTTAATTCAGGAAGAAGGTTATGAGCATATAGAGAGCATGTAGACAAATTCAGGCGTTGAAGCATCTGATGGCCACTGTGTGGTTGTAAAGTCAAAAAAAGGAAAATGGGCTCCCAGATTCATGACAGTGGTAGCTGGAATGTAAGAAGATAGTAATTTTCTATAGGATGAGGTGTTTTATTGTCATATATCGGTGTGAAAGATGGGAAGCAAAAGTATTTCACAAGGGATGCAAGGCTTGTTTGGTAAGTGAGAGTTCAGCCCAAAGGCTGACACCAGGCTACCATTCAGCAGCCCATGGCACTAGAGCTCTGCTCCATGCCCAGGGGTTATGCTGGATGCTCCCAAAGCACCAGAGGAAAGCAGAAATACCAGCAAAGAAACAAGCAGTAGTCACTGTCCATTCTTTTACATATGTAGACGTATATTATGTGAGAAAAAGCCATAGAGATTTGTATGCCTACATAATATTTTTGCTTATATCCATCTCCCTGACATTATAGCACTAGTAATGCCTTTTGTTATTTGAAAGATGTAAGTTTCTGCAATGATTAACTGTGTCCTTTCTCCTCTGCATTGTTGTTGCATTCTAATACACTGTTATCCTATTTTAGGAAAATGGTTTGCTTGGTTTACTGAGTTTATTTGGTCAGTAAAGATAAAAGGAGGTGCTGAAAGAAAACGAAAGAAGTTAACTGCAACACTGTCATTTTTCCCATTGCATAAACCCCAGGGGAAGAGAACAAAGGTACAATGTTTAGTTAAGTAGTTATATGCAAATACTTGATTACACAGGAAATTGAATTAAGACAGTCACATTGCTTGGCACAGGGGAAAAAGGAGGATAACTTAGCAGAAACAATGCCACAGATGAAGTACAGTGCCAAAAGTAGAAAAGTGGAGATGGGATGGAAAGAGAAAGATCAGAAAGATGTAACAGGAAATGCAGACGGAAGATTAGCGGAATGATTCAAAAGTTAGAAAGACAAGATGAAAGGCCCAGGAAAGAGTAATTTTATTATTTACCTTTAAAAAAGAGGCAAAACAAACAGCTCTGGTAGTGATCTCAAGAGGTTGTCTAGTCTATCTCCCTTCCTAAGGCACAATGAACTGTATTTAAACAAAGTCTGAAAGATGCTTGTGTCACCTGTTTGTAAGACCTTCCTGTGTTGTGGATGCTGAAGCTCCTTGCTTACTGCTTTCTCAGCCATTGTATTAGGCAGATTTTCCTATGAGCGATCTGTATTGCCTCCTCCCCAGCAGACACAGCAGTTAAAGCTGTCAATTTATCCCCCTTCTCTTTGCAGCAGCCTTTGTTGGACGACATGAAAGCTGTTGCCATTTCACCCTTTTCTTCTCGAGATAAAACAGTCCCACATCTTTCCCTGCAACTTGTGTTTCGGAGTGTGGTGATCTTTCTTATGGCTTTCTTCTGACCTTTCTAGGCTAACCTGCTCCAACTGTTAATTAAAAGTGCTAAAACTGACTGCAGTACTCTCATAGAGATCTTACCAGATAGAAAAGGATTGCTTCAGTTGCCTCACAGACCACATGTAATCCTGCTGTCACATTTGTCTCATTCACAACACAGCTGATTCATAGTCAGTTTGTGATGCATTAAGGCGTTGAGTGCTTTAACAAGTAGCGTGTGGCAACAGGGACCAAGATGTGGAGTGCAACAGCTGGTGCTGAGCTCACTATCCATGTGTCAGATTTCCTCATTGGACTAACGTTAGTCTAGCACTGCAGTCTGCATGCCCACTAGCATCTGAGTGCATTTGGGTCACCCTAAAACACCAAAAATGTCTTCTGGCTCACCTTTTGTGGAAAAGAATCTAGTTTCATATGTTCCAAGATCATTCTGTAATGGAAAGCAAAGCTTGAAAAGTGATGGTCTGCTTCTACATCTGATCAGAACAGAACTACTAATGCAATGCATCGTGTTATACCCAATCCTTTAACTGGACTGCTCCCATGCCACTTGCTCCATCCTTGATTTCTGTAGTGTTTTCTGACTCAGAGCTGTATCACACTCTTGTCCCTGTTGAATAGCACCATCTTTTTTCAAACTGTAACTTCAATTTGTCAAGATGATTCTGATTTCCAAGCCTGTCCTCTAATGTGCTTGCAACCCTTTTCAGCTTTGTCAAATTGTCAACTTTAATGAGTAGAGTGTCTGTTCTGGCATCTACGCCATTTAATGAAATTCTGGAATAGAAGTTGTGCCAGGAGAGACCCTCTGTATATCTGCAATAAATGCAGTCTTCTATTTTGACAATGGTTAACTGAGAGACTGAAAAATGTTTCTTTTGCTCGTTCCACAGAACCTTACCTTATATTAGTTTAATCTAAGTGGTTTTTTTCTAGTTTGCTTTTAAAATTTTTTTTTCTATCATTTACCACACAAAAAACTTTGCTCGTGTCAACTTGTATCACCTCTGTGATTCACGAGGCCTGTTATCCTTTAATAAGACAAAATGGGGTTTGTTTGGAGTGACTTATTCTTGATTAATCCATGTGCCTATAATTTGTTTCTTTCTTATCTTCTATTTGCTTCCTCTATTTGTTTGAGAATTGTATTTAAATGGATTGGACCATAATTCTGCATTTCCTCTTTCTTCTTACATTTAAAGATAGCTGTTATTCTTGCCTTTCCACTCTTTTAAAACTTAAGCTCTTCCACACAATTTTTAAAGATAGTTATTTAGGACTGGTAATGCTTCAGTTATCAGCTGAACAGTGTGAGATGAATTCCATTAGCCTCGCTGATCTCAGGTCATTTAACTCACCTAAGCACAGCCTAATCTCTTTCTTCTGTCTTTGAGCAAGAATTTCCAGCTCTTTTCTACCGATTTAAACCTTTCTATCATGTGTGACCCTTTCAGTGAACAAAAATAGGCATTACAGAGTTGGCTTTCTTGGAGTCATTAGTCAATAGCTTTCTTTCAGTTGAGTAGTGGATCAGTTCTCTCCTTGACTTTTCTTGAACAGTTCATGTTTTTACAGGAAATTTTTTATTATTCTATATGTACCTTACTAATTATATTTCTTTTTGTGCTGCAGCTTTTCAAACCTTATCAACGTATTAGCACAGTTCTGTGCTTGTGCACAGATTTTTGTTTATGTGTTATTGAGTTACAAGTTTTAGAACAACTGACAGCTCCCGCCACATGGCTCTCTCATGGCAGTCTTTGCTCATTGCAATCTTTATGTCTCTGCTTTTAACAGAGTTTCATTAAGAAGCTGCCAAATCTCCTGACTTAATTTTCTTCTCAAATTGTACTTCTTATGGCACATCACCTTCCCACCTTCAGGATCCAGTATACTCTGCTTGTTATTCTGCTAGGGGAACAAATCCATTTTTGAGCACTTGATATTGCCTGGTGGCTTTTGGTGCCTACAAGCTGTGACAGAACCTCTGTATTTTGCCCTCTATCTTTTTCCAAAATCTTTTACTGGGATTATGTTATTTTATCTCTTGATTCTGGGCAAAAGTTTAGAAGACAAAGCAGGATAGAACAACTATAAGAAGAGAAAAGGCCAAAGCATAGCCAGGAGTTTGATCCATTGCCATGTAAAAGAAAGGTTTATAAGTAGGCTAGAGTGTTGTCTGTTGTAGGAACTAGTGCCAGGATTTACAACATTGGTTTGTTTCTTTTTTCATTTTCCAAAAAATATTTTCTTGTTAAACTCGTAAGAATCCTAATTCCAAAGCTAGACATAAGGATTATACACAGAACAAATATTATAGAATCTTAATTTTAAACAATGAAGGGTAAAAGACCTGCTTTCTATGTAAACTAAATATTTTTACTGCTATTTCCATGTAAATGACAGCAAGGATTCTGTTACACTATGAAAATAATAGAGGGTGCTAGGGATGAGAATGGCCTCTCTGGAGCAGCTTGCCATTGCTCTAGTACAGCATTCTGGAGGCAAATAAGGGTCCTGACATAATACACCTTGCTCATTATATAGCATGCTGGGGGTAGATTAATCTGTGTGAATTCATATACAGTTATACAGAACTCATGACAACAGTATTGACTACAAATTCCAGCAAATCTGTGTAGAAAAATATAGGTATGAAGTCTCTTTTCTAGGTTCACCTTTCCAGAAAAAACTTTTCAAAAGGGTTATTTTTCTGTAACAGTGAAGAGACACTTGGATTGACACTCTGGAACTTATTAAATTTAGTCTGCTGCAGAGATGAACTCTAATAGTACCTTGCTGCATTCTTCCCTCAGGTTCACTAACATTTGATGTTTAACTCTGCTTGTACGATAGTAAACCCAGAACATCTGGGATAAGCAGTTTGAGTTCGGACTATGCCCTCATTTTAAGCTACTGACACAACTTCTTACATGTCACCATACCCACACTGCTCTTTTAACATGGAGGATTTTCACACAGCATCCGCATGTATAAGTCCTCAAGCCTCTGCTATAGGCTTTTTTCAGTCATACCTCTGTGTCTCTCTGGTCAGGAAGCACCTGGAAGCTTGCAGTTCCTTAACCGGATTCAGGAACTTGCTTATATAGTTTGAACCACTCAGGCAGGGCTGAGCACATGACAACTCATTTCAACAACAGAGGTTCAGAGCATGTCTCTTCCAAAACATCTTGAAAACAGATTCCCACCAGACTACAGAGAGAAAGCCCTGAATGCTGCTGGACTGTTTGTGATTATTAATTGTAATTTTGCTGGGCCCCTGTGAGCTGATCTTGAGTTGACATTTAAGGCTGAACTGGTGAAAATAAACCCCTGTGCCATGTCCTGCAGACCTTCCTCATGCCTCTTTAAACACACTGAGCAGGTTCAGTACGTTTGCTCTCCCAGAACCCATGTGCACACCTATACCCCTCCCTACCTGATAAACATAGATCCTTCACAGTCATGGCTGGACTGCACTCCTGGTACTTTGATACCATCCTGATGGCATGTACTTATAGTGGTGACAATAAGGAAAACTGCCTATGACCAAAGTTGCCAAAGGTAGTGGAAATCGCCAGGATTTATTTATTTATTTATTTACTTCTTCTTTTTTTTTTTTTTTTTTACATCAAGCCTCTGTTTCTCATTGTTTCCTTTAAATTCTACATACCTGTGGATAGGCATAGTGAACTTGAATCAAATAAGTAAATGAGTACATATTTTTATTTAGTTTTATCCTTTTTTCTCTGATAATTTTTAGTTTCCCATACATCAAGTTCTCCAAAGTTAAACAGTTTCTTTCTGGAATAGAGTTAATTCTCATTATTGTCCTAAATGTTTATTGCATGTACTATCAAGTAGAAGTCATCCCCAACTTCTGGACTTTTTTGTAAACGAGACTCCTGCTTTGTCGTGTAATTTATGGTCAAAAGGTGTATATTAGACAAATATGTCCTAATACAATAAAATTACACATAGTAGTCCATTAAATATAGTAAAAAAAGAGAGAGCTTATTACTTAATTTCTTGCATATGTAGTACTGCAGTTTTGGAATACTTTGTGAAGTCTTTCACACATACTTAATATACAATAATCCTGGTGTAACTTGGAAAACAGGTGAAATGAGATTTAAAAATTTTCCTCAGAAAGGCATGTATACTACTCTGAAGCAATCTCATTTGCTTAAAATTTCATTTTACTATTCCCACAGAGAGAGAAGGAATGCACTCTATAACAAATACTGTTTCTTATAAGCTGACAGCTGTGGAACCAAATCTGCCCTACATTATAAATTGCATTTTCTGTTTCTTGATACACCTAAAACTAAAAGGCATGTGGCTAAACTACTCTCCCATGATTAATCCAGTACTTAAACACAGAGAGAAAACAGCAGAATAGCTCCTAACAAACGTATTACAACAAGTTATTAGTGAATTTTCTTTCAAGCAAATGAATATCTGCTGTTCTTCTCAGCAGAAAATCCTGGGCTCCAAGTTTTGACAAAGCTGATAAAAAATAATTGTTTGAGACAATAAATTCTCCTATGCAGGACATTGCATTTCCCACATCTTCACTTTTTATCAGGAGTACACTAAAACTGCCTGGAGGCTCTTCAAACAGATGAAATATAGTCCTACATAGATGTGCTTAATGTTGTCTAAATCATAGCAAAGTACTGTGAGGGCTGGAAATCTCACCACCTCCAGCTGCTCCCATAAACACGTAAGACCCAGCTATAACTTGAGTAATTCTCTCAGTCTCTTCAGGGCTACTGTTCTATTCTGAGGTGTGTAGGTATTAAGCTTTAATACAGCCTATTCCACTGCAAGAAGAATGAAAATATTTCTTAAAACACCTGAAGATGAGCAAGTGTGAAAGGGAGAGAGAGAACTGCCTATAGTGCAGGGAGCACTGGGTTTACCCCAGCTGGCCCAGGAGATGTCCTGGGACCTTGACAGGCGTACTTGCAGATCCCCCACATGTGGAGAGGCACCTCTTGGATTCCTGCTGTGTCCTCCCCTCACTGTGAAGCTATTTTTTTGAGCGTTTTTATCTGCCATTTAGAGACATTAACAAGTAGCTCTATCTCACAGAGAAATAACACTAGAAATAATGAAGCCTGGCTTCCTAGGGCTTTGTGATTCTTGGCTGATTACAAGCACTGATTGAAACTCTTTCGAGTCACAGGAGATGACTCCTATAACATTTCCTCTAGCGGATTTCAGGTATTTAAAATGTATCTATATACACGTTATGTATCTATACACGTTGTAGGTTTTCATTTTCCAGGACCCTTCTGTGGGGTCTTCAGATGCCCTTTTTAATCAAACATGAGGAAAAGAGAGCACTCTGCCCTCCTGGTATATTTGTTTGAAATCATCACTAGAAAAATGATTGAGGAACACATATAAATGTAAGGCACTTAAGTACCTCTGCATGAGCAGAGAAATCCCACTTCCTACAGAAATCAAGCTAAAGTAATGGACACCCTAAAAAATTTGTGAAGTACACACACCCAAATTCATGTCTGTAGCACCAAAAGAGAAGGAAGCAAGTGAGGAATGGCTCATCAGTTTTGATCGTACTTCACTGTGGTCTCTTGAAAGTCATGGAGAACGAGGCAGGGGCTGTTCTTTGGGGTGCTTTTACTGACAGCCCATCAGTGCCTTGCACTGAGGCTGGAATTAGCTGGCCTTATACCAACAACCAACCAAGACCAGACCTTCAGAACACTACAAGTGTAAGAATTCATGCCCCGTATTTATTATGAGCCCTAGGAGTGCATGAAAAGCCTGACTCTCTTCCCATTTACACTAATGAATGGTTAATTTGCAGTTCGCTTGCTTTTGGACCGGGTTGCACGGGTGGGGAAATGAAGCCCAGTTGTTTCATTACACCTTTGATAAAAACAAGGACAAGGTGGCTGCCTTGCTGCTGTGACAATGTTCTTGACTGTCTTACGCTCTTAGAAACCTGAGAAGTGAGAATATGATGAAAGATTTAAGGAAACAGAGCATGAATATGAAGTTTTCTTGCCAAAACAAATCGATGTGGGTTTGCAACATGTCTGGAATGGGGCCAAGCAGATTTTACAGAAAGTTCATTAATCTATGTTCTTGCTTACACTAGCCTATCTATTAAAATGTGTTTAAAGACAAATGATTGGATAACAATCCAAGACAGTGGATAACTTTATCAGTTCCCTTACTCACTTGATGTGAAGTATACTATATGTATTTACTTGGTTCTTTTGGTTTCCTTTCTTTGTTTTGTATTGACTTGAACATTTTCCTCTTTCACTTGACTTGAAGTTGAGTGGCATCTGCAGAGAAATACCTGCCTCCAGGACAAAATGAACACTGATATTTTCAGAGGAAATGATGTTCCTCACAAAAAAACACCAACAAAAGACCCCCCTGCCCCCTCTGCCCCCCCCAAAAATATAAAGAGACAGTTTTAAATGCTGTTACATTTTTCAACAAGTAAACAATTTTTCTCAGGCAATCTTTTAAATTCTTCTCAAGATGAAAGAAGTTTCACTTCTTACTGAACTACTGATTTCAAAACTCTTTAAGCAATAACCTTAAGCTACAGGCTTTGAAAATTAATTGCTGAGAGCCCTGAATTTAGAAACATGCTTTTAAAATAGAAAAAAAGAAATCCCAAAAACTGGCAATGGGATTAGTAAAAGATTTACCGAGCTGTTCAGGGCAGCATTCTATACTGAGAAACTGAAAGATCTAGGATTTTTTTCTTTTTCTGACCAAAGCTCTTGGGGAGTTCAGTCTGGGTTTTGCAGATACCCTAGCTGCTGCTGGTGATTCCCACCTGGCAAGCAGGCATGGGTGTGCACAGCAGTGAGTGGGTCATTAGCTCGCCCCCCAGCCGAGGTGTTGGTGCAAATGACACCTCTCTGCCATGGTACTGCCTTGTGGCACTGCTCTTGGAGCACAGCGGTGCCACCCAATTGCTTACAGGGCAGCACAGGGCAGCCAGAGTCATCCTGTGCCACTGCACGGGGGACAGGAAATCCCTGCTGCCTGTGCCCTCTTAGACAGGGGCTGCTGCCTTCAGGGAGAACTCATCCTGGTTTCTGTCTTCTACTTGCTCCTGGGTCTCAGTCAAGGCCACTGGGTATCTCTTGTTCCTACCCCTCTGAAATACATCAGGTCAAGGCAGAAGTCACTCTTGGTTCTGCATGTCAAGACCACTCAATAAGCAAGACAGCAGTGAAGGAAAAGGTGGATATTTGGAACATGATGTGGAGCAGAGACAAGCTTGTGTGTTCTGACTAAACTTAGCTGAACAGCAAAGAAGCAGGTGCCAGGAGGTATGGAACAAAGTGTCATGCTGCTTTTGTAATTGCCTAAGTGGACAAAATAATTCTCTCCTGCAGGGTGACCCTCTCTTGCATCTCCAGCAAGGAAATGCAATACAAAATAAGGAACTGAATTTTCTGAATAAACCCGTTGTCTTTATTGAATTACCATTTCATGCTATTATGATTATTGCATAATTATCCACTTGTTGTGAGTACTCATGTCTTTTTACATATTTCCTGCTCTCAGAGTCATCATAGCATGGGACCACCTCAGAGAAATCCTTTGTCAAACATTCCTCTGCTCTAATGATACCAGAAAGTGTTTCGCTCTTTGGCATTCAACCTCTCCACTAAATTTCTGAGCTCTTAAGGCTTGTTTATCTAGAGGCCTCCAGAAACTTGCTCACACAGTTGGCATCACTAAAAGTGACAGGCAGCAGTAAAACACTTTGATCCCAGTCCTCAGGTGCTGTAACTTGTCTGAATTGGATGGCTGAGCCTTTTCACTGAGCCTTTTCATTGATCAGGCAGTTTGTAGCAGATTATTATAATTGAGCACCTTTGAAGTGCCAAGTTATATGAAGCTCTGGAGCAGTTCAGGTTGCAGAATTCAAATGAAATTTATCAACATTCTCATTTTTTAGTGATATCATGCAGTTCATGAAGGTAATTTTTCTGCATATTCTTATTTGTCCTGGTGAGTCCATGCCACTTGGGAAAAAGTACATGCAGGGAAATCATCCAGAGCTAAGAACCTGCCCTCGCTCCTGATTTAATCTTAACCTCATGTTTTCCTACAGAAGTAATGGGAATTGCATCTCCCAGTGGAAGGTTAGAGCCAGCCTTGCTGCTGAACCAGACTGATCTGTGTCACTCTGCCAGCACCACACAGAAGGCAGCTCAGCCAAGCATGAGCAGAGCAGTCCCAAGCCAAGTAGCCTGAGCCAGTCTCCAGCATACTGCCACCACCA
The DNA here is from genome assembly GCA_013398175.1 of Climacteris rufus. NCBI lineage: Eukaryota > Metazoa > Chordata > Aves > Passeriformes > Climacteridae > Climacteris > Climacteris rufus. The sequence continues at coordinate 201,644 of VZRZ01001383.1, forward strand.
AAGTTAGAGCAGTTCTCTGGTAGTCCCACCAGGAGAGACATCGCCTCAACACTTTAGTAAATTTAAAAAAATAGCTTAAAGTCACCTTTGCAATTTTATGTCCAGGGCTGTACTCAGTAGTCGCTATGATGTTGGGAGGAAGCTTTGTCAATCCTCTAATTAATGCTTTTGCTGGCAGCTATTCCCACTCTCCATCTGTTTCCAAGAAGCACCAGCATAACCGGTGCTTACCTGAGCTGCCACCCACTCCCCAGCACGCTGCCCAGACCTCCACAGCAGGTAGGACAGAACTGTTGGCAGCCCAGGAAGGACTCACGAGGACATTTGGGAGGGCACCCATTTCTCACAGCCCTGCCTACAACATCAAGTAAGAGAATTTACTATTTCATTGGCAGTGCTCTCACTAAGGGGAGTACATGTTGGAGAAATTTTGAAAAAGAAAACAGTATGTGGTTCTAAACAGTGATGTCAAAAGAGAAGAAAAACCTCAGTTTTTTTCTTTTATATCATGCAGGGACCCCCCCCCCCTCCCCCCCCCAGCATTTGAACTGCAATAAGCATGCAAATATGATATTTAAATACCCGTCCCTACCTTTTTTCCCAAAAACCCGCTTTCAAACCCCAAAGTCAATACACATTAAAATTTAAATAGAATAACAATGAAGACAAAATGCCAACATCTCTAAACTGTCCCACAGAAAATAAGATGTTGAAAGTGTTGCAGTTCCACTCTGCTAGCACAGCAACCAAGATGAGAATGGAAGAAATGTTGGCTCCAGTCTTGAAGTTACCAAATAAACAGGTTTAAATAAAAATAGACTGGGAGCAGTGAAAGGACTTAAAGTATGTAGATTTAAATTACTCTCCCTGAAAGCCTCAGTTGCTGTCTGTGTTTCTGAGAGACTGGGTTTGAAGGGAGGAACCTGAGCACCCAACACCCACACTGATGGGATTTTTACTTTGGACTCTGTTTGCTTTAGCTCTGATCTGGTCCTGGTGACCTTAATTGCAATTAACTCTGAGATTTTTTTTGTGTCACCCATGAACAGCCAAGATTGCATGTCCCTAGCTGTTCTGCAATGTGAAACATGGAATGATACACAGTGGAGGGCAGCAGAATCATTCTCAAGTGAGCTCCTGCTCTGAAATAAAATACTAATGAAGGCTACACACTTTGTTAATAATATCTCAACACAAAGGAAACTTCTCATTTGGTTATCATTTCTGCCTGTAGCTAAGAGAAGTAATTTTAAAGCATGCCATCTGCCTAAAAATGTACAGATATGAAAAGCTATATATATGTATAAGAAATTTCCAATATGGAGGAAGAAATTACAGGGGTACTTGATTTTTTAATGACTATTGCAATATTCTGGTGTGTAGTTACAGTGCTACTTTATGCTAGTCTAAATCATTGCTATTAACAAATCTAGGAGCTTCAGAAAGGCCACATCTAAAAAAGAATTCACATCTTTCACTAATTGCATCATTTTATGAAGTCTTAACAGACTTGAAAAAATTGGCCTATAGTCTGAGTGACAGTTTGTGTTGCAGATTTAGAGGGGATATGAAATTTTCCCATATCAAAGCTGAAGAACAGTTCTGACAGCTGCAAATGTTCTCTGAATTAATAATGTGAAGCTGGTATAAGACAATATTTAAGAAAAACCCATTTCTTTCTGCAGCATTGAAGCCCCTTGCTTATAAAATATTAAATGGGATTAAAATTGGTATGCTACTGGAATGGGAAGAGAAAACTTGAAATTCACATATGAATCCAGAAGTGAAAAGTATTATTAGTTCCAACTTTTATTAGTGATAACTTATAATTTGGGGTAAAAGAACACCCTGCCCTTGTTACTACAATTCAAACCAATATTTTGGCTCTGGCTTAGAAAAGAAAATCCACTTTCTAGCTTCATAATTTAAACCCCACTGACCAACCCTTATTTGCAGAAGCTTTCTTCAGTTCTTTAAGTATAACAAACACCTCTGGAAGATTAAATAAATTTGGTATCTGCTATGTAAGCTCTCTGAATACTAATTGACAGGTCTGAAGTTCTGGTTTGTCCCAACTTGACAGATAAAATTACTTTCCTATGTCTCAGTGCTTCCTTACATCAGCTCTTAGTTACAAATAGTTTGTATAATACCAGTAGGAAAAGAGGAGACATGGCCTGGCTCTGCAGGTTTTGTCTAGCAGGGAGAAAGGTGGTGGTAAAATTTCACCAGGAGCCTTAAAAATTTAATTTCAAGCTCACCTAAACTTCTCAGGTTGATAGTTTAGCCATTTTGTTCCGCATTCTCATCTGCAGAAATGAGAGAAGCCCGTGTCTCCTCTGTGTAAGACTCACCTGTGCACTCAACCTGATGTGGTCTCTGGAAGGAAGTCAGTGCTTTCCCAGCTGGTGAGATGCTTGTGTGTGCTGGACCAAGGCAGACCTCAGAAGCTGCAGAGAGGTCCTAATGCCTGGAGCAGGCACAGAAACCCTGAGAGCCCAGCTGGTATTTATGTAGTGGAAGCCAGGGTGTGTGCCCAGGGGAGGAATAGATGAGGGGATGTTGCAAGCCTTTTCTGTCTGTGCAGGTGGAAAGAACTTCCCGTCAAAGTCTCAGGGAAATTCCCAGCCCTTGTATTTACAGCTGAGGTAAAGCTGTGGTTGCTTTTGTCGTGCTGGTGCTGACTTGCACCTTGGCTATTGGCCAGGCCTAAGGTTTGGCTGCTTTCCCCTACTCTTGGAAGACTAACCTGAGAATTGCAGAAGCTGGAAATGTTGCAGAACAACAGGAAATATTTTGCTGGAAGGAGAGCTGTTTTTTTGAGTCATGGTTCTCCTGTGCCATTCCACCTTAGGTAGGGACACTAAGAATGTCACATTGGGATGAAAGAAATTTGGCATGGGAATGGTTGCAAGTACTTGATATCACAGAATCTCTAGATATTCTTGGTAGCTGCAGCTATTCTGTGGAGCCAGAGTCTGTGGTGGATAAGTGTTGAGAAATGAGTCTTTAAGGGATAAGCCACTGTGCAGATGCAAATTTTGTGATGTTATGTATCTGTTTGAAATGGGACATAATTCAAAACAGATGACTTGAGCATCAAGATGTCATTGGACTAGTTCACAATCCAGATAAGAGCAAGGGACTAAGAGAGTCCCACTGGAATTTTGTAAGTTTGAAAAATGAATTAAAGGGGATTTAAATAATATTGCACTCTAGATTTGCAAACCATGTCTGCCATTGAAGAGGAAGATAGTAAATGAAAAATAATTTTACACAAACTTGCCTTTGGGACACTTTCTGGAAACTAGTTAGAAAAACACACAAAGAAGAAAGAGTCATAGGAAACATAAAACATAGAGGTAATTTCTAAAAACAAAAAGAAAGGACAAGAAGAAGTTTTATTCAGAACAATCTGTGACTGCACTAGGGCTGAAGAAAGTATATTTGAAAGCTTGAGATTTAGAGAAGAGGTCAGGTCATGTTTGAGATTTAGAACAGGCGTAACTTATGTCACTTGTACACTGTGACAAAGGGCACAAGCCAGTGTGGTGCCTGAACCACTGGAAGAGATCCAGGAACTGAAAAAGGTGATATCACTCTGAAGCAGCTTGGAAGATTCAGCAAGGTGCCCATGGCACATGCAAAGTGTGTGACCTTGCTCAGAATGTCTTAAAGCAGCAAAGGGCACTGAGGCAGTGGATGTGTCTGGGGATAACCAGTGTAGTATTCATTTTCAGCTGACCCTTATACGAAAATGCTACCAAAAATTGTGTTATTGCACTTAAATGGAAAGGAAGATACTTGACTTGCAGGGCTTAAAACCACAAGGCTAAGATTACAGAAGATATATGAGAAATAAATGTACAAATTCATAATAGATTGGAAAAAGGGCAAGTGCTATGCAATTCAGTGTATCACAGTGATCTAAGCATTGAGTTCCTGTATAAGAACATGAGCAAAACAACCTGAAAATAATTTGAAGCTATTTCCCAGTGGATAAATGCCTTATGAATACTGAAAAATACAGGAAAGCATTGAATTGTCCAAAAATTCCCACACTTAATGCTTTAAAGAGGATCTGGATATACTCATTGCTCTGGAATGACTGGAAGAACAGACAGAATAGTTCTTGTAGGTAAAGAAAAGATGAGTGAAACTCTTTGTTTGTCCACTGACAGGCCTGAAGAAACAAAACAGGTCTGTTAGACTACTGAGGGGAGATATGGTCAGTGACAAATACCTCTGTCCCTCGTACATCACAGAGCTCCTGGCAGGTGTCTGTATTAGCAAAAATAAAAGTTTTTTTTTTTTTTTTACTTTTTGAAACATTTGTGAACTGAACTTTTTTCTCAGATGCCTATTTATAGGCTGTGTTTGGCATCTGAGGAAAAACGTGATAAATTTTTCATACCTTTCAGGTTAGTAAGATTTATACAGATGACATTTAGATTTGATGAAAAAATACTGTCTCAGAGCAACCATGGAAAGAAACTGTGCTTCTGGGCTGAAGGTGGACAAACAAAACTGTAAATACCATGTAACATGAATAATAACATACTTGAACAAAGTTAGCACAAATGTAAGTGAATCACCAGAAAATATTCAGCAATTTGTGTTCTCCAACAGTATTTGGGTGCCGAATTATAAAGAGAAATATGTACCTAATATAGCTTCTTGAGAGCACTGTCATAATCATCTCACATGTAATTATTGAAAAAAATGAGAAACAAGAGGAATTAATTAGTCATTTCAGACCTTAGAGTAAATAATCCGTGGAGAATTTCAGGGCATATGTTGATGTGGTCATTTTAAGCAGTGTGGAGAATAAAATAAAAAAGATATTGCAGCAGTTTATGAGTTAACAAAACTTAGGTATACTTATAGGAGAAAAAGAAAAAGAAGATTTAATCTTAGTCATGGAGATAAACAAACCCATACATTTATATTTACTGAAGGCCAGTGCTATTTGAAACTGATTATAAATCATAAGGAATTACCAAACAGAGCCTGGCCAGTGGTTATTTTTCGTTATTTTTCAGTTATGGAGTGTGACTTGCAGCTTCAATATATCCTTGAAATTGCAAGCTGGATTTCTAAAGTATTTGACAATGAAACCAAGTTCAGAGAGATATTTGCTCATCACTTTTATTGCAACAATAGTTACTGAGGCTAAGAGGCTTCAGAAAATAGATAATATCACTGAATACAAGATTAAATTTAGCCTGTAAACATGAGAGCAGTGAACTTGCAAGAACTACTGGGGAAGGTCTTCCAAAGCGTATGTGCCAATAATTTCAAGATTCAGGTGTGTAAGGAAAAGGCCAGGGACACCTTGTACATGAAGCTCTGCTGAGCAACTGTGTTTAGAAAGAGAATAAGGTGTATCCTATATAATGTGGCCATGGTGACAGCTGTATCTAGTGAAAGAGTTTACAGAAAAACAGGGAAAAAAGCTGAATCATGAGAGGCTGTGATTATTCATGTGTTCTGTGTGTTTGTCATCCAAATAATTATTCTTCTTTTCCTGAGGCAGTCTTGCTATCTATTACTATATTCGTTGGAGAAATAGACTCCAGAAGACTGTAGTGTGTGTCAAGTGCATTTCTGTTGACCTAACAAACTTGGCAATATGCAGCTGTTCAGCAAACACAGGCTTAAGCAGGGAATTCTGCTTATAGAGAGGTTTTGTCCACTCCCTCTAGCTCAGTCCAAAAAGTAATGGATAAAGAAATTAAAATACCATACAAAAGTACAGAGACAGGTGGATGTAGATGTCATGTAGAGGTCCTGGGAGTTGCTGGTGCTTCATGGGCTGTGTGATGCTGAGGCAGGAACACCAGCCCCAGCACAGACTGAGCCCCAGGCCAGGGCGTCAGAGCCATCGCAGGGGCAGGCAGGGCTGCTCCCTCCCTGCCCTTCAGCCAAGGGCCCTGGTCATTGTCCTGCCAGTCCTGTCCCTGCTGTGGTCCTGCTGCAGGAGCCTGCACCCTGTCTGGCCCTGGCCAGGTTCAGGAAGGGAGCATGGGGCTGCTTCGGGCAGGTTTGCACAGGTCAGGGGCTGGGTTACAGGTCCTCCTTGCTCTGGAGGAGGAAGGACAGGATTGCGCACACAGCTGGGTCCAGACCTCCCTCCTCCAAGCCCTGGAGCAGGCAGTCTCTCCCCAGGGCAGGCAGTCTGATGGCAGTGCTGATGTGCTTTTTCCTCCATCGGCACCGAGGGCTTTACTGTGACGCTCTGTACTGATCCCTGCACTAATCTGCCTTCAGGAGACTTTTCTGGGCTGCTGATCTTCTTCCAGGACCTTGTCCAGACCTGGGATGGGAAGTAACCAGGACCCCTGAAGCCACCAAGGGACAAGGACTCTTTGGCCCCCTCCTGCACAGCCTCCAACTCCATGTGCATGTGGCAGCTCCCTGCAGGCCCTCCTCTGTCTCCCCCAGTACTTCTCGCAGCTTCTGGATCCTCTCCTTCTTTCACCTCTCCATTTATGCCTTGCACATCCAAAGGTCCAGTAGATTACAGGATCTGCTTGCTGATGTTCTCCTGGCACTGGCCACTCTGTCCATCACTGGTACCAGAAAGGTGGAGTGCAAGAGAGGGGATGCCAACAACCCCCAGCAGCCTCCTGGGAGGGGTGTCCTCTGCTCTGTTTCCATCTCTAGGGTCCTTAAACATGTCCTTATACATCTCTCACATGTCACCCTTCCTTTTTTGTTTGTTTCATTTGTTGTTTCCTATCATCACTTGTCTGTGTTCCTTTTTTTAGGGAAAATTAAAAAAAGAGCAATGGTGTTACAAAGCTGCAGGTTGTTTGTAGGAGGTTGTTTCCCCAGGCTCATAGTTACTGTGGAAGAAGAGATGACAACCTTCTGAAAAAACCCAGAAGGGAAAGAGAAGAGGCACAAAGCCTGTCACTTTGTGCTGCAAAATCTCCATCAGACAGAAAACTCACCCTGAGATGAGGGAGACCCAGGACACACAGCTAGGATGCTGCCCCTGAGAGAAGCAGTCCTGGTGCCCTAGGGAAGCCAGCATGCTCACAGGGACGCCACAAGACACCTCAAAGGCTGATGGAAATTTACTGATAAATGCAGCCTCAAGGCTGCTGATAAACATTTGTATCCCTCTGTTATATCACTGTTTGAGATATACTTGTTTTTATGTTTTCCTTGGCAGGGAAGGTATAGTCTTGGGAATGTCCATTAAAGTTTTAGCATCTGAAAAAGAAGGTCTGGCTATAGCATTGTAAAACCTGCCTTTGTTATGTGCAGCCTTCATAGACAGAAGAACATAATTGTACTGGGGGTTTATTCTGAGGTCCAAAATTGCACAGATACTCAGGATGGAAGTCAACACAACTTTGAGGATTTATGCATTAGAGATAATGAAGCACCAGTAAGCACACTAGTTAGCCCAAATCTCAGTGATGCCAAAGTAAGATGGATTTCTACCTGGAAACAGGGCACACACTAGCGTGATTTAAATATAAGCTTTGTCCTGTATTCTTTGTCCCTATCAAGGCATTTCTGCACAAAACATAGTTTCTTGAGAGTGAGGTACTGGATCCTCAGTGTTTAGGAGTAGCTGACTTGACGTCAGCTTTCCCAGAACCAGGAAAAAAATCACGCTTCACAAAATCACACATACAGTGTCACAGCGTCACTGTTAAATCCATGCGTTTCCCATACAATGGCATTATCATTGATTGGACGCAATTCAGTTTAACTTGAGTGAAACTTGATCTTTAAAAAAAAGTTGTTTAGGAGACAAATTTGATCATACCTCCCTTTCAAATAAAGTAAACAACCTTTCTTTCTTGAACTTTGCTTGACACTATTTCATGTGATAATTGACTTGCTTCCTTGTGTTCAGACTGAAGATGTTGATTGTAAGCCTTTGCTGTCAATGTCTATAGGTTGGGAATATTCAGACAATTCCTGAACATAAGCTCCAGAACTTTTGACAGTTTTAGATTTCTTTCTTGCACAGTGCTTTATCTGTGAAGCCTGTGAGGAAGGCACTGGGCATGAAAGCAGTTGAGCAACACGGGTCACTTGAAGTTGCAGACCAAGATAAACAGCATTTCATAAGGTACTCAGGGAGTGAAAACACAGGCCAAAAACATACATACAGAGATGAGCTGTTGTGTGACCAGATATTCAAAGCTACAGAACAGGTGAGGTTTTGGAGGAAACAGTAATTTCAAACTTCTTTCTTTCTCTATAAATCACTAACCTCATCCAGCTTGTCCATACTTCATTTTGATCATCTTCTGAGAAAGTGTTGGAGAAGTGAAGAACTTGAGAAGGGGAATAATTTTTCTTGTCAGAAGTGAGACTTACACATGGGAGGCTGAAAATCAGTAATGGTTGAAACATTTTTCCATTTGTTGTTCTCGACTTGGCTGAAGCCAAATCCTCTCTTGGGTTCCTTCCGCTAAAGTTAACATTTTCAAAGGAACAACACTCAAATATGTGTGAGATATCTCAGGTTTTTATTGTGTCTCATTAGTTTTCACTGCACATGTGAAGATCAGTAAAGATCCTAGAGGGACCTCTTATAATACTGTCAGGAGGAGATGGGAAAACGTAACTGTATAAGCTTTTACATTCTTAGTGTTATTTTCTATTTTTTGGCTACCTGCCATTTGATTTTAAGGGGGGATTAAAGGCACTGAAGACACATGTATCTAAAATATCATGGGTTTTTTATGCTAAATAAAGATAATTTTGTTCAGCCGGTGTTTATCATCTATTCACAGAGTGCCACTTTCATTTTTCAGATAATAACCATTCAGTATCAGCCTTTTTTGCTGTTTCAGCAGATAAAGTTACCCTGTGACCAGAGTTAGCTCTTGTGCATGCATTTGTGAGGGTTGCTCTGGATTCCCGTTGCGTTCAAGCTTGTTGCTTCATTTCTAAACAGTCCTTCCTTAAATTACAACAAAAAAATGTGACACTCTTGTTCACTCAGTTTCTGGGAACATACTCTGCTGATGGCAGTGCCTACCAGGAGGCCAAAATATCCCCCAAGATAGTTACTGTCTGATGTAGAGAAACATGCAGGATTTTAACCTCCTAGCTTTTCACAGATAAACTATACTGTGATTTTGTGCAAGATGGAAGGCAAAATACTTGCTACAAGTATTCTGGAAAGAACATTCAGGTACAGTGAAAAAAAAAGCATAAAGTAAAGCACATTGAAATATTTCAGCCAATGGCCCAAAGCTAAGCCTAGGTAATGAGCTTCTGACTGATTCATTCTGGAGTTGGAAAGGTGTGTTTTTCCTTGGGCTGAGGGGAGGCATGAACACTGCACAGAAGTAAGGGTGTCATCCTGGGGGTGCTTTATCTCTGTAGAGTGTCCTCAACAACTGGAAACACCATAGTCTGAAGCTCATGGGAATAGGTGCCATATTTTAGGTTGTATGTTAATGTCCAGTACTATTTCAAAATGAGGCTAGGAAAAAAAGGTGACTTTAAGAAATATTTATTTACAGACCATAATGCCTTTGAGCTGAAATCTGCCTAGGCTGTGTTGAATAGATCTTTATGGTCTACAAGCCATGTGTGTCCGATAAGTCATTCCAGGACATCTAGTGATTTTTCTTAGACGAATTTACAAATATCTGTAAGTCAAGGCTGAGGATTCTTCCTGCTTCATACTTCTAGCTGAAATTGCTTCCATTGCATGAAGCTGAACTGTCATATTTAGAGGAGGTTAACAGGGGATGTTTGATGTATTCTGAAAAGATGAATATCTCCTTTGAATGTTTATTTACCTGAAAACTTTTTTAGATCTTTCAACTGAAACTGTTTTTTAAATTTTACTTTAAAAAGCCCTCAAATATTGTACCCTTCCCTCACATTTGGGAAGCAACAATATTCTGAAATTTAGAACTGCTTGTGAGACGGACAATAGGCTGTAGAACTTCTGCCCGTAACCATACCAGATTATGGTATCTTGTTTATGTAATGTCTTTATAGCTACTGTCCTGCTAATTAAAAAATTACCCACAAGGAGAAATATAAACGCTAATAATAGCAGCATAGAAAATGTGAAAGATCAACTGGTCAATTTTACTGACTCAGAAAGAATACAGAAGCCCCAAATGCATTTTGAGCAACTCACTCCAGCAGCAAGACACACCACTGGCATAGCCAGACTTTTTTACTGAGTTCCACAGCTGACAAAATCACCCCTACTGCCAAAATGCTCAAGCATATGACAAAGTCATAGGAGCTTACAAATTATTACATATCAGTTTAGCCAGACTACCTCTTCATGTCCATGCTCTCCACTTATTCCAGTAAATACTGCCGTATTACTCTAAATGTCTCCCTCTGAGCTCTGCAGGGCCAATGTCCCCCATCTGACTAAGTCTGACTGCATGTGCATGGTATTTGTGTCCTGCTTTATCCTTCCTTTAAAAATTTTTCCAGGCACCGACTTCTTAATAGATATTCGTTGGTATCATCCAGCACAGGAAGAACTTGATAAGCACCATTTTTCTTCTAGGCTAGTTAGACATACAGAATGTATTTTTGTTTCCCTCCTTTTTCTTTGATTTGCTTTTGAAAATGAGGACTTCATTATCATGTGAGCAATAACCAGCATTCATAGACAGAAATAAAAGTTAACATTTAGCCAAGCAGAAATAATTTTTATAATTTTTTTAGCTATGCTGTCTTTAGAAGGGTAGAACTTCCTTTCCAGTGATACACTTATGATATAATTAATCAGAGAAAAAGAAATTGTACTGTATTATGACAGAGAGCAATAAGTAGGGCACATGAAGATGAATAGGCTACTTAAATGAGTAAATGAATTCTGGTGCCAGCCTGGCAATGACATGGAGGACTTGAGTGTCTGTAGTGTTATCAGGTCTCTCAGCACCTCAGTACTTTTATTCAGGGCTTATGAGGCTTATAATATTACTGGTCATCATTGCTATGCATAGCCACCAAGAAGAAGACAGAAGAGGAAGTTAATTGAACAATACAAGGTGCTGGTTTCACTGAGTAAGATGAGTTTCACTAGAAAGGATGAATTTTAGTTCTTCAGAAATGATTGTGAGCTGTTATTAAATGACATAATAGTTCCAAAAGGTCTTGCTTTTGACCCTGGCACAACAAACGTTCTGTCCTCAAAGTCTCTTCCCTTCACAGTTTCCTCTTGCTGACCTCACAGCACTGACCATGCTCTCCCTGCTCCTCTTCTCTTTCTTCTACATTCCCTGTCCTTTCAACTTCTTTTAAAGTATGCTTATTACTAGCAGAGATCTCCCTGGTTTCTTTGTCAGACAGTATCCTAGCCACATTAAGGTTACTCTTTGTGAAGGTGGTGTTTATAGCTAACTCAATGAAGTGGGAATGAGAGGTCTCCCAGAACAAGCAAGGATGCAGACTTTCAGGTTTCACAAGTAGCATTTCACAGACAGGTGAATATGGACAGAAAAATACACCAACAGCAGCCCTGTATATGAGAGACTGTTTTGAACAAGAGGACATTTTCTGTCCTCTGTTTCCCCAGTCTGCTTTGTTATTTAGAAAAATCAAAACACCAACAGTCAGAAGCTTCTAGTAGACTGCATTAGCATGTATTGCAGTAAAGCTATTGTCGTCTTGACCATTCTCGTCTACATGCTTTTATTTCTGTGAGAAGTTATTTAAATGTGTGCTTATACCTCAGAGAAGTACTCTGTATTTTGCATCTTTTTAAAGAATGTCAAGAAGTTACAATAAATATCTCCATGAAATTTGCTTAATAAGAATTTTCAGAAGTATTTGTCATATTTCTGCTAGCAAAGTCAACTGAAAGACTAATTTTAGAAATGTGAAAATCTGCTTCTATTGTGACCAAAATTATGGCCTAAGGGACAGAGCCACCCCCTCTAGAAATTAATACTTACAAAACCACATTTCTGTCAACAATCTGATGGTAATGCCATGGGAAGCTACTAACGGGAAAGCAGAACTGTCAGAATAAAAAGTGTTCACTTTTTCTAAGCTGAGGAGGCTTGATTTATTCTTCCAAGCAATAGGCACAATTGAACTGTCTCTCTAAAATCTCTATCTCCTGAAGATAATATGCTTGGTTTAGTTCTAACTCATTCTACAACTTCTGTCTCATGTGCTTGGTATTTTTTGGCATCATGTGGACTTATGCTCCAGGGAATAACAAGGCATTTAATCTATTTTTGCGTTGCATCCACAATTACAACTAAGCATTATGGGTACAGAATACACAAGAAAACCCCCCACACCATGAATTTACATGGGCTGGAAAATGAAATCTTACATATCAATACAAGAATTAATGAAGGTATTAGCAGTCTAATCAAAGGGTTCTTATTTGTCCCATTTTGTGAAAATCAACACTTCAAATTTTCCAATTACTTTAGCTCATTCCCAGCCATGATACAATTGATGCTAGTCCACACCAATTTGCTCATCTCCACCCCTTTCTCCAGAGTTATGCTTACCCTTCTGTTGGTCCTCAAGAAGCAAGGGAGAGGGTTATGGTGAGCTGTTAGTGCCCTGAGTTCTTCACTGGGAGAAGTATGGTGCTGCTGAGGATTTCTTTCATCTCACCCTAGGGTCAGTGTGGGGCTTTTATACGTTTCTTAGCACGTACTGCACGTTACTCTTTCCTCGTGGTTCCATGATTCCTCTTTATATCTAAAGGTACTGTATATAGTAGGTTTTACTTACGTGTGTTGAATATTTGTTCTTTGTTCCCTTTGTTATCTCCAAAGCCAGTTTTACTGGCTTCCCGAGGGCTTAATGACCAGTAATAGATCATTAGTAATTTGTTTATAGCCCAGGACCGTCTGCTTTCATCCCGTCTCACACTTTGAGAACCTCTCTTATAATCTGTTACTTATATAATCCTCTACATCAGTTTTATTTCAGGTCATAGCTGCCTCTATATGAAGTAGCTACCACTCCTCTGCTATTTTACCTACAGAAACTGCAAAAAAAAAAAAAAAAGGCACTAACATACACAAACCTGCTAAGCTAAAATGTAAACAAATTAGGTAATATTCACCTGGCTGTTACAACTCACCCAGGTAAATGAAGGACAAGGCAATCCAGGATAATACAAAGGCATCCTGACCTGTTCTAGCTCCAAGGCTTTGCAGACATAACACAAAGTTTTTGGGTTCCTACCTGCAATGGCAATGCCCTGCTTGTCAGGCTGTGCCGCTCCGCCCTGTGGAACCAAGAAAAGAAGTCTTGGCCATGGGGCTCATCAGTCTTACGAGGTCAGACCCAAAGAGAACACCCTGGAGGAGATGTGTTCCTGTGTTCTGGGTTAGTTTGTGTTGTCTAAGAACTGAGAGCTGTGGGTCCTCACTTATACAGCAAACTTCAGGCAATCAGGTTACATTCAGTATAAAATCTGCTATGCGGAAAGAAAATACTAAAAGCTTATCTCTTCTGGGGAGCCTGGTCTGACTGACACACAGAAAAAGTGAATACAGATGCCATAGAAATGAGGGCACAAGGGGGATTTCTAACCACCTGCTTTATGGGCCAGCATGCCTTCCAGGCTGGAGCTTGGTGGCCCAGTTTGGCCTCAGGCTAGTTAAGTGCTACTGCCCCTGGAGGGAAAAGGTCAAGTCTCAAATGGGGAAGAGGGAACATTTTCTAGTGGACTACAGGCTATTCTTCTCTGTCAACACTGACTTTTCACTGGTTCCTGTCCAGAAATATTGTTTGCATCAAACACAAAATGAAACAGAATTAAGTCTACTGGTGGTACTTTTTAACTATGTAAAAAAAAATTATGTTCCTTCCCAGGGTTTGTGCTGTCTTAAATGCAGCTTCCTTTTCAGAGTTCGAGTGAGAGCAGGGGCAGACGAGAGGGTGGCAGGAGTGTTGCCTGGACATACATTTGTACATCTCCTGGTTGTGTGAATGTGTTCCGGATGGGCGAGCAGATTTCCAAACTTTCCTCATGGCAGTGAAAACCCTGCTCTTTGCTACAGACCTGTGAGGTAAGAGCACTGTCAGGGAATCCTCAGGGTGGATTTCTTCCCTTCAGTTGCATACTGTGGCCTTTTTCTGCAGTGTGCAATAGCACTTCATGGTAAAACTCTGGTGTAATAAATGACACGAATCATAAGGCATCTGCCAGTAAGGAAAGCAACTGTTCCAGCTCAATATTGCAGAGATTCCTGTTGGTTTATTACAGCCAGTTTATGGGATTTATTTCTGTTTGACACTAGGAATAATGCTCAAAACATCTCTAAGACAGAAGAAAATAATTAAATGTTATATTACTTCTACCTTGATGGTTAATGTAATCTTCTCACATCAAGTAAAGAAGTTGAATTTAAATGGTTCTTAAATTCCACCTCAAAATGTCAGAACTGCACATGCTCAATATATTTTTTGTATTAAATACAAGAATATGCAATTCCCATATAGATTGTTATGTTCTGTTTCTCATATGAAATGAGCTTTTTAAAATAAGATCCAGGACTATAAAATCACCAGAGAAAAAGGAATTAAAATTAAATTATTCTTTAAAATTAAATGCTTCTTTAAAAAAAGACAAAAAGCTTGGTACTCTAAACCTTTATGTCTAATGTGGTCACTAAACTTGTAGCTTCCTGATAGCCAGAAAATAATTACTGGTTTTGTCTTGTAGAATGCAACTTCTATGCTATATTGACAGACGTCTGATTGTTTGAAATTACATTTGTAAAAGATTTTGGAAAGATCTGATTCAGTGTTACATTTTTGTCCTATAATCAGGACTTAACTGATGCCCACTTATGTCCTGTTGATATAGATTTGTTTTTCATGTTGATATAGAAATGTTTTATGTGTACTTGTTCTACAAATGCCACTAGGAAATAATGTTGAAAGATTTTTTCCCTAAAGAATTTTTTTTTCTGCCTATTTTATCAGTAATGGGGAAAAATGAAGGTAGAAAGTTAAATAACCTAAGCAGAAGTTGTGCAGTTACAAGAGCAAAAGTTCGATAGAGAGGTGGTTGTTGAATGTGTGTTCATCACAGAAAGTTAACATTGATCATCACAAAAAATATTTATTTGAAGTGTGCTCAGATGTAGGACACAGAAGAGACATACCTTTTAAGTGACAGTGATTGAACTGAAGATGAAAAACCTCATCTTGTTATGTATTATAAAAAAATTAATTTTGCAATGATCCATTATAAACTGAGAAGTGTGTATCTGAATAATTGCAAATGGTGCACAAAAGGGCATGTTGGTCATTTTATTATAACTATGGTGTCCGAAGCCTATTTTACTATATATATTTACCTATTTATAGCTAATGATCACAGTATAATAATCTTCATAATCAAAAATCTTGCACATTGGTTATAAAAACATACTTAACCGGAATGAGACTTTACATACAGATTATACTGCAAACGGGGAGTAGCATGTCAGATTGAGTGAGTCTCTCACTCACCCCAAAAGCAATGTTCTATCGTAAACAGGCAGAAAACAAATATGGAAATATAGGCCAGCAGTGGAACTGCAGGTGTTTGAGATGACAGTGCCACTGAAGTAAAAGCAATAGTGCCTTCAAAAGAAAGCTTAATGTGAACAAAAATGCAAATATAAATACGAAGGAGGTCAGGTGGACGGTTAATGGAATTGCTACATGGTCCTGCAGATCCAGTGAAAAATGCTTTGAGAGAGTTTCCATAGGTGTAATTAACACTACAGTAGATTTATAGCAGGAAAACTAAGTGCTGTCACAAGTGGTATTTTCTGTAAGAATAGAAAAAATACATCATGCAGCAGAATTTTCTTCACATAGAGAAGTTTTGTGCTTCTAATATATAATTTCATGTTGTAGACAACTCTGCTATCAAATATTTCCTGGGAAACTCTTTGAAAGGGAGTCATCAGTGCTGGATCACTTGGCAAAACAGGATGAAGTACTTTGAAAATCATATGAATAGACTGAAGAAACAGTTGAAAGAAGGCAGTGTTGAAGCCTATTACGGTCTAAGTAACATAGCACACTGTTGTAAGAGCTTGTTCTTTTCCCAGGAACAAAGGCAGACAATCTCAGAGAAATGGAAATATCTAAACCAACAGCCACTTGTGCCAGTATTCTCCAGGTGTGACAAATACTTGACCTCAATCAAGCTAAACAGCTAAACCTAATACAAGTATTTTTTAGCTATTTCAAGGTTGGAGGAAAGCGTTCATAATAGCCACCTTTTCTTTGCATCATTTTTGCAATTTATTATAGAAAGTGTTTAGTCACTGTTTTTTTTTTAATATGATTTAACAAAATAGTTTCCCTCTGGCCTTATATTGCTCTGGGATCCTAATGGTTCTCACTAGCAAGGCAGGTGGGAAGACCTAATTTTCTTAGAAAGGGCCCTTGTGAGATGTCAAACATGCAATCCAACACAATGTACACTTCAGACTCAAGAAACACTAAATGAAAAAATAATTGGCATTTTCCATGGCAAATAGAAAGCTAAACCTTTTGGCTCCAGTGTTTTAATTGTACCTGTTAGTTCTGATGACTCAGTGATAGTGTCACTAGTACTTATAACTTTGGTATATGTTGGTATAGTTAAAATTATATTAATCAGTAACTTGTCAGTCAAAATTGCTTCTCCCCCTCATCTGTGCCTTTTAATATTCTAAAAATTACAGTGTAAGAATTGTCTTTAATTTTACTACATGGATGTGATATATTAACATTAATAATGTACTGGATGAGCACTTATATTTTAATTTTGGCCAGGGATGCTGGTTGTCTAGAGGCTCCTATGAAAGTTTCCATTGACTTCAGCTGTATAATTTGGAAACATTAATATATGTATACTCTCATCACATTAGTTGGATTTATTTTTTCCCCTGTGAGTAACTCAACAGTTCCTTAAATGTTTTGTGTTCATGGGTATAAGTAGGGCTGCAAGATCTAGCTCTAGGTAATTGTATTATCCCAGCTTTAAACTGGCAGGTTAATACTAATCAGGAGTCAGTTTCACATTAACAGATAAAATCCTACAGGATTTTGCTGGGACTCTGTTAGCAATCCAAATAAGGATAAAGGATATATTCTGAAGTCATACAGCTGTGTGAACAACTGAAATCAATTGGAGCCATTATTGAGCTCACTTGGATCCCTAGTCACACAGATATTTATGGAAACGATTACACAACTAAAGTAGAAAAGAAAGCATTAAGAAGGATTATGTTGATATTCTAGTTTCACTGTCTAGGAGTGAAACCCCATCTCTTATCTACTTGTGAGCAATAAAACTTGCTCTTCTAGAAAAAGGAAAGTGAACAATATAGATAATGTTGTATTGTATAATGTGTTTAGGTATAAACCAGAGATTTGGCGTGAAAAAACGCAATAGAAAGACTCATGACTAATTCATTAGAAGAAAAAGACGTTACTTATTTTAGGAGGTGGGCCAATCATTCACTCATTTTTAAATTGTAGATGATTTCCTGTTTGTTTATGCTATTCCATTATCCCTCCTGGAACCTTGACTCGAAGGCTGCTGTTCATTTCCCTGTTGGCCCAGTCCCACAGGCTGCTGTACTTGATGCTGCTATTGAGCTTTGTTTACTTCTCACTGAGGTAGCACTGTGGTGTTGATATGAAGCAAGTTTGGCAGTGCTTTTGCAAGTGGTGCAAAGATCTGAGAATATGCCATGTTGGAAGATGAGGACTTTTAAAAGCCTCAGTAACCTGTTTAAAATGCCACTCAGATGGGTTGAGACTCTAATTGCCTACAGTTTAATTGACCTAATAGGAAAGATCTGATTTCTGTTTATTGCACTGTTATAGCTGGCTATTGCTGGAGCTGTAATTATTGATTATCAGTGTTGCTGTCACTAATTAAGCCTGTTTGCAGAGAACACCCAGTGGCTCCAAAGCCCTGTCCGGGAGCAAGGAAAGGGCTGGCCCCACGCCGTGACAGGGCACTGGGATGCGGGGTGGTGGCTGGACGTGCACTGGGGCACAGCAGCACCGGGGCTGCTCTGGAGGCTGGGTTGCCTTTGAGTTCTCCCGACGTCTGCACACAGAGAGGCACGTCCACACCAGCATCCTTTCTCCACGGAGGAGCAATGTGCAGGGCAGGCACAATCTCAAGGATGAAGGTAGCACTAAGCAGATTGCAACAGGATATATAGCAATACATATAATGACTGTGTAATTGGAGAAGGTCTGCATCTCTGTGTCCTGCTGCGTGCTGTTGCAATCAGCAGTACTTTGCCAAATCCCTTTGTAAACTTTTCAATCTCAATTTCCACCTGCTTTGGAGTTGTGTTTGCAATTGTCTATTTAAGGAAGCTGCTACAGTACCTTTTTTTCTAATGTCTGGGAAATTTGGCTCCTATTTCTAGCCTAGGCAGGCCAGAGTATTTTCTAATACTTAAACAGTTACCAGTTGTTAAGATATAAAAGTAGCATTTCCTGTATGTGAGAAGAAGTCTCAAAAGAGAAGAGAATAGTAAAGGACATGTGTACCTGTTTTCTTTTGAGAAGAAAAATGTGGATACCTCTCCTGTGATTGATAGCAACACGTAATATGTACATATCTGTGGTTCTAAAAGCTGGCAACCTTGCCTCGACTGATGAATATTCAATTTCTGTAGAGATAATATAGTAACATATTAGAAACATCCTTTAAAATAATGATGTCTGACTCAATTTGAATGATCTGAAAGCCTTAAAGTGGGAATAAATGAGTACTGAAAACCTTACAATGCTTCTGTGTTCGAGAGTTATGAATATTTTTTAAAGATCTCACCTAGTTGCTTGCCTGACAATTCAATTATTCAACCTTGTGCTCGAGAACATCATAACAAAATTTGTCTCTGTACTGACACTCTAGTAAATCTGAAATAAAAGATATCTTTGGAATTAATGAAGAATCTACTTGTTAATTTTATTTATGTGATATCAAAGGAAAAACCAGCCAATTTGCCTACTCATGAGATATCTCTTTCAGCAGTCTAGCACACTAAAACATAGGATTTTCATCTTTCCTTGTTAAGAACTGCCTCTTTTCTGACTGTACAGTAGTTCTTTGCATAAGGTTTGTACTGGATAAATATGGGAAAATTAGCCCTTATAAAATTAGGAGCCCTAAGGAGGACCTGTCTGAAGCTGCTGGAGACAGAGAGGTTCCTGTGGTGCTGTGGGGCCTGAGCTGGTGCCTGTCCAACCCAGCCAGGAGACGTGTGGCTGCAGCACTGTGGATGTGGTCAGTGCAGTGTCAGTCCTGGGGGTTTCCCCCTACAGAAAAAAAGCCCCTTGTCCATGCATGGGGCAGTGAAACACTGACACAGCATCTGCTTTTTAATTTTTTCCTACAGCAACCAGCTTCAAGAGGAGAAAAGGTCATTATCACAACGTAGGATGGGATGCATCACCACGTAGGATGGCAAGGGCACACTCCTACAATGAGTACCAAACTTCAAGGGTTTGACAGGAGGTGACTCAGATGTCCTAATCAGATTCTATTACACAGCAGTTGACCCTGGGGGTGTCTGCTACAGGAGCAGGTGTGGCCCAGCCTGGAGGACAGGCTGAGACATGGACAGTCTCGGTTTGGGCTACACAGGTGTGTACAAGACAGGCGGTACAGGTCTGATGGAAAGTGGGATTTGTTCTCACCACACTTACCTGGTAAATCCAAACCTGCCCAGGGAACATCTATCAGACCCTGTGTTTCTGAAGTCCTGTACATCGTGATTCAGATCTCAGGTCCTTGACAGTACAACCCTACTGCCTGTTCACTCTCCACTAATTGCGTATGAGCTAGAAACAGCACTGATCATATACCCTGGAAGACATTCTCACTGGCTGAGACACTTTTTCTATCAGTATAATATGTAGCCAACACTCTGGGATCTCCCTTAGTTTTCCTAGCAGGAAGTAGTGCACAGTCCTTAGTTATGGCCATTGCTTGTTATGACTCTTGGTGGTCCACCTCTATTCTCCAGGTTCCTGTGGAGAAAACAAATCAGTACACTCATTTTGAAATGCTTACCCTCTTATGCTTTTGACTGTAAGGCTGGGAGGAATATTGGCACAGACTAGGGTGCAAAATTGTAATTAAGTTAATTTCCTAAAAATGTTTAAATTCTAGCCTTAAGCTCACAGATATGAATGGCTTCCCTCCTATTCCTGCACTTTCATTTATGTGGGGAGAAAAAAAGAGAAAAAAAGAAAAGGGTAAAAAACTCTCCTGAAGAGATGCAGGACTTATAAGGGAAAGGCCATTTTGAAATAAAAGCCGAGCCACCAGTTCAGGGTAACCAGTTTATTAACAAAAAACAACAACTGAAAATGGGAGTTCGAGAGAAACTCGCCCTCCCAGCAGCAAGGCAGAGAAATGCTGCGAAGGAATGGGGGGCGCTCCCTCAGCCACGTGCATCTCTTCAGGAGGACGACGTAACCTCGGGAGGACAAGGAGCAGGGGTCCGGGGAGTTCTTAAAGGCTCCCCCCAGCCCTGGGTTGGTGACCTTTGGATCCTTGCTGCTATTGGCTCGCTAGGGGTATGCCAATTCCGTTGTCTAGCTCCTCTACCAATCGCTGTTTAGTATGACCTCTCTGGAACTTCCCTGATCTTTCTGGAAAGTTCTCTCGGTAACCCACTTTTATGTAGCCCCATCTTGTGGTTACAAAAAAACATTACACCAGTACGTTTCACGCTGCTTAACTTATGTTTTAACTTACAATTAACAAATTACTGAGTCCAGTCCCAAACATATTCTTAACAAACTCTTAAACTTGTAAAATGTGTCAAACCTGTAAAAACTAACATTTATAACAATTTTCTTCACCATTGTGGAGAAAATAAAAATCTCAGATGTTAATGTAGTTTTGGTCAGTGCTGAGAGTTATGCTCAAAGACCAAAAGAGGAAGAAGTCACAACAATAAGAACCAGTGTGAAAGGGAAATCCAGAAGAGATTTATAAAGAGGTAACTAGCTTGCAATTGCAAGGAATAGAGCACACATCTGAAGTTCAGTGCCCTTTGTAGGAGAGCTTGGTTTACAAGAGGCAGCCTCTGCACTTTGCAGGGGAACAAGGATGGGCAGGTTTCTATTACCGCGATGCCTGTTATTACGGCTTATCCCGGTAATCAGTCGAGACGCAGAAATGAGAGCTGGAGTCCGAATGTTCTTGTTCAGAGCAAGGGCGGAAAGGGGGGAAACCCCTTTCGTTTAATTCTTATATACACTTTTAGAAATCACAGATCATTGGAGAAAGTTAACACTTCCGTCTCTAACTATATTGGTTACAAGAAGTGTCCGTCAAAGGGATCTGTGTCCATGGGAAAGGAATGTAAAAAGATAATTTTTACAACAACATAGCTATGTTTACAGAAATCGTCCTTGAGACTGTCTAACAGAGAAAACCAGCTATTTTACAGTGAAAAATGGGCAACAGGTTTCCAAGGCAGAATAGACAAAATGAAAGGGTTTTGGGAAAATCAGACAGTTGTAGAGATAAGGTGTATCTTTCTGGAAAGTTCTGTCTTTTGACTTTGTATGCAAACACTCAGACCTCATATTTGACACACAACACAAAGCTTCTCTCTTTCCTGTCTCAGTCATGGGTCAGTGTTGCAGAGTAATAGACCTGACACATTACAGGGGGAATAACTAATGAACTACTCTTGGCATGAACATGGCAACAATTCTTGAGCACTTTTGCACTAGTTTCTGTTCCCTGGTATTACTGTTTCGCTCATATGACTCTCTGAAAAGAGGTTTTGTTATTTGTATGGATATAACTCATAGCATTGTGTGAGCAAAGATTAAAGGATTACAGTGTAGATGAGAGAGGAGACAGGAGTAAAACATTTTGAGAAAAATGCAGTAGTTCAGTGCAAGACATTTTCAGGCACTACTCGACTTGCACTGATAATTTGTATTTCTTGTATGCATAGCAACAGACAATGTAAATCTTAGAAAAGCACTCTCAATGAATAAAAGTTGGACTTTAGCATTCTACCATATCAGCAATAAATGCAGAAGCCAAAGACTGTATTTATATTGATTCCTGCACAAGCACTGGTGAGAGAGCTGCCGGCGGTTACCTTTACACACGCTATCAGCTCTCCCTTTGCTGGAGGATGGAGCCTGTGAAACAGGCTGAGGAGGGCAGTATGTGGACGATGATGAATGGGTCAAAGAAACTGCTCACGTCTCCACAGATGATGTTGTGATGAGCATGTAGGTCTCAGTTCACCTTGTAAGCAGAGGTGAACTTTGTGAGCATGGTGATCTGATGTGAGCTCGGGCATACAGAGGCGGGCTGGACACGTCTTGGTGCTGCCGCAGTCCTGCCTGCAGTGGGTGGGTGCCAGTGGTGCAGGGGAGAGCCTCAGTGCAGTCACTTTAGCAAAACTGTGTAGGTACCAATGGCCTTGTTAATGATCTTCTTTTTGGATTTGTGAGAAATAAAGAACTTTAAGCAGTCCCATACAACAGTGCCCTCCTGTACAGGGCTGCAGGTCAGGTCAGGATAAGCAGCAGAGAGCAGGGGTCACAAGCCTGGGAGTCTCTGGCCTGCTTTTCCATTGGACCTCTGTGCTTACAACTTTCTTTGGTGGTGGTTAATGTGAATGACATGCACAGGAAGATGAATCACAAAGAATAAAAGTCTTGCACATTAGCTGGAAAGAGAGTTTGGTGGTGCATATGAAAACAGTCTGGATTTCTCACTAGCCTCCTTGTTCTGTGAATGCAAATTATTCTTTATAAATCCTTTGCTGCACCACATAAGGGCTAGAGTAATTGTTTCTTTTTTCTTCAACTGATTGCTCATCATTATAGCAAAAAAGCGTGGGATTGCTTAGAAGGAAATCCAGTCTCACTAATTCTTTCCCTGATTGTATTAGTATATTCTTTATTTAGGCTTTTTTTCAGAAACCGAATTGTATTACTTCAAATATTACTACACCCTCCCACCATTAGTCTTTTATGACATTATTTTAGTTTTGATGATGGTTGTCATTTTGTATCAATTTGAAGAGATCCTCAAGGAACATCATTCTCAGGTTGTTTTCTGTCATCACAGTGGGCAGCTGCTTTTCTTTTCTGTTTTCTGTTAAGATGCCATTTCTTTCAGTCACAAGGGTGTATTTTTGCTGGTGCAGATAATGAGTGCAAGATTAACTCACAAGGCAGGTGCTTGCTGAGAAGCTTAGCATTAGCTCATAGAATAGGAAACCAAACACTGTAACTGCCTATCCTATAAAAGATGAAATTAAATAGGCTTCCATTGTTATGGAAGGAAAAGGACCTTGAATTTTCCTGAGAAGTGTACATTCATATTCTAATAAATTTTTCATTTATCTAATAAATAGATCATGTTTCATATGTATATAATTTCCTTCATACATATATATATATACATACACACACACATATATATATATACACATATATACATATACATATATAAATCAATATAAAAACCTTCTGCAATTTTACTGGCAATTTTGAGGTCTCAGGACATGTGACTTCTTAGTGTTCCTCAAAAAAAGCAGTTGATTTTCAGGAAACAAGGCAAACCGAGCAGTCTTGTGTCTAGTTTTTGGAAAATTTCACCTCAGGAGCTGAGCATCTGATAATCTCTAAAGGAAGTAAATTATTAACCTGAAAAATAATAGACAGAGACTAAAGGCTCAACTTTTCTTTTTAAAGCAGATAGCCTCAACCTACAATATTTTACAGCAGATTTCCAGAATTTTTAGAAACATTTATGAATAAGAGTAGTATATTTAGTTATATGAGTAGAGATAACGTTATTATTACTATTATTACTATTATTTCTCTAAAGGTTTTTCAGTTCTAAGAGACGGGAAGCTTCAGAGAATGGAAATAGACAGATTTGTTGTGGCGTCAGATTTGGTGCTGTTTTTATCTGATTCTTCTATCTTACTCTTTCTCTTTAGAGAAGGAAAACAGCAAAAGGGAGATTTTGAACTATCCTCACTAGCTGAAATTGACTGAGTGCTGGCTCAGTGCCACAAGTGCATATGCCCACAGAGGAAAGCCAAACTGGGATATGGATGCTAAGGCAAAGTCTCCCCCACCTTCTGAGACTGTTGCAGTCATGGACTGAGGAAGGGCAGCTGAGAACATGGTGACTCTGCCCTGTTGACAGGTATCCTCCCACCACCACAGGAATGACTGATCTCCATGCTCCAGGTAAACCCAAATCAGAGTCCATCCACCTCTGCTATGCAGGACTGCAGACTGTGGTGCTGCAGTCATTGATTCCCATTAACACACTTCTCTGCCAGGACAGACAATGGTGTCTCAAAGAGGTAGAGCTACAGTTGCAGACAGTGGCTCAGTTTTCAGCTGCCACAGCGTGTTGGTCATGATGTCCACCATGCCATGGGCAGAGAGCCTCCTTGGTGCAGCCCATGGTGGCCTTGCAACCACTGCAGTCCCCAGGAGAGGGGAGATAAGAGCTTAGTGCTCCGAGAACTCTGAATGTAGCACAAAATGCAGGAGAAATGACTGGGTATTGTTTAGAGACAACAGAGTAACTCCTGCTTCCAAAACAGTTTATGAATTTTGCATCGGAAGAATTGTTGGATAACCCACACGGATGGTGTTGGGAGCTTGGTGAAAACATCAGTGTCTCACCCATCACTGTTCAAGTGAAAGCAGATGTGGTTAGCTCAATATTTTTCTAAGTTGTGGTTGGCTTTTGCCATCTCATGTATTTGTAAGTGTCATGCTGACCTGCTTTGTCTGGGCTCAAATGCTTATATAAGATGGATGTTAAAGCTGTGGGATAATTACAATACTAATTACTATTTTTGACATATATTTCTAGTGATTAGGGCTGTTTCCAGAATGCCTTTGATGCTGTTTTGCAAGGGCATTGAGCTGAGATTTTATTTTTCATATTATTTTTAAATGCTGACCTTTGCTTGTTCTGTACTTTTAGACATAGGAATATAACAGCAGACAGTAAAGCAAATTCAGCCATAGGTTTTATATGTAACAGGAGGCACAAACTAAACCAAGCAATAGATTTTTGCTACAAGGAAAAGATATTTCTGTCTTTCTCAGTAGTTTTGCTATGCAATACCCTTATTTAGTTTACTCTTCTTTTAGCCTTAAAAACAGGACAAGAATCACCTAAAGGTAAAAGAAGTTGAGAATCATAACGGAACATAATCACATATCTCTTGCCAGTTTCCATCTGCAGCCTCCTCATCGGTAGTCCTTTCATGTCTTCGTTATTTTTGCTCTCCTTATTAAGGAGAGAGTTTGCACACATGTATTGCATTTGTCCTGTGGGGAGAGGCTGAAGGACTGGCACTGGTTCAGCCTGGAGACAAGATGACTTCAAGAGGGTCCAGACTCCCTCACTACAGACAAGGAGGGTAGGAAAACACAGAGCCAGCCTCACCACAGGGATGCGTGGTGGGAGGGGATGGGACAGTGTAAGCTGAACAACCATGATCCACACTGGATACAGGAGAAGCTTGTTCCCTATGGGGACAATGGAGCTGTGAAAGAGTTTGACCACAGAGGTTGTGCAGTCTATGTCCTTGCAGGTTTTCAAGACCTTACTAAACAATATTCTAAGAAAGCTGTTCTGATCTCAACTTTATACTTCCTTGAGCAGGAAGTTGGACCAGAGACTTTCTGGGGCTGATTCCAGCCTGAATTACCTGGTGGTCCTTTAATTCTGTGAGAAATACTTGATGCCTGTTCAGAGATCTGTTATTTCAGGGAAGTAGGAAAAGTAGTGGGAAATGAAAGGGTCAAGACAGATGGGGAGCATGTGGTGACTGCAAGGCTGGCTGTTTGTTTTAAAATTTCCTTTCTGAAATGGACTTGACTCATCTTACTGCTTCTGTCAGTGTTTCTTCCTCTGTAGAACTTCATAGGCAGGTGAATATGGAGTGCCAGATGCATCACAGTTTCTAGTGGACCTGGGTAGAAAAACAACAGATTGTCCATTGCTTATTTTTCCTTTTGTGAATAAGAAATGGGATTTTGAATGCCTAAGTTACCTCCTAATGAGTGCCTTGCAATAACATTTCCTGTCCTTTACTAATAGTGCTGAAACCCATGGCTTAATTGCAACCAAATCTGTTGGACCAGCCTCAAATGTTATGTTTCCATGTGTTTAATGAGAGGAAGAAGTTAGGTAACGGAGAATGGATCTGTTAGCATCTCTGTCATCAGTTCAGGCACTAACTGGGATGAAGGTCTGTGTTCTCTCCTCTGAAGCGGAGATCAAAGGTAAGTACAGGGAGATAAGAGCCCTACAGCTGATCTCAGGCAAAGTTCATGCATCTCTCAGTACCAGACACACAACTATAGCAAATGGGCCCACAGTTCATCTGCAGCTGGTGATGTGGAGTATTTAGATGTAGAAAGTCCATGCTCCGTGTCCCCGATGGATAGTTTATTGAAAACAGCATATTTCATGTTGCTGAGCTTTCCATCTCTCCTGGTCTCTCTCTGTAGTGGGAGCTGTAACTAAAAAATGTGTTAGTTCACTGAAATTAGGGACTTTCTCCATAACTGCAATAACATTTGCTTTTTTTTTTTCATTATGAGTCTTGGCACTGAGGTTCCCAGAACAGGCTTACATTTCCTCTCCTTGACTCCATACAGGGTCTGTGTGTAACTCAGGGCTGGTTGCTGGGTGTTCCTTGTTCCTAAGCAGATGCAACTGGACAGGCTTTCTCATCAGCTGAGTGGCTTTGTGTGGGGTATGAAGAGTGAGAAAGAAGGCAGTATTACTGGGTTGGGATCAGAAGTTATGCAGAACCAGAAGCCCCAAAGGTACACCTTGTAGGAGAGTTTCTTGCCACTGCTACCTACCCTCCATGGGACCTGAATCACCAGACAAACTCCAGCATGGGGTCCATGTCATATAGCACTACCTCCATCCTAGTGAAAGTCTATCTTTAAAGGCCTCCATCCCACTATTCGTGTAGCTACGTTGCTTTGTTCTGGGCATGAGATTAAGTAGGAGCCTCAGTAATAACTACCTCTAGATGGCATGATGATACTGTAAAATGTTCAAGTTTTTTTATATATTAAGAAATCTTCAAACCACTGCCACAGTAAAGACATAATCCAAAGACCAACTCTCAGGACCCATACTGGATGATACTGATTCCTAGCATGCTTGGAGTGGTCATGATGCTAATACTCAATATGGATGTAAAAAGCCAAAAGAAAATAACTGGAAATGTACTACAGACACATTTTCAAATATTACTTATTCATTCATTTTTCAAGTGCTAAGAGGGCATATCTCATAATTTATGAAAGCATCAGTTCATGCTTCAGCTTTTGTAGCAGTCATGTTTGCATTGCAAGAATGGAAAATAAGGCTGTTGTTGCTGAACTTCTGTTACCCTTATCATTCTCTAAATCAACTTGCATTTGAAGGAAAGTAAGATGCAATAATGTCTGCACACACTCGTCATGTAGATTCTAGCATGTCTGCAAATAAACATTAAGAGGCTTACAGAAAATTGTTTACACTTCAGTAAGCATATGAAACTCCTCACAAAATTCAGTGGGAACTGTGCACGTGTGTTTGCCTTCCTAAACTTTGCTTATGGGCATGAAAGAAGTCCAAATGATAATTTTAAAGAGAAAGAAAAATCCCTGGTTTTGTGTTTTGTGGGGTTTTTTAAAATTATTTTTCTGATTGGTGTTTTCTCTGAGCTATTCAGTTTGTAGTTGTCAAAGAATGCCCCAAATGCCAAATCTCAAGTAGTCTTCAGTTTTGAACCATCAGTGAAATGAGTTCCATAGCAAGATAAGAATTTACACTAGCTCAGGAGATCCCCTGCGGTTCTCTGCCCTGAAAAACAACAGAAACAGGACTGAGATAGGTACATAAAGTATATTATTTGACAGAACAAACCCCATGCTGGTGAGAAACTGCTTATGGAAGCAGTTGAAGAAATGAAAAGTAATTATATACTGCAGAAGAAGGAATAGTTCCAAAAATAACTTTCTGCTCTGCAGTCTCTTGTGACACTAGACAGCCTCCCTGCGTCCTGTCATGTTTTGCAGAAGCCACTCTACATCTGCTCCAGCATTTAGATTGGCACTTTTAAAACCAGATCTGCCAGCCTGGAGATGAGATGCCTGGTTTTGCAGACCACTCAGTTCCTGTGTCTCAGGAGCCACTGCTCCTTACATTGTCAGATGACTTTGAAGAAGAGAAGCATTTCCCAGAAATGCTAAAGACTGTGGTGCACTGATTCGGAAAATGAGCTTATAACTTCCTCCTGTAGTAGATAAAAATCTCAGTCTGCTTTGGTAAGAAAGGTGATGAGACGATCGCTGTGGTTTAGGCACCACAGTTTGCATAATTCCCTTATTTCATTACCTAGTAAGTAAATACTAAAGTGCAAGTCAGGTTTGGGAAAGTTGTGAAATTCTAGATTTAAGGTGTTCTTTGCAAAATAAGTTCAGCTACTTTGGATTTATGCAGCATGTTACTGCTTTGAACCACATGCTCCTTTCTCCAACAGGAGCCTTTGTTGATTCTATGTACAGATAACTATGGAATATAGCTTTCTAGTGTTGGGTTTTTAATGCCTACCAACTAACTAACAAAACCTAAAAACCCCACTGACCTGAATACACAGAAATTCAGTCATGTAATATGTATGGACTTATTCCTAAGGTCTGCCAGCATAAATGAATCCTCATTTGTTTTCTAGTCATTGTAAAATCTATTAATATTCTGAGTGCCTTGGTGATGGCAGAACCTCACAAGGCATAATCACGTGATGCAGCTCCCAGTCACTCGCTCAGCTCACACTTATGTGACGGATTTCAGATGACTGGCCCTCAGGATAGGCCCATATGGTGTTGTACGACAGGCTTTCTGTTTTTTCCAGACTGGCTGAGAAAAACACTACAGAAGAGGAATAAAGAAATTCAGAACAAGTGTCTCTGGTTACGGGTTTCAGAGGAGCGTTCTGTGCTGCATGTCCTGCTCTGCTCCCTCCTCCCATCAATGTGGGATCCTGTCCTGGTCCCCATCACCACTCTGCCTCCAGCCCTTTCCCTGCCATCCCACCCAGCCTCCAGTCCCCTACTTCCAGACCTTGTCTATTTTGTTTGCTCTCTCTGAAAACCCAGCTCTCTCTTCCACTCTACTAATACATTGCCTTTTTTTTTTTTTTTTTTCCCAAATACTTTCCCAGTTCTTCCCTATTCTCACACAGATTTTTCTGTGCTCTGGGCTCTTGGTTACCTCTTCTCTGAAGTGCATGAAAGGCGTCTCAGGGACCAGAGAGCAGTCCTTGACTCAACACCCCTGAGTGCTTGGTGCTACCTTCCCTAGATAGATCCTTCCTGAGACTGTCTCCACTCTTTACCCAGGGCCTGCATAGTTTCGTGGCAATAAGATTTATTTTGAAGCCTTGTAGTTTTGGTTGACCTTTGAGTTCTCACAGGAACAGTGTAATTTCCAATACCTTGGTAGCCCCCCCTCATGCTAATTTTCAAAAACGTCATTCAGAGTTTAACAACAAAACAGATGAGAATAATGCATGGCCCAAGGGTTACATACTTTCCTTATGCTCCTGGCACTGGTGGGAATACTCACGTGGTCAGATCTGTAAACCTGAAGGCTTAATTGCCTTATCATGCCTGTGTGAGCCCTTCCAGCAGTAGCTGATGATGCAAGCTTTGATTGCTGTAGTGGTAATGGAAACCTGTTGGAGAAGTGATTTCTCAGACCACCTGAAGCCAATCCCACTCACCTCACTGTTAATGCCCTTGTTCTGGGAACAGAGTCTGAAATTTTAGCTCAAGACTGGTGTCTGGAACAGAAAACCTCTGACTCAATGGCTGAATTAAAATTAGAAGCAGCTGAACCTGAAGCCTGATAAAAGACCTTAACTGCAGGTGTTGTTCACAGTTCAGTTTACATTTTGCATCCCTAACCTCCCCCTGCAGCTCCACTGCATATATTGTTCAGTGTTTGGTGCTTACAAGTACTATGTAGTGCTGATGTGAGTTGTGAAAAGCTGCATGGCTGAGCTGCAATGGTGGTAGAGATTTCTATAGTGCTCTGTATGAAGGTTTGTGTATGACTAGAGTTTATTGCAATTTGAAAGCACTTTGGGTCCCTCAGACTGGACAAAACAGTTAAGGATGTCAAAATTCAGGTTTTGTAGTAGCACTTGAGAAATGACAAATCATTCATAGTGTGTGACTAATATGTCCTGTTCCGCTGCTGTTACAAAAGCAGCCAAAACAATAACAGTACAGTGTTTCTTAGTAGGAATAACATAGATTGGAGTAGTGATTTTCTTGTTCAGGAAGTCAAATTGTAGCATGTTGTCAATAGTAATGTATTGGCCTGCATGGTACTCTAAGCAGATTCAGCACTAACATTAGCAAGGGCAGAAAAGTGTGTGGAGGAGGAATGTGACTCTGTTGTTTCCTTCTCCCTTATTTATAAGGGAATATAACTGATTCCCTTTACATATCTGAGAATACACATGTTGGTTTAAGTTTCTAAAATAGCTGCAAACCCTAAAGAACATTGCTGTATGTATTTTCCACTGATTTATATTTTTAAAATCTTGGCCTTTCTGAAAGTCTCACATGACTTGATATCTTTCACACTTAATAAGAAGAGTTTGCAACTACTACTCTCTCATCAATGCATGGATTCATACACCTTCCAGAGGAGAGGCTTTGTGCACCAGAGACAGTGTGGAGCTAGGGATGGATGTTCTTCTGCCAATCACAGTCCAGGCTACAAGTTGGAAATCTCTTTTTGTACAGACTTTTCTTCATTATCCAACCTCTTAGGGAATTATCAGGTCCTAGTCTTGTGATACCTAATACCACTAGAAGGCCTTTTTTCAGGCATGAGGAAAAATTATAGGCTCTGGAATGGATTCCAGCCCTCCATTCACAATAATCAGTTAAAATAAATTATTTGCTTCAACATGGATTTTCACTAGTGTAAATTAGGCCTGACTCTGGCTATATTTCTTTTGAGCAGAGTCTGCAGATTGCTAGAGCTTGAAAATAATGATATCTCTCTGTGCTGAGGCTGTTTTTCTGTGATGATCTCCCTGTAATTTTCTTTAGTTGAGGGACATCTGTTATCTCCACAGTGCATTAGTGATTCTTGTAGCAATGTTTAAATCAAGGGGAGTTTGAGTGGAGAATGTTGCTATGAGAGCATCCACCACCTCCTTAATTCTTAAAAAAAATCCTATATTCTCATTTATATTTATTACTAAGGTCTTTAGTATCACAAATGTAAATCTCTTTTCTTCATAAAATTTTCATCTCACATTACTTATTTTCATTAAAAAAAAAGAGAAACAAAAGGGGCACATGACAGGGGCTTATTAATTTGGATGTGGATTGTACGTCTTATTTTAATTTTGCCCCACTGGAGGTCAAGGCGTTAACTGGACGCTCCACAATGTCAGCCCATAAAATGTCAAAAAATTTACTGCATCCACCGGGAGCTGCAAAGTCTGTCTGCATTCTGTCTGTGCAGATTTCTCCAGCCCTCACAATCTCCCTCCACACTGACTCCTGTTCTGCAGAACAGCCTGGTAAGCTGGTAACAGAAGAGGGTCACCCACACCCTTTGTTGTCACTTTTTCCATGTTGGGGGTTGAGTAAATTATTTAACCTGCCTGGGGTTCAGCATCCCCCGTCAACATGCTACTCCTATCAATACCATGTTCACAAAGAAAATAATCACTCTCACTATTTATTATTCGTATAGAATTAAAAAATGATCTGATATACTCAGTAATAACTTGAGAACTCTGAGGCTTTTTTGATGAATGATAAGCAAAAGTGGTAAAAACTGAAATTAGGAAAAGTTGAAAAATCTACAGCTTTAAAACCAGCTTTTGATTTTATTTCTGTGGTAATAAAATTGCACCACTCTTGCCCCTGTAGTGTTAATTGTTGTCTAGGACTTTAAATTTCTGTCATTAGGAAAATGCGGGAGGCAACATACTTGTGCATTTATGAGAAATATAAAAAGAAGGGATCCAACTGTGAGTGCATCTCCCACTGAGCCAAAATTTACTGTGTTCTTCTTTCTTTTCAAATTGGTCTTTTTGCAACATCAAGAAAAAGTGGCAAAGGAAAGGAAAGTAGCTATATTTAATACAGTCTTCATTGAAATCCAAAGAACAAAAACTGTTCTAGCTTAAATTAATTCAGGACAGATAAATAATGCTAGCAGAGCAATTAACACAAACAAACCAACCTGCAATTTAGCTACTGTGTAGCACACTCAGTGTCAGTGTTAATTAGTTGGGACAAAACTGCATCTTTGTCACAGGATAGTAGATCTCAGAGTTTTCATATTTTTAAAATTCTGTCCCTGCCTGTTAATTACAGGATTCTCTGTGTCAGCAAGCCCATGAATAGCAGGATAACAAAGTACTTGAAATAATGTGCTGAAGACTGGAGACCTGCAAAATATAGAACATAATTTGGATGGAAAGATAGTAAAAGGTATTGGGGGAAACTTGAGGCTCTCATGAATTTTGTATTGGAGAAAAAGTGTCATATTAGGGCATTGGACATTTTGATGGATCAAGCTGCACCTTTGGTTCTCAGAGAGGCTGGAATTTCCTGCAGTGAGTACATGCATGCTGTGACATCATTGGTTTTACGTTTATTGAAAAAATAAATCTACAGGAATAAATGTATTTCACACTGTTTGACAGGGAGAAATAAGAAGTTACAAGCTGCTTTCCTAAAAGAGAAAGTCTCCCGATCTGGAGACTGACATCAGTTCAGGATGGACAATTATCAAAAACATATGGAGACTTATCACAATGTGAGTCCTTGTTGCTTGATTAAAATGATTGAAGAAATTACTTGAGATTGAAGTAATCTCCTGGGAGTTTACATAATGTATTTCTGCAATTCTTCTTGTGCTACTCCCACCCTCCCTTCTTAAAACTAGTAGGGTTTCCTTATGCTTAGGAAGGAAAGTAAAAAACTATGTGGTGAGAGTAGGATGCAAAGTAATCTGATACAGAGGAAGAAAAAGTAGAGTTAGCAATAGGTTCAATATAGCAATAACTGCTATGTTTTCAGTGGGTGGTTTGAGTAAGACAGTTTAACTCAACTATCATGCAGCCTGATGTTCTGCGTATCCTTAATTGGCCACAAAATAACTAGCCACATATTTAAACAATTTGACAACTGGACAAGTGCAGGTAAAAAACCAAAGATCATTCAAAACAATTAGAAATGAAGGTGTTTTTCAGCTAGCATATGCCATGCAAATAATGTACTCGTCAACTCACCTTAACATATATACTGACTTGTCCAGTCCTTTCTAAAATACATCAGTTGCAACTTGTCTGTATGTGTAGCACTGGGAATGTCAAAGGAAAAGAGGAAGCTGAAGTGCCATTTTAAAAGTTTCATACGTAACTTCAGGTCTTGCATAAATACCGAGCATGTGCTCCAGTTCTGCAGAAGATTTACAGCATCATAGTCCTGTAATGTCTGATGTAACATTTGACTCCTTGTAAAGCTGAAATCATCATCTTGTGATAAATCCAGCAGTAACTAATTACTGTGCATCACTTCACTGTTGTAGATCACAAGAAGTAAAATGGTTTGGTTGTATCAGGTATCTGTCACCTAGAAATGTTTTACAGCCATCTTTCTAGGATGGTGGGATGTGCCAAGGTTGTGAAGTTGTTTGGGTCACTGCAGATTTAGCCCTATATTTGTTTACAGGTCCTTCTCAAACAAATATTGATTTTTCCATCTACGGTTGTTATTTCTGACCATTTATTTACTAGGTAATCTGAACAGAGTGTATCAGTTCATAGGCTTTTCATGACTACTTGTTTCAGCTATTTTCTTTGTGCTAATCATAGGATCTATATGCTCACCTAAGTAACCTACAAAAATAGATCTGATTTTCTTTCTCCTTTTGGAAAGTTTATTTACTGTACAGTGAGCTCTGGCAGATGATAAAGTTTGAATAAAAGTCTTCAAATACAATAAAATTTATGAATGCTATGATTTAAAACCGTAACGATACAGAATGGTGAGCCTCATGGATTAAATTTTGATCCTCATTTAATAATTCTACATCCCTTTGCCTGTGCCAGCTGGCTGTAGGAAATGGTCCTGAGCAGCATTAGCACCTTGTGTTCTATCTTTCTGACTTCACCCATGGTTCAAAGTAAGCTCTTTATTTTAAATCAGTTTCAGTAGATTTCTACTTACTAAGCCTTAACACAGAAAATTATACAAAATTTACTCTACTTTTATGTCTTTACTTTTTCAGGCTTTGTTTTATATTTCATGTAGGTAATTTTCTGGTTGCATAAAGACTCCTCAAATAATCTGGTCACACTTTCATTGCCTTTTCCCTGGAATGTATGTATAGCAGTGTTGCCTTTTCTGCAGCTGTGTGGCTTCTTTTCCTGTGCTTCCTTCTGCTTTTTTCTGCTACATTCTTCCTTGCCTAATATCATCATTTCCAAAGCTGGACAGTTAAAGGAATGATATTTCCAATAGCTGAAATCTATTGATCACCCCAGAAAATCATATTGACTAATGTTATGTGTTTAGGTGATAGGGGAGAGTAGGAATGGTGGCTGCAGTCTGTCTATCTTTTATACTGCTCCAGTCAGTTCAGACTCAGTGCCTGCAGCATCAAGCTCTAAGCAGTACCAAGCTCCTACTGCCCACCTGTCTGTCTACAGCAAAAACCTGAAGAACCCTGAATTTCTCCCTGTAGAGTAGGATTAAATTGTGCTGAAGAAGGACTGGAAGATGGTGGTGAATTATGTGTGATGTATTGGTATCTGACAGAAGCTGCTGTGGTTGCCAAAACAATTTGGCAGTTGTTTTCTAATTAGACTATGCTGTAGCCTTTTCCGTCCATGAGTGACCAATGTGTGGGTGTATTGTCACCAGCTGACTCTTGGTCTGTGTCACTCAGAGAAGTCTTCATACTTCCCTCACTCTCAAAAAAGCCTTCTGCTAGGAAAGTCATCAGCATCCCAAAACACTAGCAAGCAGTTGGAAAGCTTCAGTGGGAAGGGGATGGGAGTAGAGTGCTGCTGAAGGAAAGGTGATACTTGGTTTGGCTCAGCAGGACTCTGTGGACACAGGAGTGTGTGGGTTGGAAGCTCCTGCACCAGGGGTGGCTACAGAGAAACACACAGGCCTCAAAAGAAAATATTCCTTGATGGCATATGTACTTTTCTTTACACACTTGGATTTTAAAAAGTGATGTGCCACCTAAAGAGAAATGAATGCAAACAACATGTAGAGGTTAGGGACCATATGTTCAGAGCACTAATCTACCACACAGTTAGTACAGCCGTCCTTCCCTAGACAGGAGAAAAGAATAAGGTACCTACAAACCGCAGTTGTAAAAACTGCTGGGAAACTTACACAATCTATGCTTTTGCTGTAAAAGTTAGGAAATCCCTGTTGTCTGGTGATTTCATAAGTACCAGATGAATAGTTCATTCTGCAGCCAAACTTCCCAAGGGAGAGAAAATTACAATAATAAAATCAGTATTATAAGGATAAGATGCTAATGTTATGTATTTGTAGAATAATTAAGTTGTAAGGGATCTCTGGAGGCTATCTAGGCCAAGTTCCTACTTAAAGTTAGATCAGGCTGCTGGTGGATCTATATAACTGACTTTCAAATAGCTTCAAAGATGGAAATTTGCTCTGCTTTCGTTAATAAGAACTGCAAGAGTATGTCTGTGTTGGATCACCAGAAAAATTCATTTTCTGTTAGCATTTGCCTATAAATCAATTAATAAATGTTAAGATTAGTATATTTTGTATATATTATTTTTATATTATATTTTATATAATATATATTATAGTATATATTATTTTTATATTATTATTATTATTTTAGTATATATTAGTATATTTCAAACTCCATGTCTGAATACATATAAATGTAAAATAAATGAAAACAAGTTACCCGGAAAAGTGAATAACACACCACAGTTTGAACCATATGCAGGCTGAAGACTCTTTTGGTGCTACAAGTGTGACAGAGAATCAAAACCACAAAGCAGACCCAGGACAGGAAGGCAGCCTCAGTTCTGAGGTTGAGTCTGCAAATATTCAGCACATCTATCAAACCACTCAACCCCAAGCAGTGACATGCCAGAACTAAATTATGTTGATTTGCTTTGGTGGGGTTTTCATGCACGGTCTGCTCAGAGGATAGTAGCAACAATATTACCTCATAAAATATGTCATAAGAATCATTGTCAATATTGCTGCAAAAGTTGAGAGAACTGCCAGCATGAAAGGAAATGTGATATTTATTAATTTCGAGCTGGATAAGGATACAGTGCCAGCAGCTGAGATATTACTTCTGAAAGAAAATCCACAAACAGTAGAGGGTGAAGAGGTAAAATTCATGTTTGCTGAGGTGACCTAATCTCTGTGAAGGAATACATGAACTAGATTTACCAGCAAATAAGCTCAAGCAGATGCAATTTTTAGTACTAACAGGAAATAAAAGGCCCATTATTAGTTTAAGAATATGCAAAATCCTTGCTTTCATTTGAAGGTGTGTTCACTGGAAAGGGAGTTAAATAGGAGATGAGAAAAATTTTAAGATATCTTTCTTGAATACAAAAACTCTCAACAGAATATGGAATAATACACAGGAAATATGATACCTGTCTGATGAGAGTTCACCTTAAGGTTAAGAGTGAAAAAGCTTAGTAAGTTGCTTCCTCTGGAAATCATAGAACCGGAGGGAGGAAAAAAAAATTATGGTGATGCTCTCATTGATCTCTGTATTAGCAATAGCTGAGTCCCCCCACTTGAGAGTAAACCTCAATCTAAAAAAGGGAAAAGAAAAAAAAATTAAGCTGTTTTTTCTTTTCTTTTTCAACATTGAGGAACCAGAGGGCCTCTGACAGTTTCCATTAGAGCAATCCAATGTATTTTAATGTATTGTCAATATTTGTTTGTGGGGGCACATTTTCTGCAGGCAGAGCTTTTTAGGTGTATGTTACCTGAGATGTGCCACAAGAAGTGATGTCAGAAGTGTGGAAGCAGACATTAAAATTCTGCTCCAGAATATATTGGATAATTGTATAAAAATAGAAAAGGGGAGAAGTTCCAAGAGGAGAAATGACAGTATAATTTAACAATCAGGTTATTCTTGCTGGAAGTCTGTGTTTATACTGGCATTTCTTGAAAGGTGAAAGAGGAGGAGGGATTTGGATATGGCACTTTTACATCAATGGCGAGCAAGGCAGTGAGCACCCACCTGCTTGGTGGGCATGAGGGAAAATTTACTCCTTCATATTACTATTTTTTTTTAATGAAGCCTAAGGTGCTGATGCTTTCCGAAAGTCTGATGGGTTCACTTCCATTGGACCAGCAGGTGGAAGGGCTGGGAAAGGGAACTGCATAATAGCAAGGGGGTCCCGAATGGGATGCTTCCACAACTAGCTGAGCATTCAAACCAGAGACAAGATTTTGGATGAAGTACTGCAGCCTTTTTTCTGGATATGAATCAGAATGTCCCAGAATTTCCTCCAGGTGGAAAATTAGATAGGCAGGAGGAGGTTCATTTGGGATAGGTTAGACAAGGAGTAAATGTGTGCACTTCCTATCAGTATTGCAGGTTCACAGGAGGTTTTTCAGAATGCTCAAACCTAATTTAAGTTTATGATGAAAAATTGCCACTTCTCTTATTTATGGAGCAGGTTTGTCAGCTGCAGTATTTGAGCTATTGGGAAATTCCTCTCTCCGCCTACAAATTTTAGCCAAGAGCTGTGCCCACAGTTGCTCACAAGCTTGAGGAAATGAGAGGAACAGAGGCTGAGAAGAACAAAGCTGGTGAAGCCATGAAAAGTACCTTTGTCTTACTCAGTACAAACTACAGCTTTTGCCAGGCTGCTTGCTTTGGTGGGGCTGCCTTGTGTACAGCAGTTTAAAGCAACAAGCTTCAGTGCAGGTGAGCTGCACTAAAAACCCACATTGTGGGAGGTCAATCTGCCGCTGGATAGTAAGTCTGGTGGGCTCTGAGGTATCAGATATGTCCTCTGTATCCATGGAGCACTTCTGGGTAGCTGTGCAGCCTCTGCAGAAGAAGTTGGTTGGATTCTTCTAGTGAGGGCAAGTATAAAGTGTGTAGAGCAAGATATGAAACAAATCATATGTAATTCTCATTAATCCTGCTGTTAACTTCATTAGAATTAGTCTTTTGGGGAGGCCACAATGTGAGATAGGACTCATTTATTGGGTATCCTTGAGGTTCACAGTGCAAGATGAGAAAGGTGAGATTTAAGCATTAAGTACTCTTATAGTGACTAAAATGTCCCTATATTCTCTGACAGTGTCAGTGTCAGCCTGCCACAGTGATGTTTACATCAGTTCTTTGTCAAGCCTGCCTTAAGTGAGTTCCAGTTTTAGAGGACATGCATGAAAAAGTACTTAGGGGACACCAGACCGTCTTTTTGCAGAAGGCTTGGAAAGCTGGTGCCTTCAGCTGAAGGGGCTGGCATGGTGGTGATTTATCACCCTTCCTTGCTTCTTCAACTGTGTTTAGTAAAGAACATTTAATTTGGCCACTGTGCAGAGTAGATTACAGTTTCTGTGGACTCAAAGGATCAGACTTACATGATAGTACATTTAAACACTTAAATTATTAAATACGTGGTGTAGGGGCAGTTGCTATCCAGTTCTGTGAACATTAGTGTTTCATCAGGAAATCCACAGCTTTAGAACTGCCAGTCAGATCTTCAAAACAGGATAAACATTTATTTTTCTACAAAGCCTGAAAGAGGAAAAGCCATTTAACATAGAACATGTCTCTTCATTTGTCATATGTTGTCAGTCATAGAATAGCTATTGTTATGTCTTTTATTTTAACCTGTCAATAAGTAAGTAAATAAAATAGAATAGTAATATCAATCTCACTCATAATTAGGAACTTAACCATTTATTAAAAAAGGAATATTTATGCTCAAGATTTCAGAAGCAGTCAAGAGTTAACATCTAGGGCTTTTCACAAGGAAATGCTGAAAGTGGATACACACACTGAGTACCCTTGGCATTGATTCACATATTGTGTGGCAGTAAAGGCTGAAGGCCCTCAATGTCTTCTATATTTCTTTTTGATTGATTTTGTGATAAGGCAGCTGCATATTTGGTGTGCTGGCAACCTGGGGTGAAACAGTAAAGGAAAACTTGGTAGTATTGTTATTTTACCCTAAGACTCCTTTGCAGTGTTAAGTCATTTAATACCTGTCTTCCTGGGAAAGAAAGGAAACTCACTTCATTCCTCACGTTGTAATGCAGGACGCATACTGTTAGAAACAAGAATTTCT
This sequence comes from Climacteris rufus, assembly GCA_013398175.1. Taxonomy (NCBI): domain Eukaryota; kingdom Metazoa; phylum Chordata; class Aves; order Passeriformes; family Climacteridae; genus Climacteris; species Climacteris rufus. The sequence continues at coordinate 241,021 of VZRZ01001383.1, forward strand.
CTGAGTCCTTGCATGTGCAGTCAGTACTTAGGGAAAGGTAGAAATTACTGTCATTAACTCTTGCCTCCAGCTTTGTATTAATGTATTTTTAAAGCTGTAAATTTTCTGCTTCTGATAGATGGTTTGAGAAGGAATAGGTAAGTCAGGTTTAAAATAAGTTCTTGCTCTGAGTAAGGCAACCTTGAATTGTTGATTATTAATGGGACTTAGAGAGAAACACTAGAAAACAAAGGAAAAAAATGTGTCAAAAATTACTGATATTGCACTTGTCTGTCTTCTTCCTGACTGCTGTAGCAGCTGGCATGCATTTATAAAAGAACTGAGTGGTTTTCTCTCAAATACTGTTTCCTCTTGCTCACCAGTGGTCATTTCTTATGACATTAATAAACAATAACCTTGTTATTCAAACGCTTATCTATCTAGCTCAGCATTTTGCCTCCAGTAACAGAAGGTACCAGATGTGTTACAGAAATACAAAGTTTGCAGTTATTTAATATTCTGAGTATACAGAAAGTTTCTTTTTTGTCTCCTTGAATGAGAAGCAATTTTGTACCTTGAAGGAAGAACGAGGAGACATATCCCACCAAAGCTCTTGGCATTATGATACCTCTGGATATTTCCTTTATCAGTATGAATGTGTAATCATTTGGGGGATTGGGGAAAGATGTTGACATGGAGGAATATTGTGAAATAAATTGGCTACAGGCTGTTTGTACTTTGCCTGGGGAGAGTGTTCCTCATCTGCCTTTCAGTATTAGGAAATGCCCTTTTCTCTTGTATTAGGAGAGAGGACAATAGAAACATGAGGAATCACTTTAGATGTGGTGTAGGAGAGAAACATGAATGGTAATCAGTGGAAAACATCAGAATGGCTCATAATCAACACTGAAGCCCTGTTGCTGAGAACCCCAGGCTCAAGCCTATGCTCATGTGCATTTTCGTGAAGCATCGTGATATTCAAGGGGAAAACAAAAATGCTTTGTGAGTGAGGGTGGAAAGCAGAAGGGACTCATGTGCCACTGGCGACAACACAAAGGGCACGTTGGCCGAATGATTTGTATACTGGGCCTAGCACAGTCCTGGCCTTTCTAATCTTCCATTAGTTTTCTTTTGCATAAATGCTGACTTTTACAGAATAATTCTGAGAGAGACCAAGAACTGTGTGAAACAGACAGCATGTGGCAAGCATGTCATCACTGAAACCCTGGAGGAATACAATAATTCAGGCCATAAATCAGGCCAATGACTTTTAGGATTACACTAATGCTTTTTGCTTGGATCTGAATACCGATATGCATGAATTTGGTTTCTTCTATGTTCTATTCACAGTCACTACCACAAAAAGGCCTCTAAGAAACTTTAAGAAGCCATTTTTGGATATTGTTCACATTCAGAACCTGACTATGAATTACAGCCAGACACCGGATGGGTGGAATACTCCAGTACATTCCAGTATTCACATGAGAAGTAGGATTTAAATCCAGTGAAAAGTGAGTCAAAACAGGCCAAATGGTTCAGTTATCCTGCTTGGTCTCAGATGTCCATAATGGTGTAATGAGACAGAACTTTTTTTCCAGGCATACAGCAGCAACACAGTTGCATCCCCAAAAATTCTCTGTAATGGGCAGATTGTCACACTCAGGTCCATTGTGTGAGTGGCACATTGGTGCTGCATTCCTGGGGCTCTGTTGGGAAACTTCCACAACCTCCCAGGTCCCAAACCTCCAAACCCATTTGTGTACACAGGCACAACTGACCCATCTTCTGGCATTACTGTGGGAGGACACTGAAAAATGATGAGAAAGAGATTCCCCTCTCAAAACAGTGAGAGCAATACAGCAGAAAGAGACACGTAGCAATTCTAATTTCAATACAGCATTGCTTTAAGGATAATTTTCTCTTTAACAAAATATGTATGAGCTGCTTGGATGCATGCAAGAGGCTGCTAAGAGCTTGCAATGGCCCTGAACCTTGCAGTCAAGGGTGGCTGGGATTTGAGAACAACCAAACATTTCAAATTTAATAGCTGTGGCACTCATTAGCTGAATATGGGGAAAAAAGGGAAAACTTTGAACAAAATTATCTGATTCCAAAAGCATGCAGCATATGTTAATTATGGGAGCCAAAGAAAGGGAGATAAAACAGCAATCAGTGAAATCTTGGACAGTCTCTAGCATCTGAAAGGAAGACTGGAAGGGAAATGGTGCCAAAACTATAAGCCAGAGCCTCAAAGCAAATATTTTTGTCTGAAATTACATATTGCCAAGAACCCAAAATTGCTAATTATCTTCTCTGTCTCAATCTGCTACTAGTCTGGTTGTGCAGATAAACACACTATTTGCCTGCATCTCCATCAAGATTTTCTGTGAGTGATCTTGGGTATGTAGTTTTCTCATGGGCACCAAGGGGAGGTTAGTAGCTAAGGTGGTATGTCAAGTGCTACTTGAAACTTTTTCAGACCTTATTGAGTGCATTTTGACACTGAGGTAGGGCTTAAAAAGATACCTTAAAAAGATCACCATGCTGCCCTGGAGAGGCAATCCATGACTTCTGTTACAGAAGACTCTATAGGCCTCAGTAAGTCTATAATCTTCTGTGTGCTATCAGAAATCCCTGTCATGCTTTATATTGTGAGGAGGAAAGGAGAAAGCAGTTGAAGATCAGAATTTCTTGCTCTAGTCATGTTATCCCTCTCTTGTCAGTCCAGAAGAAGCAATTCATCAAAGCCAGCCTGGAGGAAGTCTGGGAGTTTTTCTGTGCATCCATTGCTGCCGCAGGTTAGAAGAACATCAGAACCACATGGCAAGGATGGAGCAGATGTTTTCTCTTTCAGTGTTGCTTTGATAGAGTGGTTCTGATCATACACAGCACATCCAGGGAGGTGTGTGTGTGACCTTGAAGACAGTGGGATTACAGAGGGAGCATTGATGGAGGAAAGCTGAGTCTAGGAGGCTTTGGGGCACAGCACTGTTTTCTGGGCTGCAGTGGCTACCTGACATGAACATAAATATAATTGGTTCTTGCTTGTTGTGTAGTTGAGGTCCAACCATGCTAGCAGATCTCACACACACAAACATACACACACACAAATGGGTCTCTCTGGTAACAGGCCCAGCCCTATGGCGTCCCCACCTCTCAGGCCCTTGGATTGCCCAATATCTGGCTCACACCTATAGTCCCTCCCTTAGTCACCTCTCAGACTTCTGGTATCTGACCCCCAGACCTCTTCTATTCACCAACCACTCTATCTTGAAATTCTCTAGGGTAGATTTGCATGGACTGGAGAGCACTCTTAGCCAGGGTAATATTGAAGAATGGAGTGTAACAATGACAGACTGCAGAGGTCAGGCAAAGGACTTGGTGGCATTTATCTGCCCTCTTCTTCTCTTCTTTTTCCTGTTGTTGGTCCTCCCCTAACTACACTGATGCCTATATCTCCCCTTTGCTTAAATATCTCACAGTAGGTTTATCACATTCCCACAATCTCCTCAAATATCCCATAGCAGGTTTGCTTCTGCCCTTGAGACCCATGGTAATCCTGCTTACCCCTCCTTGTCAGTTAAAGAGTTTTGGTGGAAGCTTGTCAAAGTTTTGTTCCAACAATGTCCCATTAATAATCAATGTGAGAGCTCTGTCTTTGGTATAGTCTCAATTTTGTTCTGCTCTTTTTGGATTCAGTGGTTGGGTTTTTAATGAATTCCTTCTCTTCCAGTCTCTTGTTCCAGTTATTTTATGCCCAACATCCCTGAACCCAATAACCTGACAAAGTAAATAGCCTCTCAGTCCTCACAAGAATATTTTGCAGTCTTCTGTAACACATGTTCAGAGTATCTTGTGGAGTTGGGGTGGGACAGGAAATGGTTGTGCTTAATTTTGCTCTTGTATGAATTTTTCACTGAAAATATATATTGTGTCTATAGCAGCCAAACAACTTTAAGTATCAAGAAATCAACTTAATGGAGGGAAAGAAAACTAAACATAAGCTTTGTATTAAGGCTCATTAAATTACAAATCATTGAATGACTTGAAATAAGATTAAAATGTGAGTTTTTAAATCTATTTTTAAGCTGTTTTACTGTTACTTTTTTTACTATATAAAAGTTAAGCTAGTCATTTATAAAATTATCTAAATGCACCTTTTTCACCTTCTGTTCTCAGATTTGGCAGTGAAAAATTGTTCTGATTGCGGTTTCTTGAAGTGTAATTACTTTGTCAAAGGAAAATATAATTAGAACTGATATTTGAAATGCACTATAATTGTACTTAAGCCATTTGACAATTTGCTCACGTACTGGATATTTTATTAATTTAACAACAGCTAACAATACTGAAGTTGGAGAATCATCCAACAGTTTCTCTTTCCCATTTTAAAGAAAACAGAATTTGCTTTACCCTTCCATCTACTCCCAGAGAGAAACTGCGGACACCCACTTTCTGTGAGCAGCTTCATTTACTTCACAGTGGACTGTTCACAGTAGTACTCCGGTTGATATTCTGGCTGGATCGGGTTCTGTTTGAATGACTTTGTAGCAGCATACTTGGCAGAAGCTGCTGCTTTTGAGTTTCAGGATGGTGGGAAGAAAGCCAAGGCAATGCCCTCAGCCTTCTCCCTCCAATATCTGAACCCTCTACCTGAGCTGTGGTGAAGTCCCATATTTCTCTTGTGTCACCTGTATCCATACCTTAGGTCCCATATATGGCTATGCCCTGGAAAGCTCTCCCCTCCACTGGTCACTTTGAACTATGCAGTTTTCCATTGGGTGTTTCCTGATCCCACCTCTCTCTAAAAGGCCCGTGCAGGGCTTCCTCGATCTCTTTCTTCTGGGTTACTCCAGCCACTGGGATGTCTCTGGACTTCCTCCCTGGACCCTCATAACACTGGATTTATAATAAATAGGCTGTTATCCCAGAGAAGAGCCCTCTGTGTAGCCTTTTATTCTCGTTGGCGCTAGAACAACATGCCTGGGGTGACTCTCATTTCTAGAGGAGCCAGCAGAAACAGGTCATCTGTGGTAGCTAGAACTCTGTCCTTTGGGAGAGTTGTAAAACCATTGCAACTCATCCCGGCAGGGATTTCGCTTGCATAAAGGTGCTGTCACTACCTCGAGAGCATTGGGTTAAGGGTCTTCATGACTTGAACTTCGTATTTGACCACTCTAAGATTTTAGAGGAGAGAAGTCTAATATGAACAACCATTCATGGGGACTGGGAGCTGAGTCTTAGTTCCAGCTTTGTCACACAAGCATATTCACATTTTTCAGCTTTACCTTCTTGTATCACAAGATTGTTAGATGCTTACTAACTTCTCTGTATGGTGACAGCAGATGGTAGCTTGAAAGCTGAAAACAGCTATTCTTATATTAGTTATTTTCTGTATTTGGAATGGACTTTTGATAATGCAAAATACAGAATTTCCCTGAGTCATTTTTAACATGTCAAAATACTCCAAGCAGCACTTGCCTTTTCTTGCTAATAATTGGCAACATCTATCATTCATCACTGGCTCATGCAGATTCAGTAAACCTTCCTCACCTGGGGAGGATTTACCTTCTCCCATGAAGTCAGTGAGATGTCCTTTGCAGTGACAGCAGCCTTGGGACAAGGAGGTGGTAGGTACTACACTGCAACTGCAACCATGACAGTGGACATGTAGGTGTCATGATCTGAGGAATTCAGACCTTTGCATCTCCTAATGCTTGCACTGTGACCAGAGACATGTCAGATGTAAGGAATGACATTGTCACACCCCAGATGGATTGCAGTAAGCTCCTGGTGGTGGGGACAATGCATGGGAAGCACCAGAACATTTGGCTGCTGCTCAGCGCTGCCCTGGGCAATTCCCAGGGTGATGGAGGACCATATGTAGTATCCATTTCTGAATCCAAGCTGACTCTATTCAGACTCAGAAATCACATGTTGACCTCAGCAACAGAAGCAACATAAGGCCTGCAATCCATAGATAGCTGCTGTATTAGCAGTCATGAGCAGAACCAGAACAAGCTTTGGGAAGGAACTGAGCAGAAATTCCCAAAGCAGTGGTGATGGGAGGTGAGGGTGGATGATCTGTTTCTGGTTTCCCTGTAAAAGTGGATATGGCACAATGCAAGGCAGGCATGCACACGTCAGGAGTGCTTTGTGAAGGTGGTGTTCAGTGTAGCACAGGATGAACCTCAGATGTTACTTTTTGTAAAAGCATTGAGAGAAGAGGCCCTCATGAGGAAGATTGCAGCAAAGATGGATGTTTGTAGGTGTAGGTGTGTCACCAAAGAAAGGCACTGGCAGACAGGATGCACAGAATTGGTATCAGCCTTCTTACCCTGGAGTGTTTTCTCTAAAAGAGAGAAAATACATATTCACTCAACTTTTTTAGAAGCTCTCTTGAAAACTCCTGTGGAAGGTATATAATTTGGTGGCAGAAGCTTTCTCATGTGGAACTCATTACCCAAGAAGGAGCTTTGATTTCTGGATGTGTTCTTCCATTCAGCATCCAGGCCACAGGTAGAAAGCTATAGACACATTCAAGAGCCTGTGCTATGGAGAGTCTCTAAACAATGTTTACAGAGTCTTCACTAGAGCTCTTCCAGATGGTCTCTCACCAGCTGATGAGACTTAGAAAAATGCTGTAAGAACTGGTGGGACTGAGGAGAGATGTGGTCAGGGATATCTATTGTCTGCTTTTCTTTTTTTTTTTTTTGGTAGTCAGAAGATCCAGGTGTCTTTTTGTATTAACTTTCTTTGTAGAGGAAAAACCGCTATCTCACTCCCTCAAGATAGTCTTTTTTTGTTGTTGTCACTCTGTAGTGTTTTGCTCTTTGAATTTTTTCAGAAGACTTTTCATGGTCCCCATTAAAGTAGTCTTTGATTTGCTAGAGTCTGAGGGTATTCCAGCCTGTTATCATTCAGTCTAGTTTTCATTTCAGGCAGCCAAACAAAATTTAGTAACACTACAAATGTGTTTACTTTTTTGCTGATAAAGAGGTCTGGTCACACAGCCTCTTTACCTTGAACAATATTAAATGTCAGCAGTGGAAAACCACTCACCTGAACACAAGACTCAGGAAAAAACATCTCCATGAGTAGAGGGAGAGAGACAGATCTGGCCTTAATGTGCTGAAGTATGAGGGCCAGAAAATTAATGATTCTGACATATCCATGAGAAAAACTGCTCCTCACCTGAGAACCCTTTCCATAAATGTCAGGGGGTGCCCTGTATCTTACTGTCAGCTCAAACTACCTGCTGATCCTTGGGGAATTTTAAAAGGGGACTGCAGCCCAGGAAGTTTATGATGCTTTCCTGCACAGGCTGGGGTTGTGGTTATTTCATCCCTCTGTCTGGAATTTTTTTCCTTTTTCCTCCTTTTTTTTTTTTTTTCTGATATTCTCTCTTTACCACTTTTCTGTCATCCAAATCCCTCCTTCCCATTTATGTGCCTCATTTCCATCTTTTCAGATCCCTTCCTGCTGTGTGATGAGCTGTTTGCTTTTAACTAGTGGCAGGTCCCTCAGCAAGACCTCTCGGGTCCCCAAAACCTACTGGGATCAGACAGCTGCCTCTGATCTCTGGTAAAATCTGTCACTTTCCTCTTATCAAACAAGAAGAAAGGAGGCAGAGAGGAGTCTCATGGGCTGATGGTCTGGTGTGTTCCTCTGGTCTCTAAACAGCCATTCCTATCTGAAAAAACAGTTCCTCAATATTCATGCTGCCACCTCTGTTCCCACAGCTCCCATAGCTATTGCTTTAACTAGTGCTGCTGTGCTTTTTTACTGAAGAGGAGAGATTACAATATTAGGTTCCAGTAAGTTTGAAGAAATGAGGTTTGGGTTAGACAGAGAGCTCTATTAGTAACCAGACAAAAGTAAAAAAACCTAAGATTCTTAATGTCAGTGGTTGTTTTGGCATTTCATAACACTCAGAGCAAAGGGACAGAGGTGCTGTGGACAAGTGAGAACGAAACAGAGGAGACAGCAGACAAGGTAGGCTGGTGTCAGCACAGCCCTGTGTACCACTGTCATCAGACTACCTTTCTGGCACCACTTCTAAAAATGATTGTTTATTATTAAAACCCAATTATATGTAAACATTTTAATTAAATTTTATTTTCCTTTTGTGGTAGAAATACACTTAGTTTCTTAGGTGTGGTGGTATGCGTGGCTAAAGCCACAGCCTGCAAGTCTCAATGCCGGTGGAAAGAAACCCAGCATACCACCCTCTGAGTCTGCTACTGTGGTTAGGGTGACACTTTGTGTTCATTCCAGAATCCCTTTCAGTTGCTGTTAGCATAAGTTGTTACTATTGGTTAGCTTCCCAGTTACATAAGGTTCTGTATTTGGTATTGTTCTGGAAAGTTTGTGTCTCCTTGGTTACCCATTGGTTATATTGTAATTTCTGTACCCCTATTGGTTGTATCCCTCTCTCCCTTTCCCTATATAAACCCCACTCAATCCAGAGGCTGGGTTCTTTGTTTGTGGAACCCTCAGCTGGCCTGGACCCTCGCGCCGTTCCTGCTCCCGATCCCGCTCCTGACCCTTCCCTGGACCCTCTCCTGCTGCCCTGCCCTAATAAAAGAGCTGAAATCCTCACAGAAACCCCTCCTTTGGTCTTTGCTCTTGCCGATATGCTGAAGACCACCGGGCTGAGGGCAAACCTGCTCAGCAGAGGAGCCAGCATTCCCCAGCTAGGCACCGCCAGAACCCTGCTTCAGGGAAAGGCGCTGCGGCTTAGCAGCCAGCCCCCAGACCACCAGGGGAAGCCAGTGCAGGACGCCGCACGCCCTCGGGTCTGTCCGCACCCTCGGCTGAGCACACCCTGTGCTTCACTTAGGTAAAACTGCAACTAAGAATTTGAAGAGACTTTCTGGATAATTTGAATCCCTTACTTGAGTCTCTCTTTCCACAAGGGTATCTCATGCACAGGATGGGTATCAGTCATCACTAAGCTGACCTGTGTTTTATTTTTTTTCTCTCTTCTCCCTGGTTGGTGGTTACCCTGCTGTACATGGATATAGGTTGTACAAAGCAGCACCAACTCCTGAGCAGTGCACTGCATTGCACAGCTGCCTTTCATACCTGGGGGGTTTGTCTGACACACACAAGGTAGCTGTAGTACAGAATATTGCATACAGATTGACCAGCCTTTCAGCTAATACCTTGCAATTCCTGTGACTGGCAATGGTTCTCATCCATCTCCAAGTGATATGTTCAGGTTAGGAATACAGGACTGTTAATGAGGAATTAAGGCATGCTTATAGTTAAATATGTAACGTGCAAGTAGTGTTATTTTAGTAATGATAATAATGATGACAATGTCTTTGATGCAGAAGAAGCACTGCAGGAAAACAAGCTAGTTTTCCTATGTGATCTGAAAATTTCAACTTTTTTTACTGTACTGAAAATTTAAAGGTTTGCAATCTGTTATAAAATGCTTTATTTTAACACCTTTTGGTTAAAGCATAATTTAGGTTTCTTGGTCTTCAGGTAACTTACAGTGTGGTAATATCTCTTGTGATTGTAATGCACAATTTAAAAATTAGTACTACGTATGAGGATTACAATGTGGAAAAAATAAATTTTCTTTTCCAAGAGGTTATAAATTCCCACTGCATTGGAATGAGAAACAGAAAAGTGTTACTTCAACAGTTTTTTTTTTTTCTGTAATATTTTGAATGATTTAAAAATATGCAAAGGCCCAGAGAGTTCGCAACACATTCTCTATGTTTCAGACTTCTTATGGACTTTGGCAAACATATTCTACAGAATAAAGATGAGTCAGGTGCACCCTTTCTACCAAAGGTGACTTAAGCCAAGTGAATTAATGTTATGCTCTCTGATTTTCTATATAACCACCTTTCCTCTTTTGCTTTTGTTATTTTGTGTATATTTCTCTTCCCTCACACATACTTCTTTTCTATTTTCTAGCATTAATTTCCCCATAGCTTACCTTTTCTGTAGCTTCATTCTGCCATGTCATTCCTTTTCAGGATTTCTTCCCTTCAGTCTGTTTTTAGCCCCCTTTTTTTTCGGATGTTGTTATTTTAGCTCCATAAAAACTCAGTTTTAAAAACTCTTTTTTACTGTGTTTTCTGACATATTTTTCAAGTTTTGAGTCTGGTTCCAAGCCTCAGACCACTTGATCAGCTTGTAGTTTCCCAGTCTTCTTCCTTTCCCTTTCTGAAGACATTTGTATTGTTTGCATTTTTATTTTTTTTCAGCCATGGTGAATAGTGTCTCTGCTTCAGCTTCCCAAACTATATGAATAAATTGATGAACCTCTAGCTGAAATGATGCTGAGTCACCCATCTATTCAGAGGCAGAGCAGTCTGGCTGGGTATGGCCAGACTCACGTTAGAGCTGTAAGAGATAAAACTCCAAAGGGATGGAGACATAGTTAAGAACAGGTTTCTTCTCATTATCCATATCTCCTCAAAGCTTGCACTGATTAACTGGTTTTACATGAAAGTTTAAGTTGTACGTCCTCTACTTCTAAGTAAATTTAAATAAATAAGACTCTCAAAAATAATTTGAGATTATTTGTTAAGGACAAACATGAGTGGTGATTTAGAGCTAACACAACAAAGCAGAAAAGACAGAAATTACTGAGTATTTCTGCAAAGGGCAGTGTGGTGGAATGGCTGTGAGGGAAGAAATGATTATTCCTCTGCAAGAGAGCCAAAAGCCTTCTCCAGTTTTGAACTTCAGCAGCAGCTGTGGTTCTAATTCTCAAGCATGACAAAGAAAGCAAGCACCTTTTGTCAAGATATTGGCCCATGAACCTGTAATTCTTTTGTTTCTAGTTGTGCTGTAGACTTTCACCTTGGTCTTTGATGGCATTTATCTAACTATGAATTTCTTGCTTTTTTAAATAGGGAAAATGTCAATTGTTTTCCAGATTAATTTAAATTCCTGATGTTTAAACACAGAATTGTGAAGGGTATTTGAAGACCTTGAACTAAAAACCCTCTGCATGTCAGCCCATAAAAGAATGCTGTAGTTTCTCATAGATAACTTTTGTTGCATCACTTGATGTTGGGAACAAAAGAGAAGTATGCAGACAAGTTATCATTTGGGAATAAAACAAACTATCTACATTACTCAGATTTATACTAAAACTCCATGTTCACTATCTTTATTTTAAAACATGTCATTAAAAATATGCATTGTAACTATTCTAATTTGTTGTTCTGTTGGACAATATTACCTGTGTGATGGTGGAATGGAATGAGAGAATGAACCAGGAGATTTTTCTAGGAGATTGGAAGAATTTTAGTCTTTTCTGGTTGAGAATACATCTGGAACATAATTTTTATTTGTTTCCAGATTTCAGTATACGTCACAAAGCAGATACAAGATTTAGTATGAAAGCCCCTTCTCTGTGAGTGTGTGTGAACACATACTATAGGTAACTATGTATGTGGATGGAGAAGAGGTTGCCAGACAACAACAGCTGAAGAGTGGAAAGTATGTGCTGGGAGGCAATCTGTGAAAGTCTCCCAAGAAGCTGTAAATAGTTCCATTACATCCACCAGAAGTGATAATCCCCCCAAGTCTGCCAATGCCACAAGAGGCCATGGCTCACCAAAATCAGCTAAGCACTGGGTAACTTGGGCATGTCTGAGAGGGCAAGAGCTGCTACCTGCTGGCAGGGACTATGGAGTTATACACATGTCAGATGCAACCTGGGAACCCGTGAGGGACTTTCCCAACACTACCTAGAAGCCACCAGTGTGCCAGTGCAGTTGACTAATTCTGAGTGAACATCTGGCTTTGTCCTTACAGCTGTTCTACCCACTGTATGATTGTGAGTGAGCACCTATGGAAACTCTGTGAGGGAACCAAGGAATTCACAGTCCAAATAGTTAATGCTATTAACAACAGCTTCATAACAATTCAGTTAATGTAAGGCTTTCTAAGAATTCCTCAGCTTGATCTGTGTCTTCCACAGCTCTATCCCAGGTCAGAGTAAAAGGAGTTTACTACATATTCATAGTTGTCCTGGTTTTGGGTGGGAGAGAGTTAATTTCTTTTCAGTGTCTGGTACAATCCTGTGTTTTGGATTCAGTATTAGAATAATATAGTCAACCCACTGGTATTTTGTTTGTTGTTGTAATAGTGCTTATCCTGAGCCAAGAACTTTCCAGTGTCTCATGTTTTGCTGATGACGAGGGGCACAAGAAGCTGTGGGGAGGGAACAAAGCTGGGACAGCTGACTAAAGTGGCCAAAGGAATATTCAACACCACAAAACATCATGCCCAATATACAAACTGGGGGAATTATCCAGAAGGAGGGCAGGGTCTGGCATCAATCAGCTGGTAGTGAGCAATCGTATCACTTGTTTTTCCTTGGTTTTATCGTCTTCTTCATCATCATCATCATCATCATCATCATCATCATCATCATCACATTCTTCCCCTTCCCCTTCCCCTTCCCCTTCCCCTTCCCCTTCCTCACTGTTTTACTTTGTTTAAATTATTAACCTGTTCTCATTTAAACCTACGAGTTTTACTTTTGTTTCTCCTTCCCATTCCACTGTGATGTGGAAAGTGGAACCAGTGGTTTCTTTGTGCTTAGTTGCCAGCTGAGCTTAAACCATGACAGTCCTTTTTGGCCCAAAGGGTTGAGATAATGACAGCACTGTATCAGCTACTGAGAAGAAAGTAACTCTATCCCAGTCAAATCCTGGGCAACACTGAAGCAATAGAGCAAACCATTTGATGGTTTCTGATAGTGACACGTTTGAAAAGTTCTTTGATTATTTTATCGTTGTAAAAACTATACAGAGCTGTTTCAGAAACTGTTCCTCTAGAGGTTTATTACCAACATGTCAGGAAAATGCCCAGAGCTTGGTTACATTTTTAACAAAGTGTTTAACGTCAAAGAAGAATTTTAACAAGGCTTAAGAAGACTTTATATTTTAGATATGCTACATTTTCAATCAGACTGCAAATGCAGCAAGGTGGTTAGCAACAATGAAAGACAACTACATCCACCTTAGCAGGCAGTTCAGTGCAACACGTTTTGTGGGGGGAAAGAGTTGGTGCCAATGACCCAGCAGCTCTGTCTTGTGCACTGGCCCTGCAGAATGGTTTGAAGCACATCAGGAGAGCTTGTGAAGTTCATCTCTTCATTCGACTTATACAGTGAAATGGAGCTTGTGTGCTCTCAGGTTACTCTGAGATCTGAAACAAAACAGGGTGATTGGAAATGGCAGGAGATTTGATTCAGAAGTCCACTCCGGCTTCAGGCTATCACATTAATGTAGAGACACACAATACTAATTAAGAAGCAATGGATCAAATGGACCAAAGGGACAGAGAACATATAATCGATATAGCAATCCCTGTTATATTATGTCATGTCTTTGTATTATTATTTTTTACTCCATTTACAATGCCATTCATTTGTAGTACAATATTGTCTACATAAAAGTAAATGCAACAGGGAAATAGCATTTTCTGTGTAAGAATCCCTTTTTCTTCAGTAAGATTTTCTTTTACTTTCTAGAACTCCATAGGAAGACTTTTATAACCTCTGCTTAAAAAAGATCAGTACATAGAAGCAAAAGGTCCTGTAAATAAAGACAATGGTTTAAAATGTCTTCTGATCACCAGTCACCTTAATAGAAGTGGAACAGGTTGGCTTAAAAATTAACTGGATGCTTTGAGACCGTAGTTTCTGTAGTTTTTCTAGGTCCCCATAACTTCTCCTTCTTTCTCTCTCCTCTTTCTCCTGTAGTTTGTTTGAGCCATTTGTATCTACTGGAAAATTCCCCATAGGCAGTATTGACTTTCCAGAGGGAGTATAATATGGAGCTGTTACTGTATGTGTGTACTTTTATGCTTTTCCTTTTCAGAACTCCAAGGCTGCAGTTTTTGATGGTATTTTCTGTACTATCTTTGCCATGCAGTTGACTGAGCCATATCAAGTGCCAAAGGCACACGACTCTCCATGTGAGATTTGGGACGGTACATCTGAGCTGTGATTGTGTTCACTTGGGTAAACTTCAATGAAGCCATGGAAAAGCACAGACCTGAAGCTTCTATTTGATAGGAATATGCTAGTCCTCTCAAAGCTTTTAGTTTTGTATTTGTATAATTAATTTGAAGGAAGAAACCTGTGTAAGGAAGGTACTGAATTTAAGGGAAGATTTTAAGTGTTAGAGGTTTATTTACCAGGAAGACAGATATGTATATGGTTCTCCTGTGTCTCTTACCATGAGCAGGTAGTGTGCTTGTGTCTGGAGCAGTCCCCACCTCTCAGGTGTAGCAGCCCACAGGATTGTCTGCATTCAGGGCAGCAGCAGAGAAAACACAATGCTGAGCAGCAATCAGGGACTGCTACATGGTTGGACCCTTTCAATTTTCTCTCAATATGCCCACAAAATAGTTTTTGAGTTTGTCAGACACCACCAAGCTGTAGAAAGTTGTCAGCATGACAGGAGACTGTCAAATATGTCCAGATGGGCTCTCTTGCCTGTATATTTTGCCACACTCCTTTAAATTTCTGCTGTTTTAATTAAACATAAAATAAGATGTGCTACTTTAATCTGGGTTCTTCCTAATGTATATGTTCACCTCTGTTCTTAAATGCATGTCCAGGCAGTCTGTTGCCAAACAATTACAAGGAATGTCTGTAAATTGGATTCACTACACTTTCTCCAGGGATGGCTACAACTGTCAGCTCTCTGTCAACTAAATGAAAATAATGAAATGTAAGTTACAAACAGCAGGAAAATTGGGTGAGTCATTCTATTTATACATGTAATTACATCTAAAGGTCCAAGTGTCTTGAAATTAAAAGAAGATTGGTTCTGTCAGGTGCTTAACAAGGTTTTCTTGGAAAGGGTCTTCCTAGAGAAAGCACTGTAGGAAGCACCTGTGTCAGCACAGCACAAACAGCTTGACGCCGTGTGCCAGGATCCCAGCGAGGCAGTGCTGCGGCACACAGGCACGCAAATCCTGCAGCGCAAGAGTGGTGCCACCGCGGTGGGGAGTGACGGCCAAGCACAGCTGTGCCTCCCTCCGGCTCTGGTAATGAGCATTAGCCAGAAGCTGACAAAAGGAGGTAGAAAATGCTGAGGACAAGTGGGATCTCCTCTCTTCTTTCTTTGAATCTGTTAGAAGGCCTTGGGGCTCTGGAAGCCTGGTATCAGGATGCATTGCATATTAATAATATATAAAGCGCAATTAGCACACATGGTGCTGTGCAGGCTTGTAACTCGTGCTTGGCTCCAAACTTCAGCACAGCACTGTGGGGGGATAGGAAAGAGCTACATCACAAATACAAAATAACAGATTGATGCATTATTGAACAATTTAGTTCAGCAAGCCTTGTCAGCACAGATTTGGAGGAAAATAAAAAGGTTCCATGAGACAGTCATACAAATAAAGTAATGGGATTTTGAGGATAGCAAAATAGCTGCAAAGGAGCTGGGTTTTCTTTTCATCAAGTGATTATAATTTTTTAAAAATTTATAGGATAAATATTTCTTGGAGTATTGATGGAGAGACAACATCCATGGCTGTAACATCAGGTATAAAAATTGTAAATTGACCCTTTGTCCTGGTTGAAGCTGGGATAGAGTTAGTTTTCTTCTTAGTAGCTGGCATAGTGCTGTTTTGGATTTAGTATGAGAATAATGTTGATAACACACTGATATTTTAGCTGCTGATAATGAATGTTTATACTAGGCTTAGAACTTTTCAGCTTCTCCTGCCCTGCCAGTGAGAAAGCTGGAGAGGCACAAGAAGCTGGGAGGGGACACAGCCAGGACAGATGACCCCAATGGGCCAAAGGGGATAGTCCTTACCCTACGACATATGCTGAGCAATAAAGTGGGGGGAAGGCTGGATGGAGTCCACTGCTCAGGAACTGGCTGGGCATTGGTCAGTGAGTGGTGAGCAATTGCATTGTGCATCACCTGTTTTGTATATTCCAATTCTTTTATCATTATTATAATTTTCTTTCTTTTCCATTTCATTGAACAACCTTCATCTCAACCCACAAGTTTTCTCCCTTTTGTTATTCTAAGTCTGTCCCCCATCATGCTTGGGGGGCAGGTGGTCAGGGTGAGTAAGAGGTTGTGTGATGCTTAGTTACCAGCAGGGGTTAAACCATGAGACACTTCCACCTGAAAGAGTATAATATTGCATAACTCATGTTATAGGACTTGAACCCATCGCCTCACAAAAGTCCTGAGTTTTACAGATGTATTATAATAGCAAGCATCAATAGGCTGATGTGACTTATTTTATGTGTCCATCATAGTGTGGTGATTTTACTAACATCCAGAGTGCTTTAAAGTACTGCTCGTTGGCACTGTAATTTATGGTGCATCTTAAATATTCACTTACAAAAGCTGAGTATTGGATGTTCCTGTTCATATAACATGAATTTTTAATGCTTTTCAAATAGATGGAAGTGAGCCCATGTGGTACTTTATTTTGGCAGTTTATATAATAGATTTAACAGATACATTGTGGAACATGCTTTTAATGTCCATTATTGTACTTAGGAGTATATGTGTTACATTACAGATACAATTTTGTAGTACAGTGTTGCTATAAGAAGTTGCTAAAGGACTATCAAGACCATGGTTACCAATTATGGTTCTTAAATTGTTTCTGTTGAAAAGATAACTAAGTAAATTCATTAGTAAAAGGTAACAGTGACAGGTTGTCACATGAATATTTGTTCTGTTAACCAGATTTGATTTTTGCTAAGAAGACTGCTTATCTAGCTACTTAAATGTCTGTTTGAAATGTAGATTGCTTCAGTGAGAGAGATAAATATGATATGTGTTTCTTTTCAGCAACAAAATAAAATGTGGACTTGTCATTATTTGTGCATGCTAGTGGCATATCTGTCCAAGTTCCTTTGTATATTCATCATTATTTCACGTCATAGAGATTTTAAGCCAGACTCTTATTTCTGTGACTGGAATAATATGCTAAAGCAACCCCCAGATTTCATTCCATTGAATCTTTTTTCTCTTGTTCCTGAAAATAGCATCATATTTGAAAGGTTGCAGTGTCTTTGCAAGACTGAGCGGAGTTCAGCATGTCCATTCATGTGGCAAGCTTCTGTGACCTTGGTTGGAGAGACATGATCAGAATCAAGAACATAACTCACAAATATACTGGTAAATCCTGTCATGGATGTTAAGGTTCCATTGATAATTCAGAAATTTCAGCAAAAACAGCTCAACCTGAACTGAGTATGACTGGTGTACCTGTAAAAAACAAAATAACCCCCCCAAAAACTCCAAAAAACCCTCCAAAATTCCAAAGACTCAGGAACAGGCAATATGGATTTGTTCTCTTTGAATGTATCATTTAGAATCAAGTTCCTGCCATCTTGGTCAGGGGTTGACGTTCTAGTTTTGAATAAAACAAAAATGGTCAGCAATTTGAACTGTGCCAATGGAAGGACGTTTACCCTTGATGAATCTCAGTGTTTTTGATGGTGAATTGGTGGGATCAATTTTCCTACTTTTGTGGCTCACACAAATTCTTTGGAATTGTCCATCAAAACAACTGACCTATATCTTGACAAATGATTTGTCCCTTCTGATAGGTGATATGCTTTTTTTTCAGGAGTATGAAATACCATGTTTGCTAATCTGTTGAGAGTCTCCATTGCACACTGGGTGCTCTCATTTTCATGTGTTTTAATTCAATTTGTTTTTCCTTTGCTGGGGTAATGCAAGTTGTATTTGTAATTTTATATTGAAAAGCTAAACGTTGGGATAGAGAAGAACTGTTCTTGGTGTCCCTGACTTTTACTATTTTATTGACAACAAACAGTGCAGTAGGGAAAAGATTTGTGTAGATGTTTGTTGCTTAGTATCTAAAAAACGTTTATCTCCCCATCTATCAGCTTTTTTCACTGCCTGACTTATTCTTCTGAGAAATCAGATGAAAATGAATCAGTCAGCACTTATATTGGAGGACTATAATAGGAGGTTTACATTAGAAACAATCTCAGGAATGACAGGAAGACACATTTGTCAGTCCAAGAATGGCACCTAGAGGGATTTTAGTTTCTGAATTAAATCAGGACCTGCCTTTAGCATACTTTAATTTTCCCCATCAGATTGTATCAGGAAGGCTGAGTGGCAACACAGGGAGGATCAAGATCTGGAAAACATATTTCTCTTATTTCTGCTCCTTTGCTTTTTGGGCAGGTAGATATTTGCAGCATTTCGCAGCCCTAACAAAGCCAAATTGTTACAGAATTGGACAGCAACATTTCACAATTATGAATGTTGAAAGCTTTCTGTTGAAAAATTGCTTACATTTTTCTCTTCAGTCAACAGCTACAGGAGGCCACTAATACTCTACAGGATAAGTGTAGGTGTTTAACAGACTGCTTGTATGTGAAAGGTCAGCGACTCATTATATTTTTACATAAGTTACTGACTTTCCTATCATACTGGAATATTACAGACTCATAGGAAACCTTCAAGATTCACATAATTTTTCCCACTGCATGTCTGTGTCAGGGTATTCTGGCTAATGCTTAGCAATAAAAGACATCACCTTCAAGTCAATAACCTGTGTTTCAAGTGCAGTTTAATGAAGGAGCAGCCTGCTAATTCATAGAGTTACTTGATCTTATATTAAATTGTTGGTCCTGTGGGAATACACCAGGTCTTTCTTTATAGACCTCTATTCTCCACTGAATGGTATGCCAGTGTGTTGCCACCTTAACACCAAAAAGTTCAAAGGTAAAAAACCTTTGGAAACACTTTCACAGCAGTCCAAACACTAACAATACAGCTCACTTCTGTATATACAATTGCATACAAATGAAAGAGGATAATACCTGGCAGAAAATCCAATAGTGCAGATCAGCCATCAAAGGTTTTCTGCTCTTTCTTCCAGGTAAGGAGCTAAATAGGTCTTGAGCAGATACTTAATCTGAGATCCAACTGTTAGACCAGATTCTCATTGCTGGCACAGCCTTCACTGGAAAGAACTGGAATTTTGGACAAGTGCAGCACTATATCCTCACTTTCTCCTTGAGGATCTACTAAAACTCAGACAATTGCCTTTTGGGGTTTGATAGGTTTGGTATTTAGTTCTTAAAATCCAGCACTTATTCAACATACCAAATTTTAGTACTATTCCCAAAACATTACTGGCTGGTTTTAGACTGCTCAGACCTTTGACTCTGCAAGGTAGGAAACTCTGGTGGTGACCATATATTAAAGGAAGTGGTGACTGTCTAAGTACTTGATCTCACTATAAACCAGTTGTCTGCCCATTGTGGGAGCAATGTTACCTCCTTTCTGTCAGGCTGTGGTTGGCACTGTCTACATGCTGGAAAACTTGCTGTGTACAAACACATACTCTGACCATCACTGTTGACATTAAACATCTTGGGAAATGCTACATTTATCTGGACACCCTGAGGGCAGTAGGTAATTTTGAGGTAATACACAGTTTGGCATAAATTGCTTTTCACTCTGTATTGAGGAACACCAAGGCATGGAGATAACACCAAAGATATTATTGTACTTACTGGGAATACAGAATTTTGGGGGTCTTTGTGTGTTTATAAAAATAATAAAATAGTTAAAAGTTTATATAAATAATTGGGTTCCAGCCCTATAGGTCTAAGAGAGGAAGAGATAGATAGATAAGAAATATGTGTGCTTATTTAGGAGAATGTGCAAAGCCAAAAAAATGTTAACACAATACAAGTTGCCAGCAGACAAACAGATATGAGAAAAGTCATATGGAAGTCTTACTGACAAACCCTCATCTCATTAGCTACTGCATTCTTCTGTTCCATATTCACATACAAAGTATCAGGTTTGTGGCAACTTTTATACTGTCTCAATCCATGGTACACATTTCCCATTTTTTCAAAGTATGCACTTTGATTACCACACAGATAACAAAATGGTTGCTAGGTTACTCACCAGTAAAGTCTCAGATGCCATTGTGTATCCTTATTTCTAGTGGAAAAATTAATTGATTCATTGGTTAATGTTGCCTTTTTAATGGTAAGATCTACAAATACTTGAAGATTGCAGTATGTTTTGGTAAACAATTGCTAGTTTAATGTCTAATAAAATGAAGATAATATAACAGAAAGGCAGTAACTATCAGTGCAATTTCACCTCCACCGGTACAGTATTTAATATTAGCTACATCTCACTGTATTTTATGTTGGGTTTTTTTCACCGTGGGACATGACAGAGGAAATATTTTAGTCATTTCTTTGCATATAGTCATTTTCCCTTGCAGTTGGCAGCACAGACTTTATAACAGCCTATGGTAGACTATGGAAGCCTCCTGAAAGTCAAAATATTGTTTACTGGGCTTTGTCCTTTCTAAGGCATATGAAGAAAAGAGTTTTCAGATGCTTACCCTATCCATTAACAAATCCCAAGCTTTAGATGAGTCCTGTTTAGGTGTACTCCTAGCTCCAGTAAAGGCAATTGCAAAATTATCATTGGCTTCAAAGCAGAGGGAATAGCAGTCAGAATGTTCCTCAGGAGGATGAGGCTCTTGAAGTCCAGGTATATTGTACCAAGAATATAACACACAAGGACGAAAGAAAGGACCTGTCAGTTCAGCCAGGACACAGGAGCTGCGCTGTGCTTTCTCAGCTGGTAGTTAGTGAAGGTGTGTTTTAAGAATATGATCCTGATTCAGAGGCACTTCTGTTTCAAAGTTCTGTGCTAGAAACGTATTAACAGTATTACTTTGCTTCAGCTGCTGGGGATTTTATTTCCTACATACATTAATTTCTCTTTATGTGGTTATAATTTTCACAAAACAAAGTGTGTATAGCTTTCCATGCTTTGTTGATTTGAGAGTACTTAGAAGCCCAAGGGTTTTTAGTAGCTTTTGTGAGACACCCCCATGCATGTGCATGTACACCCACACAGATCTCAGGCAAGAGCTGTAGCTCAGTGGTTTGTTTTACAGTTAGCAACCTTTTTAAAGCTTCTGCTCTCCTGAGGCTGGTATATCCAGATAGTTCTTGTGAAGTAATTGTCTTGTTTTGACAATTACATTACATTCACCTACACTTCTTGGTAGTCTTTTGTCTAAACTTGTTGACAAATATATACCTCTTAAAGTGGACACTGGATAGGAACAAATTCTGATACAAAATTAAAAAGAAGACACACAAGAATTCTAAAATTGTTTGTATCCTACTTGGTTTTCTTACTTTTATAATTTGTTCCTGAGGCTTTTTGTATTTTTCTCCTAGGACTTACATCCTTTAGAATAGTTCAGTTATTCGTCTGCTCTGGAAACTCTCAGTGCACACATTTTCAAGGCTATCAGCTCTTTCAAATGACTAGTGCATGGCATCCACCAATGATGAATCTAGGCAAGTAACTAATAATAAATAAACCTGGGACTTCCTGGATGACAGACAGCTGGACAATAACTGCATATGCTGTTGGATATCTATCTGTCCCTGGCAGATTTAATTTCCTGGAC
Source organism: Climacteris rufus (assembly GCA_013398175.1). Lineage (NCBI taxonomy): Eukaryota > Metazoa > Chordata > Aves > Passeriformes > Climacteridae > Climacteris > Climacteris rufus. The sequence continues at coordinate 262,483 of VZRZ01001383.1, forward strand.
TTATACATTGTGACACACAGCTATTAAATTGATTTTTTGGTTTAGTGTTGGTAAAGTTTCTATGTTATTTTCTGATTCTCAGTATTTTCACATAGGCTAAAACTGCTGAAAAATAATGAAAGATTTTATAATTTGTGTATCCAGTCAATGGTTAGCTTAACATACGCACTCTTTTTTGTACATATTCATAAATCTGGGCATTGAAAAACATGTATGGCACATTTATGCTGGTCTTGATGGGTAGACTTCTCATCCTACTCAGCATCTTCTCTGACACAAAAAATCCCTGGCATTCATGAATATTTCCCTGAGTTTTGCAGTTCTTGATGTTTTCATTCTTCTGTAACTGTTTCTCACACATTCTCCATAAACATAACCATGTTTTTGTAACGGTAGTTTATTATTTACATTCCTTTCTCATGGGCAGAGAAATTTGATGGATATTTCCTTTGACCAGTGTGATTGAGGGGCAGCAAGTTCTCCCTCCAATCCACTGTGGTTTCTAAGAGACATATAAAATAAATTTCGGGCCAGTTTGGCCCAGTTTTTGGCTCTCTCTTCAGAAGGTGTTTGCGTCTTTCTTTCGTGTCGACTTCCGACACATGAACACATGCATGTGAAGAGCAGGGTGTGCACACATGGAAGGTAGAAATAGGACTAAGTGAGGAAAGAGGATAGGCTGCTGTGACCAAGCACAGGACTCAGGCAGAAATGTGAGTGGACCAGCAGCCTGTTTACATGATTGATTTCTTTTATGCTTTTTGTCCACTTTTGTTCCTGCCTTATTAACCCAGATCCTTCCCTTTTCCCATCTTTGGTCCTTCCTATAAACATCCCATAGGAAGTCTTGCATATTTCCACAATCCGCTTAAAAGATCCCATTAGAAGTTTTGAGCAAACTCCAAATTCCCTTCCCCTACAACCCACAATAAATTCTGCATCTCTGTGGGCAGCCACCCCTTAGCTTGCATGGCATGGCTGGGGAGAGAGATATTCTCCTTCACCTGTCTCAGAGGATTTCACTCCACAAAGAGTGGGCTCCACAGACAATTTTGGAGTAACTAGTTTGAAGTATTCAATCTTCACCAATGTCACGATCCGCTAACACAAGCGGGGGTCGTGATGGTTCATTTAATGATCTCAAAATGCAAAAGGCACAAAGGGGATTTCAGCTTTAATCAAATAGTGCACCTTTATTGAGTGCCAACAACACAATTATGCAATAGAGGGGAGCAAGAAAGAGAAATAAAGAAACAAAGTAGAGGAAGAGAGAGAGAGGGAGAGGGGAATAGCTACCAACGGATGAGGCGAAGCCCTCATGGTCTTCTTGCCAATAGGCTCGCCATCGTGTGTGGGGAGATCTCCTTAGGGATAATTCAGAAAGGTCTCTTATAGTCTTTTTGAAAACGGGGGGCAACTGGCCAAGAGGTGAGGAAATCTGCCACTATTGTTGGTGAGGCCCGTTGATTGTGATCAGGAGGGAGTGTTCAGGACTGATCATTCTTTCTCACTTCAGTGCAGTCCTCTCCACCTGGGCAGAACCTGTTCCAGTGGGCGCACCTTGCAGACAACACTTGACAAACATCCCACCTTAGCCAGGCCAGGATTTTTAGTGCAAAATTCCTCTTTTAGGGTTTCAGTCTCTGTCGATGATCATGAGGCAGATAAGGAATTTTCGGGCCATCTCTTACAACCAATTAGGCTACTGAGGTTTCTTCACCTGTTGCTGTTCCCCCGTTTCTTACTGGCATTTGAGTTTATTGATTAGTGTATAGTCAGATCACCTAACAGAACTCAACAAACAGGTTTGCTCTTCTAATCCTAATCATCACCAGAATAAAACCTTCTCTATGATTAAGAAGGTTTCTATTACAGCAAGTGATAGTTAGGTAAAACATTTTCAGAAAATTTTCCTGGAGTAAGAAAGGTGGACCAGCAGAACAGCTTTCTCAAGGACACTCTGGTGTCTGTGTCTTGACAAAACCTTCAAGCACAGGCTCAACACATGTATGTTGTGAACAACCTGTGTGTAGCAGATCCCACAGGATAGTCCAGGAACAGAGAAGATGATGTCCTGAGGGCCTTCACAGCCCTATGATTCTACAAATAATGTCTCCACAAAGATAAGAATTCCTTATATTCCCTATAGTTTGAAAGTTTGGACACAGGTCTAGATAATAAATCAGAGACATTTTTAGAAACAGACAGAAACACATACCGTGGAAAAAACTATGGGCACTGAAAACACACTTTAAAACTGAAGGTATCTTCGTCAGCTATATTGCTCATAACCAAATTATTGTCATTATCCAGGACTTGAGTAATCTGTGTGTCTGTGATCTGTTATCCAAAAAGTATGACTAGACTTCTTAGAATGTATTCTTACCTTTATTTGAATATTGTTATGCTAAAAAATATGACTAGATCTCTGATAAAGTTTTAAATTATTATTAATTGTTTTGCCTTTTAAAAGTAAAAAATAACTTTTGGTAGATATTTCACATTTCAGGCTTCATATATGAGAACTGTAGACATTCGGATAGTGTAAGGCTATAAAAGCTCACTTTTCTAGCATAGATCAGGAGGCTGAGAAATCTGGAGGTCAGGGAGTATTTAGAAACAAAAAAAAAACCCCAGACTCCACAGCTTTTTTCAAAGCTCATCCAAAAAAGCTCAGCTAGATTTTGACTTTAACAATCTCACTGAAATATTTAGGTTAGTGTTTCCATAGCAACCAAAATTGATTTGTTTAAAACAAAACAATGTACTTGAAAAGTTTCCATGTCTTATTAGTTTCTTTTTTTTTGATACATATATACTTTCTCTATTAGTCTAAAATAGTAGATGGTAATTCTTATGGAGCAATTAAAACAATTGGTGATCTCACTTTCAGTCCATTCAAAGGAAGAACAGTAACTACACACAGCAGATGAAAACTGTTTCCACATTTGTAATACAGATCAAACGGCTGGAAGTCACAATTCACTGACTGAACTTGTTCTAACTATCTGGACACATACAAGCACATTTGAGAATATATAAAGGCTTCCTGTACTTTTCCTTATGCTTGTACATGATCCTATCCAGCAAGTGCATAAGATGATCCTCAGTCATACATCTTGATTTAAGAATAAGAAGGGTAAGAATAAGAATAAAGCTTTGGATAAAACCAAGTTAGGTGAAGCATGAGATGAATGACAGTTTCAAGGTGACCTCTAATTTTGAGTGCTTGATGTCAGCTCTTTGGGGCTTGTGTGTTGCAGTGCTGAATAGTCAGAGGTCTCCCTGGGCCAAAGCAGCCAGTGTGACTCAGATGACTTTGAAGGAGTTAAGCTGCTGCAGAACAGGCTGTTATAAACACAAATTCGTTTGTGCATGTGTGTGTGTTTAGCATTTTTAGAGGCAGTTGCTGACAAACTAGTCACATTTCTTATCATCTCTGCATCTGTATTACCTGTGGGTAGTTGTGCCAGTGAAATGAGTGAATTGAATTTAGCTCCAAATTCACCTCACTGATCAGAATGTGACCTGCAGTGTACATAGGTGAGCTGACAAATTGCACTGTCACATATTTCATTTTCTCAGTGTGTGGGGATTCTTTCAGTAACCCTTCCATAAGTGATATAATAGCCCTAGAAAAGCATGTAGCAAATCAGTTCTGACACTGAAAACAAAGTTAGGCTTAACAGAGACTTTACAATTCATTCTTGTTTTCAAATTGGGCAGTGGATTAGGCTTTTTTGGTGCTACAAACTGGCCAAACAAACTACAGCTGGTATAAACTAGGATCCAGAAGTACTTGTAAGTAAAGTGAAATGCTATCAGGCCTGGCAGCAGGTGAAGCTATGGGAATGAATATCCTTCCTCTCTCCCCATAAGGCAGGGGCTGCTGGAGCCCACTCAGTTCTCACTTCCTGAATGTCCAGTGTGGCCTCTGATAGCCAGAGCACTTCTTAATGGGGGTACATGGGGCCTTAACAAAAACTCAAAGGAACTTAAATTCAAAGCAGTCCATGATTTTTAAAGCACTTATGGCTACATTTTTTTTTTCTGTATTTGAAAGGGGAACTATACCCAAGGAGATTGCATTATTACTGTTATTATTTACAGTTGGTTTTATCCCTTTAAGTAGAACTGATGCATCCAGAGGAAGATTTCTCTAATGACAGCTCAGGCTCTCCTGCAGTCATCCTTGTCTCTGGTGGGTTATGAGGCAGTTTGACACAATGAGATGTACTCTGGTGGCACTAACTGTTGCCAGTGAAGAGCCCCCATAGTTTGTACACTATAACTAGGCAACATTAGTCACCCTCACTCCCAGAAGCTTTCATTGTGTAGTGCCAGTCTTCAGCGTATGCATTGTAAATGCATTGACTGCAGGGTCAAAGTAAAACCACTTTTTGTATCAAAATTACCCTACAGATAATCTTTCTTCTGGTAATTTAAAGTCTAAGAGAACAATTAGATTCGTTTTTTAACAAGCTGAAAGGGAGCAAAGTTGGAAAAGTTAAAGGACAAGTGCCTAATTTGAGGGCATAGAACATGAGTGGGAAAATGTTACTGGGAATTCTTGTTAAGGATTCTGTAAGGTTGCATAAGAAAAAAATGAAATGTTTCATAATTAGACTTAAAGTGTCACCATGTTCTTGGTTTTCTGTAAGACATGAAAGAGAAAACCACTTTAAACTTATTTCTGAATCATATAATAGATTATTCTTCCCTTAGGTCAGGGAAACATTATGTGTCTTAGAATAAAAAACTTCTGACACTCCTGTTGTGTTGTGAAGTGACTGCTTTGATAAAATGGATGAAGAGAGAGCACTCACCTATTTTATCAGTGGTATCAACAGGTCTTGCTGTTCCCCTGTCAAGTCCACCTTTGTAATTCTGCCAGAGACCTAACAAAACCTAAGTAAAGGGTTACATCTCTATTCAATGAGGTCATGAACCAACCGCAGTCCTGAATGCATACTGGATGTGCAACAATGTACCAGAATAACCATTTCTCTCCGCAACTCAACTGTTTACACTGGACCAGTGTAGGCAGCCCACGTAGAAGAACCTTTTGATGCAAAATAATAAGAGTTGTGTGTAGGAGAGAGCAAAAAATAGCACAGAATATATAGATGTGCCAGATGTAAATTAATCTTTTTTTAAGAAATAATGAAAGAGGTTTATAACATTCCAGTTGTGGGGGTTGTTTGTTTGTTTGTTTGTTTGTTTTTCCTACATCCTAGTGAACGAAAGGGAGGGTTTGCAAGGATAACACAGCTGTCTGCTACAGAAGCCAGATGAAGGACTCCCAGTTAAAACCTGACACCTCCTGCATCTCCCCTTCTCTTATTGCTCCTATTTGCTGAAAGTTCCAGCAATGCCTTCAGAATGATGGCAGGTGTCTCTGCTGCTGATTCCACTGCATACCCTGACTGGGGTATCTGTATTTTTCCAGTACTGAGGAGAAGAAGTTATAATGTCCCTCAAAGCCAAGAGAAGGAGAAGTACAGATGTGCTGTCCAGTGTCTGCCATGTACTCTTATTCTTAGGATTTTGTATTTTTTGTATTTTCTTTTTTATATAGTGGTCTATTTTCCTGTCCTATTAACCTTGTCAGAAAAATGGCCTTTACTAGGATTTTTCTGAGGCTGAGAGATTCTTATTCAGTTTATTTTTGAAGAGAGTATTATCTCAGTCAGCAGCTTATCAAGTTGACTGTTGCTGTACTATTTTTCTTTTGTCTACTTTAAACATCTGTTGTAAAAAAGTCTCTTTCTCTGTTAACTTCTTTGGTAGGTAAAATCGGTTTCTTCTGGTTGTTTTATATCATATGTACCACTACAGATTACATTTTGAGATCCACCATATTGTATGCAGCAATGATTTGAAAAAGAACTGATTTTTGTGCTAGAATTTCAGTTACTCACTTTATTGCCTTATTCTTCGTTTAGGTTCATGCTGATTTATCAAAAGATGCAATCTACAAGGTGGGATGTTACCTTGTTCTTTCCATCATCTCATCTCTGCTTACTCCTTTACTGCCACTCTCACTCACTCGGTTCCCTAGAGATGCCTTACAGTTTTTCATTCATGTTTCTAACTCCTGTACTTTCTCCAACGACCTATTCCTTTTCTTGTAATTTTATTTTTCCTTACTTTCTCTTTCTTTTACGATTTTTCCCCATTGCCACAGACTCTACCAAGATGACAAATGGGGCAAAACAGGAGAGGAAGACTCCTGATCCTGCCCTGTTTCTTTCCAAAATGCTGTTGAAAAGATAATTTTCTTTGCCTCTTCCTTGGTCTGTGTATCCCTGTTTGTATCTTTCTACATGCTTCTCTCTCCCACAATGAGCACAAGCTTTTTTTTTTTTGGTGGTTGTTCCACAACTTCCATAGCAGCCTGTGCTACCTCTCTCCTTAGATACATTCTTTCTCCTATTCTGCCCCTCGCGTTTCGGCAGAAGAGTTCATCTGCAAAGGTACTTCATTACTTTCTTTTGTTCTTCAATGAAAGAATAAAGTTTTTCTTCCCCTCATGCAATTTGCTAATAGATGGGTTAGTCACCTCTTGGTTCTTGCTGATGTGCTGACCAGTACTGAATGACTCCTCATTTCTGGTGCTATTCCATGAGTTTTACTCCTTTCCTGTCTCTGGCCTTATGCTGATGGTTTGTCGGTACAGATTGGGGAAGCAGAAAGGTGCCTAGGGAAGGTTTAACTGAGCCACACTGGCAGAGGGACAGTGCTAATGCAGTGCAAATGTAGCTAGGCCAGTGCTGGGTTACTCTGCATGCACCCATCAGGTGTATCCACAGGCATTGCCCTGTGCTCTTAGGTGGTGGTTTTGGGGCATAGCATTATATGTTATTATTTACTGATCACAGCATAACACTAGCCCAGGCATAAAATAAATTTGCATTCATAAAGCAAACAATAATTATAAATGCCTCTCAAGAGGATAGAATATTCTTCTTTCTAACATGAAGTTTGAGTTCTTTAATTGAAGGCTTAATTATTTTAATTTTTCTCAGTTTTTTTTTTTTTTTTTTTGTCAAGGGGATTTTTAAAAATCAAATTGAAGGGTCTGGAGACGTTGTTGGTAATAATTTGTCATTATTGCTAGAGGTTTAAACTGTATTTTATATCTGAGGAGGTTAATCACTATCCTTTTGAAAGAAAATCAAGAATAAAATCTTTATTGGAGGACTCTGCTCCAAAGAGCTTATTATTTTTTATGCTAATTCCAAAGAACAGCAGCCTGTCAGTTCACTTCCTGCAGAAGCCTTTGATTGAAGAAAGAAAAAACTAATTCTGTTAGCAGCTGAGCTCATGAGCAAAGTGAAGTTGCTGTTTTGCCTCAGACCTCTTCCAGCCCAGTGTAACTAATGTGGATACTGCCATTGTAATATATTTTGGTTTTACCTGAGTGAACACCACTTATGTAATTGTGTCTCCACAGATCAGTGTTGTTCTTTACTTGAAAAGATTTAAAATACCTGTGACCCAGTCTGGACTAAAAGGGAATGCCACATACTTAATTCCTTGAAAAGTAAGCAAGTATGTGGATCTCAAACAAAGTACCCAAAATAATTTTAAAAATACATTTTAAAAAATTATTTTCAAAGAAGGTCTTAATGTTAGTAGTATCCTTCCCTTATGCTGTCTGCAAAGGAGGAAAAAAGTAAAAAAGTTTTTTTATGTCTCATCACTCAATTCAGAGTCTTGTAACAGGTGAGTATTTTTTTCTAACCTTGGCAGTTATGAACTGTGCAAAAGATGGTACCAATATAAGTACCTAAGTGGTTGGAAGTTGATTTGGCTTATTTCTACCATCATTTCCATGTTGATAACTTTTAAGAGATAAAAACTGGACATTGATTTAAAAATGTCACCAACTCTTTTGATTGGTAATGGAGAAAGTTTAGAAGAATGAGAAGAATCATTACATCCCTCTTCATTTCAAACTGAAAAGCACTGTCAGCCTTGAGGCAGGTTACTCAACAGTAACACCAGCTTTGTGACCTCTTTATTTTTTTCTAGGGTTCCTCATTGCTCACTTACACCATCATTTTATGCTGAAGTGTCTGTGAGACACGTACACAATCCCATGTGGCTGTTTTCATTCCTCACTGACAACCTAATCCATCTTGTTGACAACTCAGGGCCTCTTCTAAATCCTGCAACTTTGCCTGTCTTGTGCAGTGCTGAAGCACCCAGGCTGGCGAATTTGTTCTCTCCACATCTCACACTTTCCTCTCAGGTCCAAAATCATCCTCTCTGACATGCAGCACTGAAGAAGGACCTCCCACTCTCAATCACAGAATCACAGGAAATGTCCAAAATCAAAAATCTGTGTCATAAACCACAGGGCCCTTTTCTCTCTGTCGTTTTCCATTACATGTTTTAAAGCTCTGTGCATCCATATGCGCTCATGTACCTGCATACACACATTCACTTGGCAACGTTAAGCAGGAACTAATGCAATGTTACTCCCTCCCCCCCTATTTGGCCTTCCCAAAATTTGGCCTTCCTCTGCTGATTTGAAAAAACAGAGCAGCTTTAGAAGAGAGTTAGGATGCAGGTGCTCACAGTGGACAAGCTGATGAGCAAACCTTACTCCTTTTCCTGACAAGAAAGAGATGGAAGATCAAATTACAGATCTGCCTCAAAATTTCCCCTGGAGTAGTTTGACAGTACTTCTTGGGTGGAAGAAAGGAACAGACAAATAACAAACACTGTTTATATTAAGACACACTGAGGGAGAACATAATTTCACTAAGTACATGGTGTATTTTTCCTAAGGTGGATCTTGCAACTGCCCTCCAACATGGAATTCAATTAGTATTACCTTAAATGCACTATTCAATTGGTACTTAGGAGCAGTTTTGCCAAATACTAATGCAACTTTAAAAACAATTTAAAAACTTTTTGCATACATAATGAAAGACAACTATTTTGAAACTCCTAATTTCTTGCAGTCTCCAGTCTGTTTACACAGCAAAACAAATTATTTCTGCTGCACACTTGACACAGCAATAAGTATAATGTACTCAGCAAATTTTAAGAAATTGAGACATCCAAGATTTGAAAGCAGAACAGTAGATCCCCATCTTCTTTGTCTAATATGGGATGAATAAAGCACTAACATACAAGTTACACATTCAGCACACAGTATCCTTCACTAAAAGAGACATATCCAATATGTTCTTAAACTATAATTCTTTAATGCTCCTTATAATTTCCTGATGGCATTTTCTAGGTAAAGTGGCAAAATCAAGCTGAGGCCATTTGATTCGCTGAAATCAAATAAATGAGAACTAATATGTACCACTGTCTGAAACAATTTTCTCTTTTATTCTGCAATGGTATGATATTTTTTAGATAATACTGCAGATAGCTCTGAAGAATCCTTTTCAAAGTCCTTTAGAGGCCACCTTTTCACTTTCTGTATTTTTGTGTTTCCAAGAAACGTAAAAGGTTAAGAGTTTTGTACTGATTTCTTTTTGTGCTATTGTTGTTTCTGCAGCTGCCTTGTACACCTGTTGTGTAAGGCCTCTTAGCACCCTAAGCAGTTTCCCAGATACATTGCAATCAGCCTGTTCATCAAGGAGTCACATACAAGACTTTTGTGTGGGAACATGTGCCTCCAAGGACAGTGTTTTATAGCATGGCCTTGTGGCACTTGTTGCCACCATACTCGATCCAGGTGAAGTCTCTTCTCCACTTGTCCTGGACAGTGGGAAAACTCCTTTTTTCCTGAATGCGTGATGAGTAAAACAATGGAAAGTATAACAGCTACCTTTAGCAGTTGTGATCTGTGTAGGGCTACAACTCTACAGACAAAAATAAATTTAAACAAAAGTTTGAAATGTTGAATCTTGGATTATGACAATCTTGGTTGAACTCTAGTGTGCAGGATTTACATAAAGGTCATCTAGGACAAGAAGGAAGGAAGTGTTGACTTGTATTCATGCCATTACCCTGACCTACAGAGAGCAGCGCAGCTGGACTTGCTGTGTTGCAAGGAGAGAGATCATATCATTTTTACTAAGAAAGTTTACTGCACCCTCTGGGCTGCTCCATCTGTGCTAGAAAAATCCTCTGAATAACAGAGAGACATGCACACAAAATTACACAAAATAACTGATAACACAGCTACGATGTGCATCTTCAGTTGGACCTGCTTTTAGCATCCTACTGCTTTCCCAATTTTTTTTCTTTCAGCAAAAAGGTACTTTTTAACCAGCCTCTTTACCTCTAGAAGAGGATTCTTTCTTTTCAAATTTCCCAAAACAGGACTGGGACTAAAAGATCTTATCTCCTTTTTAGGATACCATGGCACCATCTTGACAAGGTTTCTCTGTCATAGTTTAATGTCAGTTTTGCAAAACTCTCTGTCCATAGAAAACAAAGTACATGGTTTATTTATATTTTGTTGATTCTTTTTTTATTGATACCAGTGTACTTTTGGCTAAATGGGCAGAAAAACCCCAGCCTAATTCTTCCAGTGATTTATTAGATGTTCCCCATTAACCCTGACATTCGATGAATATTTCAGTGGATACATTCCTTTCTAGTATGTCCCCTAATAATTAAATGAAATCCGTGTGCATGGTCCACATAGACACAGTGATGAGGTATTGATGAACCATGACTGTTACTGAAGAGTAACAAGGAAGAGCACAAGAGAGAATAATCTTAATTGGACTTTGGGGTGCTAGGGATGAAATACTGCCTATGTATTCAAAAATAGCATGTGCTGTGTCATTTCCAATAACTAAATGCCACATGCAAGGTCTGTTTCAACACACTTAACATGCAAACAAATAATAGAGCACATGAATGCAAACTTACATGAAACTAACGGGATTTTTTTACTGTTTTAAACACGTATCATATACTAGATGGATATGTACAATAAGTTGTTCTAATGTTAGACATGAGAGAAGACTGGATATGCTTTTGAAAATAATTGTTTCTTGGAGGAATTACAGCAAGAATAAATTTAGTTGAAAATTAACAAAAACATTCCAGAATGTAGATAACTGAAATACCATTAATTTTTCACTAATTGGCAAAACCAGCTAGCTGTCTTTCCACTTAATATTTATTATAACATGATTACTTTGTAGAAATGAGATTAAACATTTCATTGAAGTGCAGCTCTTACTAAGCATCAGCGTGCTTGCAGAAGAATAAAATCTTTTGCGATAGAAGAGGTGCCTCTTGGGTCATCTCAGTCCATCAGCTTGAATCATTGGTGGATGGATTTCACTGCTCTTAAAATAGATTTGAAAATCTTCGGTGATGGAAACACCGTAACCTTCACTGGCAGGTTGTTTCATTACGTAACTGTTCTTCTGGTTATAAATTCTCCCTGCTGCATTTTAATATTAGCATTTCTAGATCAACCTCTAGATCAACTGACTAATGACAGTAACTGATCCTTATTCTCTTTATAGAATTCTGTTAAGTATTTGTACATTCTTTGTTTCTGTTCAACTTACTTCTCCTTAGTTTTGCATAATCATTTCTTTTAATCTGTCTCACATATCTGATTATCCATGTTTTCTCATATACATTTGTATACCCTTTTAATCACTCCCTTTTTGGTGGGCTTTCAAAACTAAAATAAAATTTAAGAACTCCTGTGGAGTCTGTAATATTATGGAATTCAGTAATGATATCACAAGTCATTTAGTCTGGATATATATAGGTTATATTTAATAAAAACAGGTCAGTGCAGAGGATTGGAGACACTCCTGGGAATCATCAAACCAGACAATTCTTTAGTCCTGTATGGGACAGGTGATTCCATTCATAAATTTATCAAGAAACATCCTAAACTGACACATATTTCTTGCACTTTTTCCTCCTGCTGGAAAGCTGCTTCATAATTTCTGAAACAGAAAATCTTTTAAAATTTCTCTCATTCCTACTTCATATTTTTTTTTGTTCTCCTGACAGCATTAGCCCATATATTAAATGCCTTTATCCTTCCTGCTGTTCTCATCCATCCATCCATCCGTCCATCCCTTCCAAATCCCCTCCTGTTTATCTCGCATATACTCATACAGATAAAAAACCCATGCCCTGGTTTTAAATGCTGCTTTTGCTGAAGTCGTTCAGCCAGGCATTGCAAGCTCCTCTGCCGATTCACCTGGTCATCCTAGCAGCCCTCTTTTGTGTGTATTGCAACAAATTCAATTTCCCTTTAGCACAGGCCATGAAGATTGTGTTCCACCTTCCTGATGAGACTGAGCTGGTTCCTGTGCAATGGCAGTAATAAGTCTCTCCCAGTAGAAAGGCCTCACTTATTGCTTCTTGGGATCATTGTTTTCATTTCACAGCCCCTCTGTAGTGAGGGCTCACCATAACCCTGGCCTGGTGCAGGTCTTTCACCTCCTCCATTATTGCTGTACAATAAGCTTCTCCTTTATTTTAGAAATTCTTGCTAATGGGTCATGTTGCAATACCATCTTCTGTGTGCTGTTGAATTTCACCTCATTCCATGTATTCCACCTCACTCCACATATTCCAGTCCTGAAGATGTGTTCATATTGCAGGCACAAGGTTGGGGATGAGATGGCAGATGATGGAAGCCTGGTATGTGCCTGCGAAACAGCTGAGTAATTTTGAGTTCTCTTGTCTTCTTGTGGGAATGTGCTCTATAGCAACAGCTGGGCGGGCGTGGTGGGTTGGCCTTGACTGGCTGTCGGGTGCTCCCCAAGCTGTCTCCCTCCTCAGCAAAACGGGAGAAAAATAAGATGAGAAAGGTTGTTGGTTAAGATAAGGACTGGGATATTGCTCACTAACTATCATCATGGGCAAAACAGACTCAGCTTGGGGAAGTTTAGTTTAAATAAATGCCAATTAAAAATAGAGACAGTGATGTTATAAACGTTGGTTTTTTACAGGTTTGACACAGTTTACAAGTTTAAGAGTTTGTTATGAATATGTTTGGGACTGGATGTAGTGATTTGTTAAATTGTAAGTTAAAAGTTAATTAAGTTAAGCAGCTTGAAAGGTATGGGTGTAATGTTTTGTTGTAACCACAAGATTGGGCTACCTGAAAAGGGAGTTAGCTAAGGAATTTTCCAGAAGGACCAAGAAGTTCCAATGATGTCATGCTATCCAGCAATTGGAAAAGGAGTTAAACCAATAGAGTCGGTGTCCAAGGCTCCCTCAACATAGATACCCCTAGCGAGCCAATGGGAAGGATTCAGAGCCACCAATCCGGAGCTGGGGGGGAGTCTTTAAAAACCTCCTGAACCCCTGTTCCTTGTCCTCCTTTGCTTACGTCGCCCTGCTGAGGCGTATGTGGCTGAGGGAGCACCCCACGCCCTTTGCAGCATTTCTCTGCCTTGCCGCTGGGAGGGCGAGTCTCGACCTCCCATTTTCAGTTGTTGTTTTTGGTGCTTCTTGCGAATAAACCTGTTGCTTTTTAAAAGTGACTCGGCACTTATTACAGTGAGAAACAGGAACAAACTGAAAACACTTTCTCCCCACTCCCTTTCTACCCAGGCTCAATTTCACTCTCAACTCCTCCATCTCCTTCCTCCCTGCTGAGCATTGCAGGAAGATAGGAGCTAAGGCAGTGGTCAGTTCATATCACCATATCTGCCACTCCTTCCTTCTCATTCTCTTCCCTATTCCAACATGAGGTCTTGCGCATGGTATATAATCCTTCATGAACTCGTGCAATGTGGCTCCATCTCAGACACTGCAGTTCTTCAAGAGCTGCTCTCTAAGTCCCGCATGGAATAGATATCTTGCCAGAAATACTGATCCTGTGTGGGCTCCTCTCCAAAGGTCACAGCTCCTGCCAAGAGCCAGCTCTAGCGTGGGCTGTCCATAGGCTGCAGTTTCCTTCAGGGTGCTTCAATTCGCATTCCTGTGGACCCCCACGGGCTGCAGAGGGACATCCTGCCTCACCACTGTCTGCACCATGCCTGCAGCACCTCCTCCCCTTTTTATCAGTGACCTTGCTGTCTGCAGAATTGTTTCTCTTATTTTTTTTCTTGCTCCTCTCTCCCACAGATGTGCAGTGTAGTTCACCCTTTGTTAAATATGCTATCTACAAGGTGTCACCAGTGTCACTGATGAGCTCAGCTTTTGGCTGCAGTGAGTTTGTTTTGGAGACAGCTGGAACTAGCTCTGTTCTTTACAAGGCCAGCTTCTGGTGTCTTCTCACAAAGGCCACCTCTGAAGCCCTGCTTTGAAAACTTGACCATGTGCACAAAACACAGTAGGGAATGCTCGTGTCTCTCACAGTGGATCTATCAGAGGCTTTGGGTGGAGGCCCCCTAAGCAAACTGAATTAACAGCCTTTTTTCCATCTCCAATTCCCATGATTCAGGTACATGCTGGCTCCAGCAATTTGCACAGCATGAGCTTAGTCCCAGCCTGACACATGCAGGCCACAGCAGCTCCACTGATCAGGCTGAACACCCTTTGTTGGGCTTTCTGGGCTTCTGAAAGTTTATTTCAATCAAGCACAAACATCTTTGAAAAGGGAATCAGAGAATCTGTACCAATTATAGTTTATGCTCAGAGGCCCAAAAATATGAAAACTTGTGTGTCATATAGCCCTTGTTGCTTTCTGGGGGAGAGAGTGAGAAGTAAGTAATTTTAGTACTATATTTGCAATCCTCCTTTAAAGGACAGCTGATGCACAAGATGTTTGCCACACCCTTTTATGGAATGCTTAGTACCCCATCCCCTATCCTGGGTTTTGTTCTGATCCTGGTACTTGGTGGGGTGCCCTGTGTGGGAGAAGGCCATGGACTGCTCTGGGCCTGCTGCAGATGGTTTCAGATGTCTTCAAAATAGTGGGAAAACCCACTGTCCACCAAAACTTAAGGTAGGCAGGAAACCTGTGGCAGCTGTGTGGACATGCTTAGGAACGGGTGTTTGTCACCTGGTCAGGAGACACTAGAGGGCACCTGTGAAGAGACACAGCAGAAGATGCCAAAAGACACATGAGGGCGCATGGGAGAAGGCGTAAGAAGGAGATGTGAGAGGAGACACAGGATACACAAAACAGGGCCATGAGGAGAACTGTGAGGAGACACTTCTGGAGAGGCAGAGAAGACAAAGGAAAGGGATATTGTTGGGGTCATGGCTGCAGATCGTTCATGGAAGTAGGAGAAGACTGAGTCTGTGGGCAACCCATGCTGGGACACGGACACCTCTGAGGGACTGTGATCCATGGGTAAGCTACACTGGAGTTGAGAGTAACAACTGAGAAGGAAAAGAGGAGAAGGGTGAGAAACAGGGACTGGTTTCAGAAACCGTTATGCACTGACACTGACCTCCTGTGCTGCCCATTGCCAGAGGACTGAGAAAAAATGAGAAAAATGAGAAAATGAGAAAAATGAGAAAATAAGACCAGCAGAGAAAAGGAAATGGGAAGAGTGGTAGACTGAAGTTGAACCTGTGGAAGAGGAATGAAAATTGATTGCCTTTGTTTTTCTTAAATTGTCTATGTCTTTTTAGTTATTCAACACGTGGAACGATAAGGAATAGATTATACTAACTTACAATAAATTATCTGAAAATCCCTGGGTCAGAGTATCAAGGCTGGCCAAAGTGTGTAACGGGCATTGTGTATCCTGTTAAATAGAAGGACAGCCCTATTCTGTATTTTCTCTGTAGCACCACCCCCTTGCAGTTTTTATCCTCTTTAGTTCAGATGAATGGGAAGCTTATAAGTATTAGTATGTAATACAGGAATTACTTATATGTGATTTTAATTTAATTTTCCATTGTCACCGATAGTACTGTGCTTAGCTTAATTAAAAGTTTCTTGGAAGCAGCTCTTTGCTGAAAAAGCCTACAGGTAGAAAAGCCAAGTTACTTATACCATGGCAACACAAGGTCCTCTGTTGTGTCTCCAGAGAAGAGGGGGGCTTGGGGGCATCTGACACACCACAAAGAAATAAAGGGTACCTGGAGCAGCGTGCAGCTGCAGTGCTGCCAACAGGGTTCAGGTAAGCCCAGAGCTCCTTTTGAAATCCTTCTGCTCCTCCCCTGCTACATGTCAAATCCCACTGAAGCAGCTGCTCATAGCCCTACTTTTGCAAGTTTGCTTTTTACTGTGTAGAATTTAGCAGAACAAGATATGACACTGGTCTCATTTGTGCTATTCCCTAATTGACAGGAAAGTATTTTCAATGATGAAGGTCTGTTTGGACCTCTGGAAATCACTGCTCTTTATTTCAGAATAAAACCTTCCCAAATAACTGTTGAAATCACACAGAGGTGTTCAAAACACTTTTTTGCTCTAAATTTTTTTTTATAAAATACTCACCTTAGTAGGTGAACTGCATAAGGTGTACTTTAAATTACTTGTTAACTTCCCAATAGTGGCTCTGAGTATGAGTTATTGTGTCAGCAGATAAAACTTTGATAAAATGACAAGACTCCTCTATTCTTTCCTTTCCAAAGGGAATATTTCAGTGCTCACTCTTATGTAAAGAAATAACATTCTCCTGTGGCTGGGAGAAGATTTGGTAGAGCACCACACTAGCAGAATCATCCTGACCAGCTGTGCTGGGGCTTAACAAAAGGCAACTAATTTGCAGAATAGCTATGATAAATTTTTGGGACTCAGCTCTGGTTTGGAAGGGCCTCTTTAAAATAATGCACAGGCTCCTGTCTCCTGCATCATAAAGCTGTGAGGTTTATTTCTTGCCTATGGTCAAATACCCTGGGGATCAAATGTCCTGCTCTCACTCTAGACATGTCCCTAGAGCACCAAACCTATTATAAGGTGGGCAACCAACTGAAAAAGACTACGATTATTAGCAAAAATTCTCACATAAAAATATAGTCTCTATAGTAGTTTTTACTTTCTTGGAAACGTTCTTGTGTTAATACACTATGTCAAGTAAAACATCCTGAATGTCATATTTTATTTGTGCTCTCTAAATAAGTGGAGGAATCAGTTGAAAAATGGTTTACAGCCTAGTCTTTTAGTTTAATACCATCTTCTCTTACTCTGTTGTGCAAAGTGTTGCAACCTTCTTCTGAATACATGAAAGCTCAAATAGTTTATGCAACTGGAGATGTCACTGGGTCTCAGCCTCACTGCAGCATTCAGCCAGTAGTACTTCTTATGAAATTCTCATACAACTGAGATACCCAAATTACTCTCTAAGCAATTGAGTTCATGTGAAGTTCAAAATGTATTTGTGCTATGGGAAGGGGGATGTGATTGTTGGTTTATGTTAGTTATAAACAATTTCTGGGTTCTTGTAAATGAAATGTATTTGAGGAATCAGTTTTATTATTACTGTGAAAACCCCTATCCTCATTATCCATCTGCGAATCATTGCAGAAAAGTAGCCTGGCAAAACTGGCTGAATGAACTTATCCAATTAACCCCAGAATATTTTATTCCTTCGTTGTACTCTGCTATTGCATCTGACAGTTTTGCTGCTCCTCTGATCTAATTAAGGATTTTTGGCAAGCATCACAGTGTTATAAATTTTGAAAATGTGAACCAAACCTGGCTCACAGCACTTACTTCAAATGAAGAGGAGGGTTGAACTTTCATTTACTTCTTGAACTGACGGATGAGTTTGCATGAGAAATGTCAACTTCTGTTTAGCTTGTACATAAATATATATTTATTTATGTATTTTTATACACACATATAGCTACATATTTGTGTATTTATATACACACATCATGTTACATGATCATATTATAAATGCTTGTTTCCTCCTCAGAGTTGTTTTTCTCTGTTTTTATTAATGGGGGAAACACTTTATCATGTGTTTAAATAAGTGATGTGAATAAAGAAATCTGGCTTATCTGGCTTTCAAATTCAATGTCAGAGCACAACATTTCAGCCTTCCAGTTGGCAGACTGGGAGTTTATGACTGGGCTGTGTGAAACCAACCAATTTTTTTGGGTCAGAGGACAGCAGGCAGGAGAAGAACAATGTTCATGCCTTCTCTGAGAAAAAACAGGTAGAAAAGAAACTTTTAACCTGTTCTGAGCTGCTTTTCTACTCTTACATGGTGTTTGTAAGTTCAATGGCATCAGAGATCTAGAGGTTTTCCTATTATGAGCATCTAATATCCTCTATGCTTTCTAGAAAGAAATCTTAAATCTGCATGTTAGATTGTCCCCCAAATTTTGGCAGTTCCTCTGGCGACTTCTTCTATAGCCCCATTCCTCATTTGACTCCTGTAGCTTGTTCAGTAAGAGTTGAAAGAGTGAGGTATTGCTGAAAATGCCTTTTCAGGTGAGGTAGACCCCTGCACACCCCCAGTTTCAAACCCCATGCTGGCTCCAGGCTTCTGGCCAATGAAACTCAGGAGTGCAGGTTCAGCCCAGCACCATGGGCAGCTCTCCCTGGTGCCACTTGGCGCTGTGTAATGTCCCCACCTGCTGGAGCCCACCCTGGGGCTGAAGTGCTCAGATGGCATTGGGCAGATGAGCCCTAGAAAGCCCTGTCTTCATGTGTCTGACAGCTCTATGGGGACTTTGAGCAGGTGAGCCAGAAGCACCTGCAGAACTGGGATAGAGATATATAGCCAGGTCTTTACCATGCTCGCTGGCCCCACCTGCAGATTGAGACTGCCTGGCACCCAGCAGGACTCTGACGACTGGCTTTGGCTTTGGCAGAAAGCTAGGCTCCTTATCTTCCTTTTATCCAGAAATTCAATTGAGGCAGAAACCATTTTTATGTGATAGAGCACCAACAGTGTTAAAGGTTTGTCAAACACTAATGTTATTCTCCTGTTACTATTTAACTGTCACTGTGTTCTAGAAATATATTAGCAAGGCATGCAGTGAAGCTGTTTGTAATGTCTATTGTGCAATAATGGCTTGGAGTATGTTTATGTTACCTCTCCTCTGGTTTTAGTTAATTGGAGTTGCTCTACTGTCATGTTTGGCTGTACAAATCAATGGCTATAAAAGATTTAGCTACAGGTTACTGCTATGTATGTACCCCTATTGTTTCCCTGGATCCCAGTCTCTAAGATGGCACAGAAGAAAGCCTGCTGTGTGATGCTTAGGAAAGTATTTAGCAGCTGAGCCATGATGTTGGGAATTCCCTAATATTATCTTAGAGTCTCTGCAAGTGATTTTACAGCCATCTTTAAATAAATGAAAACCTTTGATCTCTGTAGCAAATATATTTAATAAGCTACCACTTCTCCATGAAAATACATCCATTATTTTGACACAAAGATGAGCCTTCCCCAAGAGACTCCGTGTTTGTTTCAGTGGAAAACATGCCTTTGTCAATCCCTCTAGAGCAATAAGGAAGCTGGTGTAAAGTCACATCTACTGCGAGAAAAGAAGAGGATATATATTTTTGTTGAGTAATGGCACAGAGATCTGTCACTGATGGTGTTAATGAGAATAGATTGTGCTAATGTACAGTAATGTGCAATAATTTTTATGTTGTCAGCAGTGTGGAGGAGACATTCCATGAATTTACAGAGTGATACCAGCTTCTAATTAGTAGTGACCTCAGAGGAAAGCTCCAGAACTTCACCACCAAGAAAGAGAAACACTATCAATCGACATATTCAAAAGCATTTACTATTGCTTTAACACTAGTCTCTTATGAGTCTTATTGAATTTTTAACAGTGATTTAGTGAAAAAAGGTTAAGGCCAACAGCTAATTTAAAAGAATAAAATTATAAGCTATTTTTCTAAAATACATTATTTCTAAAAAAGAAATAAGGATGACTTCAAGCACCTCTGCGCAACCTGACTTTTTCTAACAGGAGTATTCTTTAAGAAGATTATTCCCTTTCTTAAAAAAAAAAAAAAAAAACACTCCATCATAAGGAGCCATTTACTTTTTAATACCTATATTTTCTTAAATGTCTTCAATTACCTGTATTCTGAACAACCAAATCAAATTAATTTTAGAACTGAAATGTTCACATTTTTGGTATAAAGGGACATTTCAAGTTTAGTGCTGTAATCAGTATTTGAAGTGCTCTGTCTTAGAAAGGAGCTTATTTTTACATCTATGAAAAGATAGTCAGATATTAAATTTGAAGTGAAAAATAGAGGACAGATTAGGTTATGGCAACCTTTTCTCCATCTGCTTTCATCTGAAGTTTGCTAGACCTACAAGTGAACTTCCCTGCATTTTATAAATAGTTGCTGTCTTAAAAACTGCAGATTCTCTGCTGTGACACATTCAGTTATGGTTAGAAGGAAAAGTTGCACTTTACCCTTATGATGTGATTGTTTAAAGTACCGAGGAGGAGGAGAAGGTTTCCTGTGCATTTTTCGATGGCTGTTTAATTACAAATGCAAAGGCAAGGGGTAGATTAACAGAATTCATTAAACTTTCCTGGTCTGCATGGAGGAAGCCTGAGCTACAGGACAACGATATAGTTAAAGTAGTATAATCAAAAGTATAGTATAGCATAGCATAGCATAGCATAGTATAGTCAGAAGAATTGTCAGAAGAATTGTCAGTGTCAGACAGAAAAGCTGTGTATTGGTGAAAAGTAAACTACAGTACTGAGACTGCATGAGAGGAGTGGCTAATTCAGCAGAAGGCTGTACTTCTATCCAAAGGGACCTCTACAAGCAAAGTCCTGCATGTGGGAAGGAAAAAACCCAGGCACCAATGTGTGCTGGGGGCACAGAGCTGGAAAGCAGCTTGATGTGAAAGCACCTGGGGCCTTGGTGGAAACCAAGTTGAGTCAAGGCAACAGTGGGCCCTTGCAACAAAAAGTGGGTGGTATCCCAGGGTGCATTAGACAAAGAATTGCCAGCAGGTCAAGGGAGTTGCTCATTCCTTTCCAATCAGAACTGGTGAGGCCTGGTGTGTCCAGTTCTGTGCCCATTACGAGAGACATAGATATGCAGGATATGTCCAACAAAGGGACAAAGAGGTGATTAAGGGATTGGAGCATTTCTCCTATGAGTAAAATCTGAGACTGGGAACTGTTCAGCCTGGAGAAGAGAAGGCTCAGGGAAACCTGAGGGGAGCAAAGAGAATGGAGATGGGCCCTTTTCTGTTTGCACTGACAGGACCAGATGCAGTGGGCACAAAAAGAAACACAGAACGTTCCCTCTGAACATCAGGCAACAATTTTTCACTGTGGACTGACTGGCATAAGTTGCCAAGGGTGGCTGTGGACCCTTTATCCTTGGAGATACTCAAGAGCCACGTGGACGCAGTCCTGGGCAAATGGCTCTAAGCAGCCCTGCTTAACCTGAAGGGAATTGGACCAGGTGAGACCCAGAGGTCCCTTTGAACTTCAACCATTCTGTGATTTTTGTGGAGATGTTGGTGAAGGATTTCACACAAGACATGCCAGCCATGCACTGGGGCCAAGAAGTTGGGAAGTGGCTGTGGAAAACCTCAGTCATCCTACACAAGTAGCAATTAGTCCCAGCACTCAGGGCAGATGGACCAGGCAGGATATTTTAAGTAGCTATGTCACAGCTTGGGATCCACACCCTAAAGACAACAAGATATATTACAGTGAAGAGAACAAGCCACTCCTTTTAACTTGTCTAAGCTATCATACCTACCCAGTGCTTCTACAAGCATGAGGTCTAGTCCTGCATTGCATGTATAGGTAGGATTCTTCTTTATTAATATTAAACACCTTATAGAGTGCACTACCTTTGAGTTAGACATCAAGACTCCTCTTGTAATCAGCAGAAAGAGATAAACTCTTCCAGAAAGCCCTCAATCTCTCCCCAGAGTGTTGTTTGCAGCATCTAGGATATATTTGGGTCTCTGGTAGTGACTACTGTATTGGACATTTAAGGCGAATAAACTAGATTGTACTCTCCAAGTCTCCAGCCAGCAATGCCTGTCCCTGACTTCCCAAGTGGGCCAGTACAGCTGTGTCTTTGGCCGCCCTATATTACCTTCCACTGAATACTTTTGGTTTGGTACAGCTTAACATTTTAAGACACGTGCGTAGAGGGTCTTTTCCAGATATGTCACTGTTTTTTTAAATTTTCATTCCAAACAGAAATCTTCATCATGGAGCAAAACATTTATAGCTGGATAAATACACAACCTGTTCAGTTTAA
This sequence comes from Climacteris rufus, assembly GCA_013398175.1. Lineage (NCBI taxonomy): Eukaryota > Metazoa > Chordata > Aves > Passeriformes > Climacteridae > Climacteris > Climacteris rufus. The sequence goes on from VZRZ01001383.1 coordinate 284,525, forward strand.
AGCTGTGTAAATAATATTGGCTTCAGTTAAGTTTATTCCATCTGCTTTTATCATCTGTTGTTACACTAATTTACACATAATATTAAGATGTCTGTGAATCAAGAAAAGAAACACATCTATGGACCTCTGGTAGCTAATGGCATTACATTCAGCAAGTGAACCAAGTCATACAATTAGTCATATTTCATCACCATAGATGCTTGTAATTGTGTAATTAATGTGTATTTGCATAATCACATAATGAGATATCTATGATTCATGCTTTATGGTAATCTGGATACACAAATTTTTATCTCAGAATTGTAACCACTTGCAAATCTGTAATTGTAGTTTGTTTTTTCTCACTGGAGAAAAACGAAGATCAAATAAATGATCTGGTCTTGTTATCTCAGGCCTTTTCTGTGACTTATCCATAGAAACAACTTGCCATGCATACTAGTTACTTACAAAGAAATCGCCAATGATAAAAAAATTTCATATGGACAAATCTATTATATAGATTAGTAAAACAGAATTTCACAAGTTTTTCCAGTTTTTATTAACCAGCTTATGTGTTTTCAGTCTATCAGTAATTGAAGAGAGGACTTCCTTTGTAGATCAAGTTTATGGGAAGGAATGTATGTATTTTGACTCTATGAACTTCTGTCCCCCTTGGTAGAAAAGATTTTTCATTAACTTACTGAGGGATTTTATCGAATTTAATATTCAATCCACTCTGCTTAATGACATTTAATTCCAGACAAGATGAACTAATCTTGGCAGTTGGGTTATAGTCAAATAAATGTAACCACCTTACAATATTTTTTTTCCCAGATACTTTGTCAGTATTCAACCTGAAAAAAATGTATTTTTAAAGCAGTGTTTAGAAGATGCAAAACACACTCAGCTTTCAGACCCATACATCTATAAATATTTGTATTTATAAGTAAACCAAGTAAAAAAAAATAAAGAAGTAGAATATTAAAACAGAACTAGTTTAAATCACTATTATGATTTCTACTTTATTCCTCAACCATGTAGACCAAGAAAAGATCTATGGAGGCCACTGTGGTGACTGTGAATGACAAGCATGCAGTCAGGAGCAGAAAAGATGACAGTAACACTACACATTTACAAAGGCTGACATTATGTATTAATGATAAATCTCTTCTAAACTGCAAAGGAATGTAAACAACGTCCAAACTGGACTGGGATGTTAGCACTCGCCTCTGTGCTTGGCCCCACTGTCCATGTGCTTCAGAGGGAGATTTATTATGGTAGCCAGGAGCTACATGGGTTGGCCCTGTTACCTTATGGCTTTGAATATCAATTTTGTTCTCACTCTACTTCTGAAGGCCTTTTGAGTTTTGTTTCAAACACTGTTCAGAGTTTTTTATTTCTTTGCACTCAGAGGTTTTGTTTTCAACCTGATACACGATGCAGGCCAGTTGTATTTATAACCCTTATTTGCTAAGACCATGGCACAAAAGCAGAGGACAGGGGTTTTTGACAGGAGTGTCGCAATAACGACACGAAGGAAGAAGGAGACAAGGAACACCTGTCAGCAGCAAGGAGGAAAAGGGCCAAGCAAGACCCACCTTGTTTATTATATATGCATTTTAGAAATCACTGTTCATTGGAGGAATGAGCTTGTCCTCCCTCAATCACAGTGGTCAAAGGAAATGTCCATCAAACTTCTGTGCCCAGGAGAAAGGAATGTAAACGATAAGATACCATTACAATAACATGGCTATGTTTACATAGAAGAATGTGAGAAACTAGCTACAAAAGAATGATAACATCCAGAACTGCAAAAGTCAGGGCAACACAGGTTTTGCAGATTGCCAGTGTGACAGCAATGAGGTGTCCCTCCCCTTAGCTGTGCATAACACCAGAAGGAACCAAACCCCACGAGCTTCAAAAGCTGCAACCGTGATGTGAATGGTTTAGATTCCAAAGCAAGGTGTTTAAGTGTTGCCCTGAGTTTTGCAATTTTTCAATGTTTTCCTTCTTCTGTAACAGTTTCTCACACATTGTCTGTAAACATAGCCATGTTTTTCTAACTGTGTTCTATTGTTTGCATTCCTTTCTCCTGGGCAGAGAAATTTGATGGATATTTCCTTTGACCAGTGTGATGGAGAGGTGGCTATTTCTCCCTCCAATCCACTGTGGTTTCTAGAGGATATAAAATAAAGTGCGAGGCCAGTCCTGCCTAGCTTTTTGGCCCGCAGTCTTGGCTCTCTCTCTCTCTTCAACGCGGGTGTGCATCTTTCTTTCGTGTCCTAAGTGCGACATTTAAGCTCTTTTGCTCATTCATAATGCATATTTTATTTTTCTTCACAAGTGCATTATCCAAATAGAATTCACATTTTAACCAATTTCCCTGAGTATAGCTAATATAATAAAGGTTAATTAAAATAACTGCAAAATCTGATATCCCCAAATCTCCCATACACTATTCAATTATTACTTACATCTGATTTCAGTCCTGCCAGCTTCTGCAGTCAGATTATCTTTTGTTTACACTGTCACTCCATCCCACACTCTGTCATTTGTGTAACATTTCAGAGGTAAATCATGAAAAGTATTGCTACTCATTAAGGTCCTGAAGAGTCCTCTTCAAATCAGTGGAGTGATACCAGCTGACATCAAGAGCAGATGGTATGGATCCTAAATTTGGTCAAGGCAAAAACTTAATTATGGGTTTAGGCAAAAATTCTAATGGTGACATTTTAACTCACTTTCAGTTTTCATTATGGTGATACACTACATAGCTAAAGATGTTACTTTGGGGAAAGCTGTGCAAACATTAACAGCACAAGATGGGAAAACTTTGAGGAGGCAATGTTCAAATCTATTTGGAAATAAAGTAGAGACAAATTCACATGAAAAAAACCAATTTTTTTCCTGCATTTTAGATGTGCTGTTTAATTTTTTTTTTTTTTTGGCTTCTTTATCTCCAAATTGTTAGAGGGTTACTTCCTAGCAAAATAAAAAAGCAACAGACATCAAATCCCTCAGTGAAATGTCAGATGACTGAACCACTGAAGATTTTGGGGACTCAATAGACAAATCTGTCAAGACCCATACTCACAGCCTAGCAAACACATGTTTCTTTGGCTTCTTTTTGATAAGCTACCAGACCCACATTTATTTAACCCTGACACAATCACAGTTGGAAGCCCATTTTACACACGGAGAAATTAGTCAAGCAATAACTCTCCTGAAACTCAAAAAGCTTTGGGCTGGAGTGCAACTAGCTTTGGACTAGATGGGTATAACTCTGATTTTTGTATACCAGCCAGTGCTCTTCTCTTGATACCATGCATTCCTCAACTTCCTTCTCCTTCAATTTCATTTCTCATAATATCTTTTATGTAAGGCAAAGCATACAGATTTTCTAGCACATATTAATATCTAGCATTTCTCATCTGTAGATGTGAAGGCAATTTCTAAAGTAGATAAGTATCATCCTCCTTTGTGATAAATCTGGGGGCAGTTGGCATCATGAGCTCTTAAAAAATTAAGCTGCCTGTGGGAGAGAAGTAAGTCATATTATAGATAAACAACAGGCTAACAGACAGGAAACAAAGAGAAGGAATCAACAGTTGGACTCTACAAAGGAGGAAAGCCATAGATCACAGGGATCTCTACAGCGTCTGTTATAACCAGAGTATACAGAAATGAAAAAGGATGGAGTCAAGGAGACTAATGGTGATGCAAAATTATTCAGGGCAATAAAAATGAAAGCTAATTGCAAAGAGCTGGGGAAAAATGTCATGGTACTAAGCAGGTAATAGGATGACAGATTAAATTCTATATAATAAATATGAAGTGATGAACAAGGGGAAAAACAGTCTGAGACAATGGATCCTAAACTACCTATTTCCATTCAGGAAATAGTTCTTTTCAAACATCAGTACAATTCTCAATAGTGGACAAAATTACTTGAAATATAGAAAAACAAAGCAGAAAAAACCCTGAAGCCATTAATCCATGTTGCGAATACATCTTGAAATATTGTGTAGACCTGGTCATCTTCATCTCAAACAGGACTTAGTGGTACTACAAAAAGTTCAGAGAGGAGAAAGAAGGTCATAGGTTTGAAATATTTCTTTATAAGCAATGAAACTAGTCAGGTAGCTGTGATGGGAATCCATAACATTACAGATTACAAGGGTAAGTGAAGAAGGAGGAGCTGCTCATCATTTCTTGTTATCTGAAAAAAAAAGTCAGAATCAAATGAAATTGAGAGATGGTGTGGTCAAAATAATCAACAGGAGGCATTTTTTTTACACTGCTTCTGTCTAAACTGTGTATCTTCCTGCCCCAAGATGTGGTAACTCAGAGTAGACTTGACAAATGTATGGAAGAAATGTCCATCAACAGCTCTTAAGAAACAAGGTACCACATCTGACTCAGAAGTCCTTTGCAGGTCACTGGAGCCTGAGAGCACTTCTGCTCTTACAATGCCTGTTGCTCCTGGCCACTGCCACAGACGGGACAGATGGTCTCAGTCTCTTCCAATGAACGGTCCTTCAAGGCCTTAAGTTTCCCAGAAGGGCAATGGTTTAGACCAGCAAGCAAAAGCTTCTCTTTGCAATTCAGAACTGGCAATGCAAACCTCCATACTGCCTCTTGCAGCCAGGTGGGAGATACACTGTTCCTGAAGACACTGATATTCATCCCAGCTGGCAGGTTCTGCAAAGGGTGGCTTGCACACCATGCTGTCTCTTGATCTTTAATTTTTTGAAAACCAACATATAAAATTTATAATACAATGTAATATAATACAATGCAACATAGTATAATACAATATATAGTATTTTTTACTTTATACTATCTATTTTTTATTAGACATATTATATTTTATATATATTATTCTGCTCAGTCAAATAGCAGAAAACCTTGTGGGTAAGAATTAAAACCAATTTTCTTGACCAAAGACAAAAAGCTAAGACTGCTTATATAGTCCTAGAACTTTGTGCCCTCAATACCTCACCCAAAAACACCATAAAACACAACAAAACAGAATAGGAAAACCCCCCACAAACTCATAACAATGAACAAAAGCAATTTTAGACTTTATTTTGTGATGCATTCCTTTTTTAGTTGGAAAACAAACAGCTGTAGTATATTCCCTTTCCCCATCCCCTGACATGGTGGCTTACCCTTCTCAATTTTCTGAAACTAAAACTCCTCAAACTTTATTTTTTTTGTAATTATTTTATTCCCTAAGCATTTGCCTTTGATAATGCTGTGTTTTTGTACAGCCCTTCATCACTTATGGCTAGAGTAGCTTATAAGTTGTTTCATTATTTTGCTCTTTGGAGTTGGATTTCTTTCTCCAGCCCTTATATTTAAGTAAACAAAGCCTCTTCTGTCAGAGTGTAGAATTAATTAAGTACACCTTTTTATTTGTATTTCAGACATTCTGGGTTGTTCTGTAGGACAACGGGACAGCGTCTTCTAGAATGTTGTAACAGGGTATATTCCAAATAAGAAAAATTTACTGTGTGGACATCTTACCAAACCCAGACCTGATACCTGGCCTTCAGTTCTTCAAGAACAACTTATAAAATACTAGTAATATAACTGACAATCCCTCTCCTGCCTCTGTATTTAATTGATTTTAATAGTTTTAACCATTCTTACAGAAACTTTCTTAAAAATGAAGAAAATCATAGAAAATCAAGTGAGCTGGCTTGGTTGTGCCAGAGACAGGGGCTCTTAATTCTCTTGTCTTCTGTTACCCTTTTTTCAGGATCTCACTCTGGATGAAGCTTGAATCTTATTCTCTTTTTTAAAGTTTTTTTTCCCCTTCAAAAACAAAGTGACTTATTTTTTTTTCTGTAATGGTAGGTGCCCAATCAGCCTGGTTTTATCTTGAGATGTCTGTGTCCACAAAAAAGGTGCAGATGATGAGAAAGTACCTGATTTGTGGCAAATTTTAAGTGCTTCACTATCCAAATGACCTAAACTTCAAAATTTGTATAGGGTAAAGTGACCTCAGCAATTAAAGGTACCTAGAATGGCTGCAGGCACAATGAAGGAAGGGAATATTGAAATTTAGGCTATGAAAATACATCATGTTCTATATTTGTCTTTAGGAGAATCCATTTTTCCTCTTTCATATTTTTAACCCCTTTAGGCTTTTGGGGCGCTTTCACATTTCCTGCAAGCACCATAGTGATAGCTTCTTTCACCTGTTCCCACATCCAAGCCCTCAATGTCAAGATCAATGCTAAGGTCTGTTCTTACATTCTATTTTGTTTTTTAGTATATTCAAGGCCCTCAGAGACTTTTCATCTCTATTTTAACCAGTTTATCTCTTAGGACTTCTTCCAGAAATGTCTCACTCTAATAAGAAGTTTAGTGTCTCACACTAGAAAAAATGCTGTGCAGAAAGGATTTTTCAGGATTAGTTCCTTCAGCTGGAAAGTTTGTAATCTATCAAGTGTGTCCAGCTGCTTGAGGAAGCAGGAGATACATTTCTGATGCAATATGCTGCAGTCATTGTTAATAACAAAATTTATAACAACTGAAAACATATGGAAACACTAGAATTTCCTCTACCGCATTAAAATTTTATTTACTCTTTTCATTGCACTGTACTGCAAGCATACACATTCCTTTTGCTGACAGATAAAAGACTTTCATATTTTCCTTGTGTGTATTGCAGACAGAACATCAGATAAGTGAGATAGGAGGGAATAATCAATTACCACAAATAAAGAGATTTATGGAGTGATTTTTAATAAAGTGTCAGACCATTTACAACTAAAAGAACAGATCCCCTAAGTGCTGCCTGCTAATGTTAGTCAACTTTACCAGATGCAGCAAAAACACTTCAAATGTTTCAGAGTTAATTTGTTGTATAATCACTTAATGTACAATGTACCACAGCCATTTCATCATCTTCTTTCCCTCCTTAGTTAGACCACTGTGGTCTAAGCTTCAGAGTCAAACTACTGGAATTAAACAAGTGTCAGAGGAAGAGGGCAAATAAGATTTGTTAAATTAGGCTTTGGACACAGTCACGATCAAACAGGGAGATGAAGGCAAAATTCAAACTGAACTTTCAAACTGCAAGCAGGATTTTATCCAAACAACATCCGTTAAAGCCAACACAAATCACAAGAGTTATATCATGCAACGGTCTCGGAGGGTCAGATTCAAGCCTGTGCTGAAGTTCACCCACCTGAGGAACATAAAGGGACCTTGAAGTAGCCTTTAATGTGCAACGGAGGATTGCCCTAGAATGGAGAAATCTGCTGCTGGCATAAAACTGATGTTGCTATGTCTTCATCAGTCCCTCTGGCCCACAACATATAAGAGGCATGTCAAGGACGAAAGGGAGAGCAGCCAGAATATATTGTGCACTGCAGAGCCTTGCCAGTCTAATGGGAATTTTGGATACCAGGCACTAAAGAAGCATGGATGGATGTTATGATGGAAGCTCTCTCCTTACCTATATTTCTCCTCCTTAAGAAATACATCAGCTTCCAAAATGGTCCCTGCAGCTTGCTGGGAAGAACTAGTTTAAGGGTTTGCTGCAGGAGGAGGAGCATCACCAGAAATCTCAAAGGCTAAATAATAGAGGTTTATAGCTGTTAAAACCCAACAACTTGTAACCTTGCAGGGATTTTTCACTATATGTCAGGCTCATTTTTGTTTCTGCTATGGCTCTTATCCAGACGATCATTCAAAAAAATTAATGACTCTACTGCTAGCTAATACAGAGGTTTCTAGCAAAGTGAGTTTGGCTGCAGCTGGCCTGGTGGAGGGGTCAGAACAAGCTGGCAAATTTTCCTCTGTGTAGAGCCAATTTGGAGTTCATTCTTCACTCCTCTGAAAGCACTCTGAGGTCAAACAGCATTTCTGAAGTCCTGGGTTTATTAGCGCTCGCAGGTCTTCTGGCAAGACAGAGTGGATTCAGATCAAGTGCAAGCCTCTGATTGTATTTCTGTCAAATTAACCATAACACATCATGGTGTTTATGTCTGCTGGTTGCATTAAGATGGATGATATCTGATATGGCATGAAATGAGATATATTTGGATAAAAGATACTTGCCCACCATAAATCTCTGTGTTAAAGTTATCTTTTGAAAAAAATTAGCTCATTTTTAATGGGAGAAGGTGACTTAATTACTTTCACTAAGGTGACTGTGTGTAGCCCATGTCTCTAGGCATCCTAGAACTAGACATACCATCTCTAGGAACTACTAAGTATAATCAGAGCTGACTGATGGCACCTTAAATAAAAGATCCCATCCCACCTAGAAAGGCCTATTGTGCAGGATAACAGGTCATAAGGGTTGTACTTGCATCTCAACAGATGGGATAATGTTAGTCTTCCACCAGCAGCAAAGCCAATGAAAACATTTCCTCCTTTCATTCCCTGATTTATGAACACTGCTCCCAAGCTACTCTATTATGCCAGTGCAACCACCTGAGGTTAGAACTGTATCCAGAAAAAGCTCTATTTTCTCACTGATACAACATAAACAACAGCAAAATCATCTAAAGGAGGTGGAAAAATCTGCACAAGAATAGGAATAGTTAGCCTGACTAGGTGAGAGTGAAAATGCCTCAGATTAGTTTTGCCACTAAAGAAAACATAGGTTGAACAATTCCCTGAGGCAATAAAGTGCATAGAAGCTTGCTTTGTCTCAGAACCCTTTCAAAATTGCCATGCTACTTTCAAGATGTTGCAAAACTCTGATGGGTGAGTAGCCAGAATGAGAGATTATGATGACCCAATTATGTTCCTTTAGTGTGCAAAGAGACTGAGGTATGTGGAGGTAGTACACTCAGACATTGCTACTTGAGGGCTTTTTGGTTATACAGAAGAGAGAACACAGACAAATTCACAGTTCACAGTAAATGATAATCCTGGGGAAAATGTTTAATTTGCCTAGTATGAGACTTCTGCTGTGTTTTCCTTAAGGATCTAGCCATACTTCTGCAGCATCGTTTCATGCAGTGCACATCCACATGAGTCATCCCATCTTGAGTCACTTGAGAGGAAGAGAGAGGATGAATATCCTGTGGAGATGTCTCAATCTCTTTATTGACTATAGAGGCAGGCTAGATAAATACTTTAGACTAAGATGTAAATGTTACACAAATATCTTAGACTAACATAAATAATGGAAGTTAGGGAAGTTTATTCCTACTCTTAACACTTTCCCTTTGTCTCCTTTTTGTCATACAATTATTTCATTGTGTCCCTTTCCAGTACAAATTCTTTAAATCAAAGCAGTGAAAGTCGTTACTGTGGGATGCCTGTGATTACAACTATAGCTGCATTACACAAACATGCATGCAGCACATGCAGCACCTTAGAGCTTTTTCAGACCAATTCTCCAGTTCTGAACTGAGAGGACAGTGAGCTGTCGAGAAAGCTGAGTGAGTTCTCCTGAAAGCTTCTGTGAGCAGCAGAGAGATCTTCAGGGAGGGAATTCAAATGGTTTGCTGTTGCCTAAAATGAAACTCCTGAAAGTTTTATTGAGAAGGTACAGCCAACATGTACTGTGTTTGCCTCCTCAGTGTGCAGGTCCTTAGTATGCAAAGTTTCTCTTTCTATGCACAGTCCCAGGTCTGCACCTCCCACAGTGGTGCTGCACTGACCAGTGCTAACACAGCACCGCCACTGAAACTATTTTCACTGGAAAAACTTCATCAGACCAGTTGGTTTCTCATAAAATTAAATTTTGACGGATATTTGCATGGTGGTCCTCAACTCATTGCTTTTGAGCAGATTCTTTGAAGTCTGAAGGACAAAATAATTTATTTTTATTTCAGAATTCTCTTTATTTAGCAGATAACATTGTATTTCTTTCTTTCTTTTTCTTTTTAATGAAAATGGTTTTATAAAATGATGTCTTTTGAATTCAGAAATTTTTTTCCAGGAAATAGAAACAAAAAGAATAATAAAACCTCATTTTTTTGTGAATTGCTATGAAAAATGAGGGAAGATCTTTATTTAAGCCAGTTTTAAAATCTGTAATTAATTAAAAGTACAGAAAAAAGGCTTGTGAGATATATTTACAATATCACCTCTTACCATGAGACCTTTCCAGTGGTGTATAAAAATTAATACATTTTACTTATTATGATCATTATCACATAAAGTAATTTATATAATCTCTAAAAAAACCCCCAGATATTTATATTTCCAGCTAAGGAAATGGAGGGAAGTTCATTCTGCAGAGCACCTTGCAGATAATTTGAACTCTGCTGCCCTCTTCAAGATAACTAGCACCAAGTTAGAAAGGATGATCCATAAATAAATTTTAAAAAATCTACAGAAATCTGCATGTATCCCAGAGCTTTTACCTCTGCTGCAATATATCAATATCTCTTTCAGAAAAGGGTTACGATTTTCTTTGCTTCCTTCTTCAGCACTGTGACAACTTTTGTTCCCTCTTGATGTCAGTCAACAGGCTCACTTCAGATTCTATTAGAAAATCAATACTGTTAGTGAATTGAATCAAAAGAGGTCATAATTCCAGTATTTTTCCCCTTCAGTGAAGACATAAATGAAAAATTCTTTCTGTCCAGCACACGTTTGAGATAAAAATTAAAAAGCAGAGCTGCAGGCTGCTACATCTGTAGACTGAATGTATGTATTGAGCTGCTGCTACAAGCTTTTTGCAATTCCATTGCTACCAGCTTTCATTCTGTGCAAATGAGGTGCAGGGCAGGTTCAACGTATTACACAAGGGCAGATGTGGAGTGACTCCAAACCTGTAGTTTTCTGTCACAATTTATGGAGTACCCATTACAGCAACAGTGAAGCACTCACTGCCAGTAGAATTTTAATGTATTTAATGAAACACGGAAATCAATAACAAGAACTTCAGTGAGAATATTTTTATGTCAATAGATTTCTTACAGACTGCTGGGACGCGTAACATGGCTTGCACTTGTAATGGTTTATTTTGGTTAATGCTCATGGAATATATTAAGTTCCCAGTCTTATTTGCATGCACTGAAGTAATTTTCAAGATGTCATTGATTCTCATATGTTATGCTTTATTGAAAGTTCTGAAGTAATTTTCTCCCTCTCCCCCAGGACATATTAAGAAAACATAGTTATTTGCATGATAAAGTACAATATGCAATTAAATTTGACCAGTTTAAAGAATTAGGATGGTTTTAATGTAAATTCAAAGATCTCTTGCTATATTGTCTACAACTGTTGCAGTACAGCAAATTTATTTACTGAGGCATTTGATTAATTCTGTTCCTGGAGTCTAATTCTGCTCTCAGCACTTTGTTATGATTTCCCATCTAGCAAGGTCTTTGGACAAAAGCATATACTTCATAAATTGCACAAATGTGATCCTTTCCTAGGTTGGAAATTGGGTCTGATTTCACAGCAACCTGGTGCAACCTAGAGAACAAATTGCAGAGAACACTATTTGCACAGGAGAATTTATATTGGTTACAAGCTACAGCTGGGGCCAAACTCCTTCCTAAACAAGACCTTTGTAGAGCATCTGCTGAACAGGCTAAATCTTCGGTTTAAAATCTCTTCCCATGTTTCACGAAGAATTAGGATGCCATGATCCAAAATCACCACAAAGATTTTGCTAATGCTGTTCCCATCTGCCTTATCTATTTTCCCTTCTTTAAACATAGACTTTAGCTCCTTTCCCCTCCCTCAGTGTGCTACCAACTGGATTCCCGAGTCCAAGCAAGCAAAATACTCTTTTCTCATTTCCTCCTTTCCCCATTGCCAGGAAAGTTAAAGTGTAAAAGCTGACACCCCAAGTGCAGAGCAGAAGAACTCATTGTCTGAGGAAAAGGAAAGACTGCAGGGGAAGCTTACTCCATGCCAGGCAGTGAGTATATTTTTCTTCAAGAAGAAATTTTCTGTATGAAAAAACGAAGAATTCAAGAGGAATTTTTCTGTATGAAATTATTCTGCTTGATTGTCATTCACAGGAAGAAAAAAAAGACAGGCAGGCAACACAGATTGGACCATTTCCTTGTGGAGAGACCTGAAAACCTCCAGCCAAAGTGAAAGCCCCACAATGCTGACAGTCCCGCACCTCCCACTGATCTCAGGGAAGTGCACTCATGAAACTGAGGTGTGAACCAATATCCTTTGAAAGATACACGTGTCTCAGGGCAGCATATAAATCCAAATTCTAAATCTGTATCCATGAAACATATCCAGACAAAAGTACCAGTCTTGCTAACATGAACTTCAAATGAATATACCTGCTGTTACTTGGACTACTGCAGCCAGTCATGCAGAGAGTACAGCAAAGCTTTCACTCTATTCTTGTAGTAGCTCTAGGATTTGTAAAGCAAACCACAAACTTCTACTGGAAGAAACTAATTTGAATGAATTCATGAATTCCTTACCCTTGAAATCCAATTTCTATGGTTTTCTATATGTTAAGAATAGTCACTTCTGTCTCTGCTAGGGCTGTGGGCTTGATTACTCTGGCAAGATTTGTTGCCTACAAGGAGGAACATGTGAGACAATGTGGTTGTATGTATAATACTCACTTAATAATTTAGTCTAATTGCTAATTGATTTCATTATTCAATTAATGCTGAAAGGCTTGTGAAATCTGGCTTAATTTCCCTGCTCCAGGGAGCTAAATTGATAGGAAGGTTTTTTATGCCAAGAATAATCAATATTTACAGACTTGTATATTCACAAACATCTGAGAGGTTTTAGCCTCAGTATCCTTCTGCTCTATTGTTTGCTCTTTCATCTTCTCTCGAACATGGATAGAGTGATTGATGTTTGGTCTGCAGAGACTAAAAATAAAATACATATCACATTCGAGTCGCATTCTAGAAGTTAAATAACATTTTGGCTGTTAAAGTGCCCTTCAATGAAACAATAAAATTCAGTTCATATCCTTGTATGAAAAGAAAAATCCACCACTAATAACATATTAGCTTGGTTGTTTTTCCCCTGTGTTTCAGGTCTTTCTGCAGTAAGTAGTACCTATATGCAGGCACACACATAGTCAGTTTCAATAGTTTCCTTTCTCTTGTCATTGTGGCTTGTTGTATTATTATTTTTTTATTTCACTTTTATTTTCACCACGTCAAAACTCCCAGTGACTGAACACTAGGATCTATTTCCTTAAAAGCCATTGTCCCACACAAGAAGAATCACTCTCAGCAACGTGACCAAACAATTACAGTTTAATTGTTCTTTTCTCCTCTGAATTCAGGGAATGACAAGTAAATTTCTGATGTACTTGAGTGAAATGACTTTGGTGATAAACAAGGAAGGAAATTCCCTGCAAAATTGTGAGAAAAACAGCTATGTTTTAATTTTTTTTCGTTAAGAAAGAAGATGTGATTGCTACAGGCTTCATAAAGAAATGTAGAATAGAGAAGAGCCTTTGTAGATACACTGTAAAGAATGATTTCTGTGGGACTCCATTATGTGAATGTGTTGATGAAGAGAAATGAATATACATGAAAAAGACATTGCATGTATTAGAATCCAACACAGCCTGAATCTAAGCTGTGGCAGTTAGCAAGATATACTAAAACCTCTCTGTTTTATATACAAGTGGATTTGAGTGTAAGGGTCAGTCCAAAGGACCTTGCAGTTACTCCAGGTAAGAAAATATTTATGGGCAATTAACATGAAGTAGCTGATGAAAACTATAGACTACCAGCAAATTCTCACCACATGGTAAATGCAAAGTAATTTGAAGCAGATGATACGAGCCAGCTGACCTAGCACACTGCACCAGTAAGTCCATGAATGTCTTTCTAGCATGCTCCTTTGTCTCAAACATTTGTAAACTACTCTGTGGTAAGAGCAGGACAAGAGGAGCATCTTATGAGTGAGAAAAACGTGCTCAAGATTTACTGGCTTCTGCTGCTGAAGTCCTCAATAACTGGGATGCAACAGAAATTAATGAAAGGAGCATCAGTGAGAGAAAAAAGGAGGGGATGGGGTTCAGAAAGAGGTTGCCTTAACAAAGCTTGTTTGTGACCATAATGGGTGCTTAGGCTGTGGGTTGGTTACATCTGCATCTTTCTCATATGTGTGTTAAAGATCATTCACACTGAGCTCTCACTTGGAGTTTCCTCTACAAGGGGAAAGATCACATTTTTCCCTGATGCATATTGACATATCAAAACCAATTAGTTTCCCTGATAAATACTGTTTTACGTTAAAATTAATTTCATATTATTTCAATTATTTTTCACAATTTTTAGACTTGTTTTAAGTTCCTCACTGACTTCCATTGTTTTGACTGTCACAATACCTTTAGTTAAGATTATATGTCAACTAGTGGTATAAGCCTAATTATGGCAGAGCTCCATGGAAAATTTATTTTACACAGTTGAGAAACAGAATTTGGCAGGGATTTTTTCTTTCTCCCAAATAGAAAACATCTAATGATTCTACCTAGAAAACCCACATATAGATAAATGACCATTTAATCAGTTGAGAAATGTCTCAGTATGAGTCAGTTCTTCACAATCAATCATTTTTTAATATTGAGACACTGCAGAATTACCTCATGTTTCTTATAATATGGGGTGTAATTTTTGTGTTGCAACATAATCATTTCCATGTATCTCACCAGCAGTAACCATGTACAAAACTTCACTGTATTATATTTTAAATTATATTTATATGCAAAAAACATATATTTATATTGAAAATTATGTTTTCAAGATCAGTATGTAATGTTACCACCCTTTTTGAATGAATGTAGTACAGGTACACTGTCCTAGAGCAAAGCAAAGAGCAGCGTAACAGCACAGCCTGAGCTACTTTTCTGTTGGCTTGTTCAGGAACTGATCGTGGTGCAGCTGGGGCAGGAGAGAACACAGGGACTTAGGACCTGAGGCATTGTTTGCATCCTGCTGTGGAGTACATGCTGCCCATGCTACGGTGTCTGAGTTAGTTTAGATTTAATGAGTGTAGTGGTTCTCTTAGATCCCAGTGTGAGCACATGCTTTGGGCAGACAGCTTCTCTGGATGGTTAGTAGAAAATGCAGACACGACTGTACTCACTTTTCCTCTCTGCTTCCCCTCCTGCATGCTCACAGGGTGAGATAATAGAGAGGGACTTGTGCGATAATAGAGAGGGATTTGACAGAAGTCAGGATTTAAACACTGTACAAGTGATAAGCACTGCTGCACCCCATCCCACCTGGGGACTGGGCATCCTTAATATTCACAAATATGAGGTTGAAGCTCATGAAAAGCCCAAAGCTGATGCTTCACGCTGTCCTTGTCCTGGATGTTTCTCCTGTCTCCTTTTATCAGGTCACATATTTGGAGACAATGGACTTCCTAATCAAAGTTGACAGCTAAATTTAGGATAGTTAATTAGTGGAGGCACCAGACTCACAGCCTGGGCACAGGTTCAAGGTTTGGAGGACATTGGTGTAGTTTGATTGCAATGTTCCCATCAGGCAATAATGCCTGCTGCTGTGGGCAGAAATATGAGAGAGAAATTGATTGTGAGGTTGGAAGTGTACTCTGATCTTAAAGAGAAGGTGAATGATGTCAATAACGACAATAATCTTGTCAATAATGACAATAATCTCCCCATAGAGTAACAAGGAAGGAAATGATCCTTGGAGCTGCCCAAAATTTCCTCAGTAGACAGTGTTTTTTGGGGGATTAGGTGCTTCTGAAAATCGGGCTGTTTCAGATTTTTTTTTTTAACTTATTTTTATTTACCTTCTCAACAAAATCTACTTGAACCGTTATATTATACAACTGACTGTATAATTTATCTCTATTATATATACAGCAATATTTTTTCCTATTAACAAGTTCAACACTAAAGAAATGAGTTCCCCATGGAGAATAAATTAAAACAAAAACATCCAGAAAAAACAAAATCTATAAAAAGCAGATGGTGCCACACATAAAATGCCATCAATTTTTAAGCATCTGTGTAAAAAGGTTGAGATGTTCCCAGCCTTGATGTAAATTCAATCCATCAAACCCATCAAAATATCACAACTCTATTAATGATTGCAACAAATGACTTTCTACTCACTAATCCAAACCCACCACACTTGCCTCCTCAGAGGCTGGGAGGAATTGTGCATGCTCATGTATTACAGCAAGTCTTCAGTGGAACCTATTGCTCCTCACATCAAACGTAAACTTGTAAATTCATGACTTTGTTCATGTTTTCTACTTCTGCTGTCACTAAACTTCCTTCCTAATATCTAATTTGTATTCGGGCAAAGAGGAAGAATCCCTAATGACTACCCCTGGGTCTAGTTTAACAATGGATCTTTAAGATGATTTTGCCTTTCACCTTTCAATACATTTTTTTCAAACGCCATCTGTCACAGTCTGGATCTTAATCTGTATTTGCTGTTTCTAAGTTCAGTGCTTTAAACACAGAAAAATAAAGAATCTAATTAGCTGAGTTAGAGGAATGTATTGGCACACTAAATATGTGGGAAAAATCAGGTTCATGTACCTCCATATCAGAATTAGTATCTGAACCTGAATTGCACTGTGCCCAGAACAGCTCCAGTGCTCAAAATCACATTCTGGTACATCAAAACCAGGTGCTGATATACCTTGTCAACTGTCCAGCCCCAAATTAGCACTGCTGCACTGTATCACAGCGTGACAGTAGACATATAAGTGAAAGATGCTCATGGGTTTAGAGTTAACAGTTATTGCCAACCTGCTTACAGAGGTAGAGCTTGTTAAAGAAAATGGACTATAGTATTTAAGCATAAAATTACTGGTATGGAAGATAAAATATGCATATATGTAATGCAGAACTAGAGAATTTCCAAGAGTGAACTCCAAATTCTTACTGGAGAAGATAGTTTTCAAGTAACTGGACATCTTGTGTGTTACACCAACCCTTCTCAGTTAAAATTTAAGTCAGTAATAACTTTAGAACTATTGGAATGACATGACTCAGTGGACCTGGTGTGATTCATGGACATCATTAGCTTCAAATTGATAAAAAGAAAGCTTTTTTCTACTGTTCCCTTATTATTAGCTGCAGCAATTTTACAGTAGTTTGCATATAGTCAGCTTCACTTGTCCCCTGTAGAATCAAATATTCATGTTATTTCTGTCATTCAAAGTCCTGTTGTCGATCTAAAGGCCTTTAAAAAAGTATAGTCTAACACAACTGAAGCTGAAGACATGTACAATGCATATAATACTTTGTATTTAGACTTTTAAAGGACAGGGAAATATGTCATGTATCATCAGACTTTTTCTTTCTGTAGACAAAAGGTCATCATCTTCATCTGATACCAAGTTGTGTCGCACACAGGTGTTATGTTGGGTGTCTATTCTTTCTCTCTATGAATAGAAAACAAACTTGAATCACACGAAGAACTAGCAAAAGAATAATAAAATACTCAGCTATTTTTAATAGAAGGATGAAATGTGGAGTACCTAATCAGGGATGTTCCATGATAAAATGGAAACATTTCAAATGAAAGCTGACAGTAAGTATTCAGTACCACAGTCTGCCCATGTGATTGGATTTTTCTGCAATACAGGTAGGATGCCAAGTCCTGGGTTTTTACTCACTTTTGATTCAAGGGAACTCACACTGAACTCTGGTGTATAACTGGACATTTTCCTATGACAATTTACCCTCCATCTTATATTACATGTGCAACCACAAGTGCGTGTTCACATGCCTATTTATATGTCTGATTCTTTTAAAAACCAATCATTAAACAAAGACACAGAATGAATCAGTAAATCATGTAAATCATAATTTACTCCCAATTCAATTTTGGTCACTTAAGTTTTGTATGCAATACTATAGTCATACTACAATAACAGCATTCAACATTATGTTAGATTAGAATACACCTCTTCTTTTCTGTTTTGTGTCATCCATCTCTGAGGTTTTAATGTCTTGTTGTCATCACATTTAAAACAGAAAACTTACATCTCTTTTTATAATGTGATTATAGCTCTCCTATTATTCCCTCCAGTATAATGTCACAAGGAATTTCCTTCCGCTTCATGTACAGTTCAATTTTCTTTTTAATTGGCATTGTGTAGTATAGTGTTTGTCAGAAATCTCCACATTTACATTTTTATACCTGCATGTATTTTCAGAACAAGAAAAAATAAAAGCCAGTGAAGTGATTAATGCAAATATTATTTGACTGGGAGATCCTTGGGTCTCAAACTCTGACTTTCCATACATGACTCTTGTAGTTCTCTGGCCTAAAAATTCTAAAGAAAGCCTTTGTCCTGGCTCTTTCCTTGGTCAACACACACTGAATTAGACTTGCGTCACTTTCTTTTCTGCACTGATGCATGAACCACCACTTAATACCATATCTCAAATAAGATTGAGAAAATGCCTTTATGTTAAGCTTTTTATCCAAGTTAATCTGTATAGAAAGTAAAATTCAAAATGTATTTACTTAAAATCTGCTAAACTCCAGGTGCAGTTCAACACAAAATGACAAATCTTGTTTTACTGCAAACGTCAAACAAAACTGTGTGAAAAACCCAAAACTAAGGTCAGTCTGGACTGCACGTTTCACACCCCAAAAAGCCATTTGGTTGTCTTTGCTTGTCAATGAAAACTTTGCAGACCATAAGATATTTCTTTTGAAGAACATTAGAGATCCTGTCTTTCCAGTGCAGTTCTAGGGTTTCACATGATTTTAGCTGCCATCATGATAGAGTAGGGCTTGAAGTGAAGGGTTCTTAGGATTGGCTGTAGCCCTATCTCTCTCAGATAATCAGTGAAGGCTTGGATCTGACTCTGTGGCTGAACAGGTGATGGGGGGACACTTGGTATCATGGCAGAATGTTTAAAACCCAGTTCATGGGTCATTAATTTGATACCTATTTCCTTAATTCTGCAATTTCAACTGAAGACATTCTGTCCTATGAGGATCATAATTTGAGATGGTCATCAAATTGTAGTGAAAACATAGCTCACTTCCCACAGTTACAAGCCACAGGGATGGGAATCAGCTGAGTCACTGTTTTAAGAATCTGCTTTTTAAGTCAAGGTACTTTTTTTTGGCAGTGAGACAATTAAGTTTCTCACTGGACCTCAGCACCTAAGACAGAGGGCTTTCTTTTTGTGTCTGGTTCTGTCTGGAGTAAATCACAGTAACAAGGACTTTGGAGTGAAAACAAGACACTTTTTCAGTTATGCCTTTAAGATACTGAATTGTTTAATGATCCCACAGTTATTAATGCTTTACTTCACTTTTGTGGTTTCAGAGTTGTGATCTTTTGTATGTTATTTCTACAATGTAAACAGAGAAGAAAAGCAGTAAAATGTAAAAGACAGAAACAAACTGCTATCAACAGGTTCTCCAGCTGAACCATGACCAATGCCCTTTGGGTCATATTGGGGTGTTAATGTGTAATGCTACATTTTCGGCAAAAAAAGTAATCTAACATCTGGTTTTAACCTTGAGAAAATGGAGAGCAAGAATGGAGATGTTGTTTATTGCTCTATAATATTATGAGGTAATTAAGGTAAGTCCTGTTCCATTAACATACTTACTGAGTTTTTAATTTTACTGTGTTTGCTAGTCAGGTGAGGCACTAGATTTGAGTAGAACACCTACAGCTCGTAAGAGAGAAGAAAGTGAAAAAACCTACTTTTACTTGTGAAACGTAAATCATTGAACTAAATAATTCATGCAGTGCAGCCTAATTTCTTAGTCCAGAACATCAGCTTTCATAACTTGTGCAAAATCTGAAACACATACAACATTATTTTTAGAAATAAATAAATGTGTTAATTGTAGCTTGCAGATTTTATAACTGGATGAAATTCCAGTATATTCATAAGGAAAAACAAAATATTGATATTCTATAATTAAAAATGTAATTAACTTTCTAGAACCTAAAGAAAAGCTTACTTACATAAATAATGAAAGAGTTTGAGTTCCTGGGGTCAAATTTATAATGTGGTGGGTGCATGCAACTGTATTTGCATGCAACTATAATTAAAAATATGTCTTAATGAGGATAAGTTAGAAGACTTATATTATTTTGAAACTAGAAAACAATTAGTACAAAAGAAAAATAGAAGAGACCTTATTTATTATTAAGTTTCTGTTATGGAAGACATTAATTACAAGAAATTTTCTTTTAAAATAATGATGCTGTAAATGGTAATTTAAGAAAGAGCACATCATTTTCCCATGCATTAAAATATAAAACAATTCAACAACTCCTGGTCAAACATGTCAAAGTGCCGATGTGGCAGCAGGATAATCCATGGTCCAAAAGCCATGTACATTGCCCAGAAGAACCCATTGACTCTCAAATTTCCTCAAAGCAGAGAACTTCAGGGTGACTGAGTACTGCTGCTGTGACTCTCTACCACATCAACACAGAGTGTTCTGTATGTGTTTTTGAGGAATAAGAAGGGTTTACTATATCAGTATGCAAATGTCTATTGATCACTGTGTAAAGGCCCCTGGCAATGAGGATCAATTAGTGTAAGTTTTTGGCCCTTCTGTTTTTTTCCCAAGACTGCATGTCTTGACAGTGGGAAGATGAACAGGGTATGTTGTATTTTATTCTTCCTTTGACATACCTGGTCTCTAGACCAGGACCAAAGAGTAAAACTGTCACTCAAACATGAGATGTGATGGCCTCACTGCAGGGGAATAGCAGATCATAGACTTGCATCTGAGGGCACCTAGAGAGTGCTACTCTTCAAAGGATCAGGACCAAACCCTTTGCTCAGTGTACATCTCATAAACACTAGAGATACATCAGGGGTAATTATGGGGTTGGTAGAGAAGGTGGCTCTGGAAAGTGACCTTTCTTTTGGCCTCACAACTCCACTGTATAGCTGTGTGGGAAGATGTGTTGGTCTAGTTTACTTAAACATGCTGTGGGAACCGTGTGGTAACTGGATCATTAAGTGATGTCTTCGCCACATAGCAGAGTTCAGTTTTGGGGCTACATAGGTCTTCTACTCCTTATGATTTCTTCACATTCTCATTTCACTGCTCACCAGATTTAGCTTGGGGAAAGAAACCAAGCATGAGAGGAGGGGAAAGATGCCTGAAAGAACAGTCTTCATGCCAAGATCCACAGGGAATTTATTTTCCTCTTCACTTTTCCTAAGGTTCTGTTTGCTTCAAACTTAAAAAGGTCCTAATTAAGTGTGCACAAATCCTTGAAGTTCTTTGTTCCTTGTCACTCTCCTCTTCGGGTTGAGATGCCTATGATCCAAGGCCAGCTCAGATTCAGCACAGCTGCATAACCTTGGCATATACTCCTAAACAGACTGGCAGGTTGTGAGAGAACTGAGGGAAAGCACGTAGCCTGCAGCCATGTGAGATAAGAAAGGTAAAACTGCAGAGGTAAGATTGTTGAGATAGGCAGCAGTTCAAAGATGTAAGAGGAAAAATGTTTACATGAAAAGACATAAAATCCTAAGAGAGAAAACAAAGAATAGGAAGCTGCCAACTCAGCAACACCAAGGGTCAGCCCACTCCAAGGAGCAATGGAGAACAACCCTTCCCCATCTGGCTGACAATTCTTGTCCAGTAAAAACTCAGTGGATGTGGTGAGCCTACTAATGTCTAGTCTAGTAGTTCCTGTGAGTCCCAGCACTTTATTATGTCTATTAGGAAACAAATAAATATGGGGTCTCTTTACAGATGGTAAAATTTGCCTGATCAGACCTGCGAGGGCAATGGAGGTTTACCCCCAGCTTCATCTTTTTTATCCCCCAAAGCTCTCTTGCCAGAACGACTTGTTTGTCGAAAGTCTGCCATCCTCCTCCAAACACAGGCTGCTCATTTGGGGTTGAGCAACAGACTTTGAATCTTCAGTTATACTTAAGGAGGTACAAGGAATTCACCTTCCTAGCCCCTTGACCACATCTTTTCCTTGTTTTCATGAAGCATGATTAGGAAGTAAATATTTCTATTTGTTCTCTCAGTTACAACAGTACTGAAAAATACTCAAATTATAACCCGGGTAATAGTGCCAAAACGGTGATGAAATAATATTTTATACCTCAATTCCTATCCACAGATTCCCACCTATGTGTTTAAATGACACATTTACAGAGAAGCTGCAAAACCAGAGTAAGTCTTTTTGCTAGATTTTCAGAATAGAGGAAATTTAACACTGACACACTCACCACTTTCTATTTCATTTTTTTTAAACAACAACATATCACTTTGTTAATATGTATTTAGCAGTGAACATCATTCAAGCTGGCATTTCAGTGATGAAGGATGATCACAGATGTCAGGTTGTTGATGCAGATAAACATGAATATTACATACACTTTAGGTACCTAAAGCAATTGAACCTGATTTTTAGTTAATATACTAGTCCACTCAGCTTTTATTGGTGTAGGAAAAACATGAAGGGGGAACATGTCCAATGTCAGTTCTACTACTTGTCAGTGAGTAAAATAAGTACATACTTGTCATTTCACTTGCTTGGGGAAGGCATAATCCCTGCATGTTAATGGATTACTAAAGAGTGTTCCTTCCGCTTCACAACCTTTACACCTCATTCATCTGTCAAAACAAGAGTGCTAAGAGTAGATAGGAGCACAGTCTATGAATTCACTCTCATCCATCTTACTCTTTAACGAATGAGCAACAAAATATACACACAAGATGTACACAGTACTGTATTCAAAATTCTGTACCATTTACAAATGAGCACCTGATAAGGCACAGAACATGTAATAAATGACTGCTGAAGGCATGTGAATAGACGGGCCTGCAGGGATTTGTGATAGGTTTCTTCCTCTACTTCTTTTCATGATAAGTAGTGTATATAATCTGAATCCCTAAAAATACTTTCTTTGCAGGCCATTGTCACCAGTCCTGAAGAATCTGCAGGTCTGAACAGTGACCTTGAAAGATGCCTTTGGAAAACACAACATTAAAATCATACTATTCTCAATAATCAAATCAGGTTTTCTTAGCCTTCATGGGAAAGTATCATCTGCTTCTCTGGATATGGAATAAGAAATTCAAATGTTATTGTACACACTCAGCTACAGGAAAGCTGCCAGTAGTATTTAAAGAAAATACACAGGATAATTTGTTGGTGCTATTTATTCTGTAGACTTCATTCAAGACTGATTACTACCACTGACATTGCTAGAAGAAGAATTAAAGTACAGCCTAAATTATTTCCTTTCTTTTTTAAAACATTCATTTCTAGAATTGCTTTCCAGTTACATGCTAAGGAGAAACCTCCTTTAATTAAAGAGGAAAATTTCTGTTTTACTGGATGCCCAGTCAAAAACTTAGAAATCCAGGTTTTTTATCAGGTTTTCTTAGACAATGGCATCCTTCACAGAACAAAAACTACAGACACAACAACAAAACAGAAAATCAAACCTTTTGAAATACACAGTGAGTTATCTTATAAACTTGATCCAAAGTCTTCACTGAGGTCAACAAAGACCTCCTGGTTTATGCAATTTCTTCATGACTTTTGTGGACAGACCTGCATCCTTAGCTCCTCTCCCAAAAGCAGTTTAGCTCTTTGGGCTTAGAGCTATGCATGATGCTGGCTTCTTGACCTGGCTTCTGCCTTAGGGATGGCCTATCCAAAACAAACTCAGAGCCTGAACAGCTTTGTATTCATGGTGATAGATATATATATATGGAGATACATCTAGATCTATAAAAAAATATTGCTTATGATTTTATATATATATATATATTCCACAGGTAAAATTTTTCTCCGCCTTTAAGCAGTGCAACAACACACCTACATAGCAGGCGGTATTGGCTATAAACTATATAACAGAACACAGGTGTTGGTAGTCTTTAATAGCTTCCCACAGTTCTCACTAGTACTGTGCTTTGTCACTTTTGTATCTCTTGATTCTTCTCTTCTGTGATTGCTTTCCAGTTTATCTTTCAGTGTGTATCTACTCAGATATTCTCAATGGCTGCATTTCTATATGCTATTTGAAGCAACAAATGCCTGGAGACGCCACCTGGAAAAGCCACCACTCCGAAGTACAGTGGTTAAATGTTGGAACTAGTTCTTTGGCAGATTGATGAGATGAAGCTAGCTGGTTTTCTTGAGCTGGTGTGTCTAAAGATGGGCAGGCTACTGGATGGGGGAAGTATTTCTATGTGGTAATGTTGGCTAAGGTATAATCTCAGTTCTGCTAATTAAGAGAAGCTAAAAATTTTTGGAACTACTTTCACTTTCCTGCTAGGTTATCCTGTGAACTTAACACATCCTAGAGAAAGTGGTGGGTCTGTGATCAATGCTTTTTAAGTTACTGTAATAATATTAGTCAAAGCTGCTGTGCAAGAAAATGTTGAGTAACACCATCCTTCTAGGGGGGTTTTGCCCCTTTTTTATTATTATTTTTTCCTCTTAATACTAAAAAGATTCGGTCCTCACTGAGAGCTGAGAGCTTCAGCGGCATGCTAGTATCAGGTTTGGGTTATGTATGGCTTCTACCAGCACAGCTATCCAGTGGTATCCACAATTCATTGGTTTAGGCACTTTTTACCTTCACTTCTGAAAACAATATACTAATAAATACTTTATGCTAATACAACTAACTAATGTGAAGAACTAAGTTGTAATGCTACAACTGTACCATAAAGTGAAACTATTAAAAACCTCTTAGTGATTTTAAATTTAAGTTTAAAATACAACTTTCTCAAATAGATCTGAATTTTAAGAAAAGTTATCTAAGCTTCATACAAAGGAAGACTACCAGAAGAAAAAGTTTTATGATTTAGGTTCTAAACTTTTGAGTGTGAATGCTTAAAGATGGGTTGAAAGAATGTTTTTCTTTGAAACTTTCTCTAGCCTTTTGCCAGGGAAAGAAGAAGGACTTCCCACAGGTATTTCACAGCATGTAAAAGTGTCTGGGAAACTCCAATACAACTACATCAATCCAGGTTGCTGAAACAAGAGCTTAGACATACTTACAGATTTAAAAGAGACAAGGACCTCTAGGTCAAGCATGCTATGCTATGTTCATCTATAGGAATTTATAGAAATTTATAAGTCTAATCTGAGTTGGAAAAAGAAGATTGGCCACAATCTAAAACCAGAAACTTCATTTAGCTTTAACATTGGACTATTCACTGTGTTCAATAAATAATTCAAATCAATATTTTGATCAAGACAGAGTATTCAGAAAGTCAACAATAATTATAGGATGTACATGATTCTAGTAAACCTTCAGAAGTCACTGTGGCAGTGTCATATTGAGTGATGATACAGACATCTATTTAATTGCTATCTCTGGTTAGATTTTGAGGTAACATGTTTGATTTTTAGCAGACAAACCCTTCTTTCTCCATGTATACATGAGAGTGTGGTTTCTGAGCTTTGGAATATATGACACGGGTTTTAAATGCTAGGAAAAACATTTTTTTAACATTTCTGTTCTCTTTAGCAAAGTGAATGTCAATACTATGCTTTAAAAGTCTTCTTGTAAAGTTAGTTCTTAAAGTCTTTTACATGAAAACGGTAATTAACAAAAAGCCAGGCTATAATCAAGTATCCAGAATGATTGTTTTGTTGCAAGAACCAAAATTGTTGTTTGTTGTTCTGTATGTTGCAAACTTCCAAAATTTTGAAATGCTTCCTTAGGAGTGGAAATTCAGGAGGGGAATCTAAGCTAGTGGAAATCAGGCATGGCAGACAGGGAAGAGCTATGATGTTTCTTGGCCAATTCTGTGCATGCTGAATCTATAAAAATCAGATAATCAAGAACACTGAGGGTCTGATGGGACTGATAATCAGGCTGGCAGAAAAGTAATTGATTTTGCTAGGCCTTTATATAACCTATGTATAAAACCTGTATATAACCTGTGTATAAAACCTATGTATAAAACTTGTCTAACTACCAACCAATAGATGGCAGTGACTGACATTCTGAAGAGCAGAGAAAAAGGATCTGGTGTGGTCAGGATGCTCTTCTTCATGTTGTGTAATTTGACTGTCACCTCTCCTACCACAAAGGGTGCTGAAAAGACTGTGTTGCTGTCTCTAAGGTTCTTCTAGCCTGTGTGCAGCTGTGACATAGTGCCTCTGTCTCCCTCTCTTGGCTACAAGCCACATTTATGTTAATGACACAATCTATCTGGAATCAATTTCAAGCTATTGAATCTGCTCAGCACAGGCACAAGTGCTGTGGATCTGGTATTGCTTTCACTCCTTTTTGAGATGTCACACCTGTTGGTGGTTTGGAGGTGAAAATCTATAATTAGCTGTAGCTCAGCATTGTCTCCTTTGTCTGGGACAGGATGTCTAGAAGGTGTGTATGGCCTTCATGCTAAAAGCATAGTCTTACCTCTAAAGTAGTAACTTTCACCCTTCAACTTGCATCACTTGGTTTTTGTTTTGAGAGTAGTAAATGAAATCCCCACACATAATCTGACTGATTATTGTTATGTTTTCTTCTAGAAAATTTCCTTGTACCTATGTTTTGTTCTATGCTTGCCATTCTTTCTTGGTTAGCTCATTTTGTGCCATTAAATTGAAAAGTTAGCATATTAAGTTTTTAACATCCCTTCTATGAGATAAATTTTGCAAAGTGCTGAGTGTCCTAAACTGTATTTAGCATGACCTTTTAAACCCTGAAAGATGGCACTTTGAAAGCACAAGATGTATAAAAAACACAGTATTTCTGTAAGTGCCTTTCTGGTGATAGTGCTCAGTGTTAGCATTTCAACTTCACAAGATCCCTGTTTCAAAAAGAGTTAAATAGTTTTAGCAATGTCTTGTCAGCTCTATTTAGCCTTTAGTTTCAATTTCTCTGACTATCAATATATTGCCTCCCTGTTGATATATTATCACCTTCTGAAGGGTCTCACTGTGATGCACTTAACACTTCAAATAATGACTGTAGACAGTGGAGCTGGTGACAAATGATGTCTTTCAGAAGCTATATTGGAGAGAAAGGAGCAAGAGAAGAATGACTAGAACAGTTATTCTTGGGATGACACTCCACATACCAGGGCGTGTGTAGGTATAGACAGACACACACACACATTCTGTAGTTTTTAATATTTTTATATTGTCATGCAAGGAATTGTTGGCTAAATATATGTAGATCAAATTGTGCTAAACATACAAAAAATACAATTTCATATTTGGAATCGGAAGTACAGGTACCTTTACTTCTGCTAACTCCAAGAATTTAGTGTAATATTGAAGTTTGTGATAATTTGAATATTTGATGGGTAAATTATATGAGTAGTATGAATTTAATCAAGCAACAGCATAAAGAGGGTTGAGTAACTTGGCTCTCAACTCATGTAGGCTGTTACCAATATAATCTGATTCCTTTCCTCTCTTTGCCAATTGCACCAACAATTTGGCATGCATAGTAAAAAGTTGTTATGGATTCTGCAGCTGCCTTCGTGTTGCATGGTACAGATAACACAAATCTTGTTAACACTCTGACAAAATATAAATGGCTTCATAATGAACTGCCACCCTTTTAATATCTCAACAACTTCAGAAATGTTATCTGGCAACTGCAGGAGGCTAAAGTTATGCTTTTAGAAGGCTGAAATTTAGTACCATACTTGCACATATCATGTGTCCCCCAACCTCCGTCATATTTTTCTTGGCACAAAAAAATAATTAAACTTAATCTTCTGTATCAAACACAGGCATGGCCATCCATTTAATTACGGTCATGTGGGGAATGTGATAAAGCATAGCTTTTGAAACTGATAATATTTAACAATTTTTAGAGGAATCAGCAAAACTGTTCCTATTTTTCCATACTTTTGTGACTATGTTGAAATTATCTTATAATCTTATGTACGTTTCAACAGGATATATCCTCTTGTAAGGTACCCTCATCAGACAGGCCTAGATCCCCTCAGGACATGGGTCGGGTGTGGGAGAGCTGCAGGACAGGGAGCACAAGTATACTCTGTTGGGAGGAAGAGCAGAGAGTGTCCTGGGAAGTGATTCACTCCACTGAGTATTGAGAAAGGCTCTAGAAAGGCAAGATAGGAAATCTGTATAGGAAGAAAAGACAGAACAGATTCTTGAGCTGTAGGAACATATAGATGTAGCTCTTAATGTGCAGGCACTGTCTGCCCAGTAGGTGTAAGCAGGACCAGCTGGAGGTGAAAAGGACTGGAAAGTGAGGCTACAGGTGGGCCAGAAGGCTATGAGACAGGAAGGCAGACTGAGAAAAGGAGTTTATAATCTGCTTCCTCAGTACAGATAAACAAGATTGGAAATAAAATTTGATTTACTTGGCTCCAAGTTATAAAATGAAAATTATTCCCAAAGTGCAAAACTGACTTTTCCTTGATACTATGTTTTTTGTATGCAAACTGTTTGGTCTGTAGGAGAAAGTAGTCTGGCACCTTTGCAATAGGGATGTGGTTAGCAAACAAAGGGTGAAGTAAGAGGTCACAGATACCCTACTCCTTTATGGCATCAGACCCTGGATTTCTTTCACCATAAAATGAGATTTTTCAACAGGTTACATCTCAAATCCTGGCATTTACTCACTCACATCCTTTGTTTAATATTTTTAGTTTCATATAAATTTAAAGTGTGGCAGAAGGTGACATTGCTGTTTTAAGGATTTTTGTCCCTTAGGAGAAAAAAGGAAGGATAACAGAACTTGTGATGTTATTTATGGCAGACAAATTTTCTGTGAATGTACAAAGCTTTGCTGCTGCACAGATAATGCTTAGAAAATGAGACTAAAACTCTGGGTAAAAAAAAAAAACAAACCCAAACCGAAAAAGCCCCAAACTCCCTTGTCCTTAGGTATTTACTACAGAGCATGAATCACTGCTTTTTGTGTTCAGTCTACAATAATTTTCTGTTTTGTGCTAGATTCTGTGGCTCTACCTGGTGAAGTAATTCTTTGTTTTCAATTCACCCACTGAGGTCAACAGAGCTATTAATGAGATATTACTCATCCTAAGCAGGAGTGCCAGAATCTACTGACATTTTGGTTTTGCATGGGACTGGCCATCCAATTTCCAGATATTGTTTTGTAAAATACATTATGGCAGCTTTTAGAATAAGTGAGTAAGAATCAACAAATAGCAAGAGGTAGCAATTACTTTTGCTCTGAGTGAATATCTTTGTTTCCATCTGAGTGCAGGTATTCATATGAAAAATAGCCCTTCAGCAAGCATTTGTGTGAACAAAAAGCCTGTTTATATGAATGCTCATAAATAAAAAATTCGTAAGAGTTGTAAACATGGTTGAACCAAATAGTCACTTCACATTCAAATGAGTGTTAGCAAACACTGAGTAAAGGGGAAGCTGCTGTAAGAGTTTCCTTGCTCAGGGAATTTCTCAGCAATCATAGAAGGTATTTCAGGCTAAGTTGTGAGGAGGCAGCAGTCTGTCTTTGAGCAGTGTATAAAAAACTGTAGACTCCTGACCTTGAACAACTTGGACATTCCTATTTCCCTGTTCTGCTACAAACTGGTAGAAAACTCCCAGTCCTGTCTGAAGTTATCAGTGATGGATAACCAGCTCCAGGAACTGGACAATAGTCAAAGAGGGTTCTGTGTGAAATAGAATGGGTTTTTATCTAGTACACAGCTGACTTGTGTCCACTTCTGTGCACCTGCACGGTAGCTTTGGAGCTGGTGCAGAAGAAATGGAATGATAATTCTGTCACTTTAGGAGATGACTTGATCAAAATGCAATGTGTTTCAATTCCCTTATAAGTAAGTAACATCTCTGGTCACTGTGTTTCCTTTAGATCAAAAGTGATGTAAAATATCTCTGTTTCCAAACACATTTCAGACTAGAAAAATGACAAATACTGTGCTGGCACTAAGCAATGGCTTTGGCTCTTCACAGAGAACGTTAATTTACTTTGCACGTCCTACCAGATGTGAAACTCAGTGTGTTGCATAGGTAACACAAGCCTGCCAGGCTTCTCAGACTTTGCTTTCAAAAGGCCATGGTTCTGCCCAGTTTTCCTGGGCTAAATTGGTACTGGTGAACCAGCAAGCTAAAGGACAAGTTTGACACCGTTGCCTATAGAGTTAACTATTGGCAGATTCCCTCATCCCAGTTTTGATCCAGGCCAATCAGCAGCCAACCAGCCATTGAACTCTGAACCTTGGTTCAAGTGCATTAATATAGTCTGGAGATCGTTTCCCATAGGAAAATGTGAATGCATTGGTCTTAGAGACATATGTCAGCAAAGGCTATCCCATGTCACTTATTTTGAAGGCCAGAGGATGGACATGCTTTAGTGTGTGTTCCTTATTAGTACTAAAATAGCCTTTAGCAATAGTCCCATAACATTTCTTTCGTTTCTAGTTCAATTCCCAAATTACTTCTGCCAGAGAAATCGGTATCTGGCCAATAGCAATCCCAGCAAGGCAACAGGTGACTTCAAGACAAGCATGAAGCAATGGTCTCTTGTTCCCAGCAATGTCCCCTGAGAAAACATCTAAGACGTAACAATTGACCTCAGCAGAATGAAGACCATGTAGTTCTGTGCTTTTGCTATGCCATACCACTAGACAGCATTTCGGTATAGAAACAGAATCAGTAGAGAACTGAAATAAATTTGTAATTTTTGAGGCTTTGGATGGGATTTCTTAATCTTTAGGTTAACTGTTGCATGTACAGAGGCACCCTAGGCAGGAGCAAATATCCATAGAGGTTTTTATATTAGAATTTATATTAGAAGAAACTAGAAGAAAGTTTTATTTGCTGGCAGAAACTTTTGATTAAAAATGTTTGTCAATGTTTTGCAAAAGGAAATGGCCCTCTGTTATTTTTCCTCATCCCTTTGCAGGTGAACAAATAGCTTCAATTTCTAGCAAAAAACCTCCTTGTGTACATGCAAAACAGCTCTCTGCTGGTGGCTTTAAACCAGCACATAGGATAAGTGCGTCCTGCAAGGATTGCAGAATGCTAGATTAAAATGTCCATCTTGGTGTGAGTATGCAAGCCATGATGCTACTTTCCTTTACCAATAAATTCAGATAGTCTTGGAGGTTGACCTGTTTATGCAAAGTGTTGAGAGAAAATATTGCCTGAGTTTTCCACTCTCGCTCTTCCAGCAATGGTTACATATTAACTACTCCTCAGTTAGCGATGAGAAGTGAAAGAATGCTGCCTGAAAATTGTCCTCTTCGTGTGGGTTTTTACTGTGCTAGCTGATCCTGGGAGCTGTTTGAGAAGTCTCAGGAACACTGTAAATGCATCAGCCTTGGCAATGCCAACACATTTACATGCATTGTGAGGGTTTTCCTTGTAAAGGTGCTGGGATTATCTTCAGCTGCAGAGGTTGTCCACAACTGCAGAAGCATTTGAAGGTGAGTGGGCAAGTAGCATCTTGGTCAAGGAGAGAGCAAGTCTTTGGGCTCATTTTGGTGAGCACGTTGCACTTGATGTCTCTAGAAAAACCAGCCTCACAGCTGGCAGCTTCCAGTGTCTTCTACTGTCTGAACAATGGACTATTAGAAAATTTGTTCTCCTGGTCATGTCTTCATCTGTGCGTGAATTTAGTGAATGTCAGATTTTGTCTATAATTTCAAAAAAGACCTCTGCACAACAACAAAGTTACTTGAAGCAGAAATGGTTCTGCCTCACACTTTACATGATTCAGAATACAAACCTGTCTGCAGGTAAAAAATATTGTAGACTTACTTGTCCTGTTCAGGGAAGGAAAGAAGCTGTAATGATCTAGATGGTAATGAGAAAATAATATAATCAATTTTCCAGAGATATCAATTACGATTGCCAATTATGCAAATGGGTGTTTTTGTACATCGGAGAGAGGGAGAGAATAAATTTTTAGGTAAATTGAAGTTGTGACTTCATAATTCCAGTCCTGTCATCTACTTGTTAATGAGATATCTCTGATCCAGTTTTAGCTCCCTAAAGTCTAGGTTTCTGCTAAAAATGCAAATAGATGGAATTGCCTTCTGAGGGTACTTTTCCCTCTCCATTTTAAGAAGCCTGTGTGGCTTTGTTCAGACAGCTAATGTACACAAGAC
The DNA here is from genome assembly GCA_013398175.1 of Climacteris rufus. Taxonomy (NCBI): domain Eukaryota; kingdom Metazoa; phylum Chordata; class Aves; order Passeriformes; family Climacteridae; genus Climacteris; species Climacteris rufus. The sequence goes on from VZRZ01001383.1 coordinate 316,456, forward strand.
GAATCTCATCCTGCCATGCCTAGCCCCTTGGACTGGAGAGACTGGGAAGCTTAGGCACTTTTTCCAACTATTGAGTAGCATTTTATTCTAATATTTTTACATATTACACATTTACGTATTTTACGTAAAATACAATTTTACATATTGCACATTTAACCTCTTGACCTAGAGGTTATCAAAAAAAGATATTTGTACACATGCAGCAAGAGGAGGTCCTTAAAATAATTAAGTCATCTTAAATGTACTTGCTACAATTTATCCTGAGAATATGGATGCTGCAACCGTAAAGCAGTTGTCTGATAACTGTAGAGCTAAGTCACTTTTGCTATTTAAGTAAGTACTGCAATGAAAATAGGCCTATGGAAAACATTTTATTCCAAACCAGTGTATTGAATCTGGTTGACATCACTGTAAAGCCAAGTATCTAGGACATTAACATTGCCAATTGAGAAAACATTGTTTTCCTGTAAAGATGGTTCTTTCTCTGCATTACTAAACCATGTGCAAATCTGTGAAACTGGGGTAATACAGAGATTTAGTTTTTTAGTATGTAAAAGTACAGAAAACAGTCTGTTTTATGATCCAGCTTGCAAAGATAGCTTTAAATATCAATGATCCCAAAGAAAGAAAACACTGCATGGGCACATTACAGTGCACAAAGATAACTAGTTTAAAAACAATGCATTAATGCTCAGTATTTAAAATTAAATACTTTCTAGATTCAAATCATTGATATCAGATTTTCAATTTGGACACCAGGGAAAAAAAACAAAGCAACAAACACACTAAAATATATCAAATTTATAAAGTCATAGTAATATAACAGGGTCCTGCTTTCCTGACACAAAATTATTCTGCATCATGAATCATTCAGCATTAAAACAAATCAGGCATTGGATAAAAGTTAAACTTCATGCTGGGCCCTAATGGAGGAGGAGTACTCAAACCCAATTCCCCTTAAATTGCCCTTCAGTTGGACACATTAAAGTAATTCCTGCACTTGTGAAGATATGATGGATCACGTTCCCTGCAAATTTTGGGGTGTTTTTTTAGTGGGAAACCTGAGGTTTAAAGCTTTTCATCCTTACCTCTCTACATGATGCAACCTAGTTTTACAAATTATATTTTTTTAAAATTCATTCAGATGCAGAACTCTTCAGAAAATTGTCAGCATTATTCCAATATTTTATTGTTTTAGCCATCAAGCTAAAGTGTAGTTTAAGCAAATATCTTATTGGTAGTGATTTGTCTTTGTTGTGATAACACACTTTGAAGGTCTTGTCCAAAGGTACTTCCTAAAATCTCTGCCCCAGTGAGATCACAAGCTCTAAATGAGATAATTGGGTTGAAGAAAGGTTAGAGCACAAAAAAATATACGGTGGTAGATAAACCCACCAAACTACTGCCCTCAATGTTCACAAGCCTATTCTGTAATGGAAATAAAATAGTATTTTGTTAGGAAAAAGATACTATTAGTGCCTATACAAAATTATTTAAAACCTGCTGGGGAAAAAAACGTCCAGGGAAGGATAATAGAGTTCTAAGCCGCTTTTGATTGCAGAGAAACAAAAGGCAAATATTCTTACTATGGCACCTGGCAAATTGCTTCCTGCTTCCACTGAATTTGGTAGCAAACTCCACTAGTGTAGTATGAGTAGCATTTAATCCCTGAGTATTGGATATTTGTCCTTGAATTTGGCTTGCTTCACTAAACGTTGCTAGTGACCAGATAAGTACCAAGGCTGCCTATTGATTTAAAGCCAAGGTAATTGCTAGTGGTCATACTGACAACTTGATTTTCTTCAGCAGAGTTTAAGGACTCTGATCACATACTTTCTTTTTGTGATGATTTAAGTATGATTGAAGCCAAGTAAGGTCTTCATATATAGTGATCTTCTGTGTGCATCACTTCCAGGGAATTGACAGTGCCTCTTATTCCTTCTTCATGAGCTATATCATTGGCACATCCTTCTGCGTAACAGTTATAAAAAAAGAACAAACCTTTATTAGCTAAATGTAACTGCAATTCACTGTATCTTAAGCTCTGGCTCTGATTCTTGGCTGTGTCTCAGAAATAGAGAAAGAGCCCAAGAAGAGGCTATGCATGTGAGAACTGGTCTTGCCCATTTTATCTGGCCATGACAGTGTATTCTTCCCATATGCAGCTTCCTAGTTATGGTGTCTTCTTGGCAACAAGTGTACAGAAGAGCAAATTTGAATCCGGGTTTCCAAGTCATATTTGTTTGTGGAAAAATGTAACAGAAGGGACAATATTCACTAGTATCTGCACATGCAGGACCAGGGTAAAGAAGAAATGCTCTAGCCAGACATCAGCAAGCCAAAGGAATGTGCACAGTAGTAGAGAGGGGCTGGAGGTTTTCTCCTTTGGGCTAGTCAGTGTCAGCTGCCCAGAGCAATTAAGGTTTCCAGCCGCTAATCTGGGCTGCAGTCACTCACTTGGCCTTCTGAAGAGTTAAGGGTGAGATAAACCTACCTGCTGGCCAGGGAGACTGCTGGGGACTTTCCCCCTGGTCCTGGCTGCCAACTGCGTGTTTACCTGTGGTGCTCTGAGCCTTGCTGCTGCCTTGTCCTGTCCCAGACCTGACTTCTTCCCTGGAAATTCTGCTTGACATTGTTCCCAATGCCATGATAACATCTGGGGTAAGCATTGGGCACTAGAAATGATCTGGCATCTATTGCTGGGCTCATCTGCAACATGATAAGCATTGAAATAGCATTAGTGACTTGATAACTGAAAGGGATGCAGAAAAATAGCTTTTGCAGGAACTCAAGAAGATTACCCCTTTAGAAATAAATACTCTCTTCATGAACACACCAGAGGGAAATTTTTTCACAAGCCAGATAAATTCCCAAATCTTCAAATGGTTTTGTCAATGGTATTGAGGGTAAAAGAGAAAAGTGTGTACTTTTATTTATGATGTCTCCTATGTACGTGCATTACTGTACTGAAATATTTTATCTTCCTAGTTAAACTATATCAGTAAATTTCTTCTGTTGTGATAAACACTAACATTCACTCAAATGGGAATTAGAAACTCTAAAAAGAGTGTTTTCATTAGATTTTCAATCTGTGGACCTGACTCTACTACAAAGAATCTTCTTAGAATGGGAAAGTGACTGCTTATAGAAATGTGTCATTTTTTTGCACTTGTCTGATTACTATGGTCTACATCATTAAAATTCTCACAGAGTCCCACACCAAAGGAATTGAATAAATGCAGAGATACTAGCATGGTTATATTGAATTGCAGTCACTTTACATTTTGATTTTAGTGAATGTTTTATTAATTACAAAAGTATAATTAATTTTTTGTGTTGAGGCCAGTCTATACAGCATGCTTTTCTCCATCAAGCAGAACATGGGAATGCTGTTCTGTATTGTTTGACAAGAGCAAAGCTGTAAAAGCATAAATGTTTGATACAGCTCTGCTGGGAAATACAATTCTACTTAGCTGTTTTTTCAAAGTTATAATGAAAGAGCAATTCTCTGTTAAGTTATTCTTTTTGTCACAAATAGCAAACATAAGCCTGCATTGCCATTCCATTAACAGCATGGTTAAAATGACTAGACAGGTTGTTCTGGTTTTTTTCTACTCCAACATATTTTTTCCCTTCTTAGACTTGGTTGGTAGAACTTGCATTGTGTTTCATTATTTTGCAAATAGAACACTTCTTTGACTGCCTGCAGTCCTTGGTTAGAAGTGGTGGAGGTGATGGCTTGGAAGTGACTTGAAATGGGGCATTAAGCTGAGTTCAGGCTACTGGACTTCAGGAACACAGAAACAACTCTTCCAGGTTTTCCACAGCAAGCCTTGTTTTTCTGCACAGAATTGCCCCAAACCCAGGCCCTCGGCCCAACCTGGGATCAAAGCACAATGGACATGATGTGCTGTGCACAGCATAATTGTGAAGAACTGGAGCAGGTGGCAGCACAGGCTGAAGATTCTTCACGGCAGGGAAGGAAACGAGTTGATCGCACTGCTCAGTTGAGAAAAGCAGTGAAGGAAAACAAAGCATTCTCCTTCTGCATGAGCAATCAGAGAGCCAAGACCCAGCAGCTTGTGTGACAGCTGGTGCTGCTAGTTGTCCTGGAGGGCTATGCTGGTCTCCTCCTCTCCTTTCCCCTGCTCTGGACTAAGCTCTAATTAACCAGGCAAAGAAGAGCTTTGAACAACAGTCTGGAAAACATCCCAAGACTCAAATGCTGAGATAATTTTATTATAAGTGGCTAAATTAAAACTAAAGCAAAGGGACAATATTCTTACAGTTTGGGATCTCTCATACCATGTGGTCTTTGCTGAAAGCAGTGATGATGAGTTTTTTGTGAACAGCTAAAATAAGGAACTAAAATGTTGCTCTCTTTGTCAGTGTTCATTATTAAATTTTTTTCTTGCTTTCACTTTTTTCCCAGTTTTGTGTTCAGCTGCCTTTTATATATGTTGGTCTAAATATTTAATCTATCTGACTATATTAAAATTATAACCTCAAGTGAAAATAAAAAAATTATATGTCTGCTGCAAGAAAGGAGAAAGAAAAAACCTCCAATCCTGTTTGGTACCCTCATTTGTAACTGCATATACTATTTTCACAAAAAGCAAATATTTGAGCAAAGTGAGAAGAACTTCCTAGTTATAACCTTCACTTTTGCTTCCTAAGAGGTTTAGGATATTTCTAAAAGTAATTTTTTCAAAATTTAAGGTGTCTGGTTTGAGATATGTGCTCTATATGATTGGATATATGTATATAATACAAATATGGTACAAATGAAGGGGCAAAAAAGAAGTAGAGAGCATGCATCTTCCTACGTAATTAAGAAACAAAATATTCTTCGTATTTTTAAAATATGAAAACAAAAATTGCTTATACTGAGGCATAAGGTCCAAATTGATTTCCTTTAGAATGGCTAAATATTTCCAATGTAGTATTGATGATGTTAAAGCTCAAATAAGCAAAAGAGCCTTGATTTTATTAAACTCAAATCACCTGGATTTTATGACAGTCTTCTCACACCCAGGAAGCATCATTCCTATTACTAAAACTGTTTATTGGGGCCCATAGCAATAATTCTTTTTGTACTGGCTTTTAAAGTTAGGATTGGGGTTTTACTCTAAAAACCAACCCACAACCTTACAGAAAAAAAAAACCAAGGATGTTTGTGTTGCTGTACTAGTCTTTATATGAAGCCAGGCCTCTTAGTTTCATAAAATCTTCAAGATAGCATTGTATAACCTCCATGAACACTAACAAAGCAAATTGCAAACGGAGTATGTTCTTCCTTGTTCAGTGATCCTAGTTATCTAAGAGTTTCACAGCCTTTTGCTATATGACTGCAGATACAATTAGCATTTCAGCTGAGAGAAGAATGTCTGCAGTTCACTCAGGGTTTAGTGCAGGCTTTCTCCATTGCTAAAATAATCTTCTTGCTGGGACAGGAGGACATACCTTATGGACTTTCTTGATGAGCTTGATAGCAGTATTGAAGAAATCCTGCTAATAGTTATATAATCCTCCCTAGATGAACAGACCTTGCCAGAAAAGTCTGTGGCTGAGGATTTTTACTATGTCAGCCTTTTCTGTCTCTTTCATTACTCTTCCCTCCATTTCTTCCTTTTGGGTTTGAGCTCAGACATGAGTTTCCAGCTGAGGCAACCTCACCTCCTGCCATATCTGCTTGACTTCCTGCATATTGGGATGGATTTTTAACTTTTTTTTAAATTTATGCTTTGACAAAAGAGATTGTCCTTGAGCATCAGCCAACTCTCCTGGGACTTCCAACAGTTTGATGCTGACAGAATCTTCAGACACTACGTATCCCCTAAAAAAGCAAAAGTCTGCTCTGAAATCCAAGATGTTTATTCTAACACTTGTCTTCCTTACTATCCTCAGGATCTTCCAGCTGGGACTACCCTTCCATTTCATGGATAGTCATTGCAGCCAAAATTGCCAGATTGTTACATCCTTGACCTATTATTTGTTTGTAAACATCCTGCTTTTATTAGCCTGGTCTGCACCTATGTTGAAAAACTATCCCCAACATACACTAGAAATATCTAGTATTACTTGTACTCAACAAAATATCCATATGGCTAAAGGCCCCCATGAGCACTAAAGCACTAAAAAAACCCCAAACAATGGCCCATTCTGGTTCCTGATTTGGTGATCTATAGCAGATGCCAACCAAGATGTTCTGTTTGCTGATCTCCTGGATAAGATGATTATGACTCATTGACTGTAGACAGTCATGCCACTCATCCCAGAGATTTCAGCATTTCAGCCAGTCTTTTGCACAGAATATACTTGCTGCACTCACCTTCTCTGACTGATCCTTCCTGAAGAACCCCTACCCATCCACCACTTCAGTTTTTCATATCTCTGGGTTTCCAATTATGTCATTGCTCTACATCTGCATTGAGATGTTTGGTTTATTTCTGTACTGTTTGTATTTCAGGCATATGAGATGGGGTCCTGATCATCCTGCTTTCTCCTTGTGATTGTGGCCCTCACTATTTCACCCCCTGAGCTCTTCCAGTCATCACTTCTTGCTCTGTTGTCTAAAGCCTTTAACCTCCACCTCCCAATGAAGACAGTAGCAGATGTTGATTAGGGCAGAATTGGTCCAATTGGTTTCTTGTTGGTTGTATTTAAACTGTCCAGTAATTTTACATGGGGAACCAGGGCATTATTTTGAAGTATCTAACTGAAACCTGGGGGGAAAAAAAGTTATACCATAATCTGAAGAATCACAAGAAATTGGGAAGACATGATCAAAAGATGGCAAAATAATTTTATTGCACAACATTTTTTTTTCTGCAGAGACCATAATGGAAACAGAAATTTATCTTCAGCAAAAAAATATGTTGCTATCTTGGCTCTCAATATAATATTCAACATCCTCTGTAGTTGTCATTCACATACAAACTGTAATACAGTATTCAGTGAATTACTGTTCCTAGTCGCTAAAATGAGGGAAGTCTGTGCAGTGGTTCTGAGAGTTTAATCTGCTGGAGATCTGTCTGTGTCAGCGTGAGGCCGCATGGTGGAGTCAAAGCCATGTTCTGTCTGTTCTGCTCTGTGCAGCAGCCACGAGAAGCCGCCTCTGTCTTTGCAGGGTTGTCCTTGCTGCCTGGGAATTTTTTGCTATAGATGGTCACTACGGAGACATTATGTGTTCATGATTGTGATATATTAAAAGTAAAACTCAAGAGCAGTGCCCTCCCACTGTTGGCTGGCTTGGCCAGATTTGTATTAAAAGTGAAAACATCCCATGAAAAGATCAAATTTAACCCTTCTTTGTCCCAAAAAAATGTAAAGTCAGAACTGTTTTGGTTTGAATCAAATTCCAAATCAACTTTACAAATATTTTTTCATGAAAAAGCCAAAGCTGTGAAAGTGAGAAATAGTCAGCAAAAGGTTGTGGTTCAACTCTGGCATGGTTGATGGTTCTCCCTGTGGGAGAGCCCTGAGCACTTTTGGTGATGGGAGACCTCCAAATAGTTCTATTCTCTCTGCCTTAAGGATTCTAACTATTCCTTCCTATAATGTAGTTAAGTGCTTTAAGCACTAGTCTGTATTCTCAGGATGAATGAATGGTTAAATGTTTCTTAAGTGGAATATAAATAATTGATTCTTGCTACCATGCATGTATATCTCCAACTTTTTGATTTAAGCCTTTTCTGTTGTTCATTTCAGGAATACTGGAAAGAAAGAAAACTATCTACTTGTGTTCCTTGTGTATTATCAACGAATAATTAACTGTAAATAAAAAGAGTGTGGCTAAATCTTGCATTCAAATATAAATTTAAATCATCAAGACTCCCAGCATGTCTTACAGCTTTGATGTGAGAGGAAAAAAGACCTTCCTTTGTTAAAAGTGCTGGGAGAAAATAGATAGGCATTTGAAGAAGTATGGGGGGAAGAAAGAGATAAATAAGATTAAAAAAGAGTTCTGAACATGTGTAGGTGGGAGACATTTCTTGGATGCAGTTATGTGAAATTCAGGCTTAAATCTTTGCACCAAGAGCTTTCACAACTGCTTATGTTGCTTGATATGTGTTTTCAGGAATGGTGCTTTGTTCCTCATCAGAAAATCCCCATAAATTCTCATAAAATAACAGAAAGCAACAAGATCACTATAAATCTCTAGTTCCAGATAATTATCTCTATTATTAATTGTGGCTCAGGACACGAAAGAAAGACGCAGACACGTTGAAGACAGAGAGCCAAGACTGCGGGCCAAAAAGCTGGGCAGCACTGCCCTGCCCAGACCCCACACTTTATTTTATATATCCTCTAGAAACCACAGTGGATTGGAGGGAGAAATAGCCACCTCTCCATCACACTGGTCAAAGGAAATATCCATCAAATTTCTCCGCCCAAGAGAAAGGAATGCAAACAACAGGATACAGTTACAAAAACATGGATATGTTTACAGAGAGTGTATGATAAACTGTTACAGAAGAATGAAAACATTGAAGAACTGCAAAACTCAGGGCAACAATTAATTCCAAGCTGATCAATGATTTTGACTGTACCCTTAGAACTATTCTTCTAGCATTGAACGCTTTCCTCTACAAGACTGTAAGAAGATTGAGTGTGTCTTGGAAAATTATTTTTTTCCAGTCTTTACTGTCTTAGATAAAAATATCAGTAATATACATCCAGCAATCCTATTATTTTTCCAAAAGAAAACATAGAGTCCCAACCCTCCAGAAGAGATTTTGAAAGAAACTTTCACACAAACAAATTATGTTACTTTTTTTATCTATTGTCATCTATAATAAAGATGACTGTAGTTCCCGATGGATTTTTCCATCTTTACCACAATACTAAGACTTTGACAAAGAAGTAGTGATTTGTTTCAAAACCATTTAGTGTAAAAAGATTTTGTTTTTTCTGTTGTGAATTATTTTGTTCTGGACAAAAACTACCTACCAGTAATGTCTCCTGGTCTCTGGATCAGTCTGGAACTGAAGTGCCTGGTGAGTGTCTTATTTCTTTGTGAAACTACAAAGTCACCAAACTTCTCGAAGTTTTATTTGACTCTGGATCTAGGTTTCAACATTAGGCAGTGAGGCATTGTTAACAGTGAAAGATTCCAACTTAGAACACGTCTGTGTATCTCTTAAAGGTCACCTTTATTGAACATTTTCAGAATACCTCCCTCCCTGCTATAGTATCCTAGAAGTTGCCAACTAGGCTATTAGAGCAGAAGTTGTTAGGTTCTCAGAACTGTTTTGATCGTCTGCCCTACTTAACAACCCCCTCCCTGCTTTTTATCACACCTCAGAATCACATACAGTCAAATTTTCTCACCCTTAGGGTAATCAGAATAGACTTGATAATATTTTTTCTTTTTAATAAAATATTAAGTATTTGTATTTGCATTATTAGAATTGATTATTCCTATCTTTATTAAACAAAATTTCAAATAGATATTTGTCTGTGCAAAAATCTTCTGATGAATGTAACAGTTTGTAACTCGTTATAGGTAATAAGCTATAAATAGTTGTTGTGGCACTGATTTTTTCCCCTTTGATCCCTATCAAGAATTAAATGTAATTTCTTGCTTCAACTGACTTCCCTTGTAGTGTATCGCCTGGCTCCCTGGTCGCTCTCAGCCGAGGCACCGACTTCCAAAAGCCCCGAGGGCTCGCTTTGGGTGCGGCTGCTGCAGGGCTCAGCGTGGGTGTGTCACGCAGAGGGGAGGCGGCCCGAGGTGACAGCAGACAGGGCGCAGAAGGAATCAGGCAAGGAGGCAAAGGGTGGCGAGAGGGGGTCTCCCCTGTGATCTCCTGTATTGTGGGGTCGGGTGCGGGGATCCGGCAGGGAGAGGGTCGGAGAGAGACTCCGAGCTGACAGGGTGCAACAGGTTAAAAGGGAAGGGAAAACGGCAGGAGCTGGAGGGAATAACCAATGGGGCTCCGCGCGAGGGGAGGGTCCAGGGGTCCAGGGTCCACTTAAAACAGCGCAGGGGAGGGTACAATGAACAATAACTAATAAAATATCGAACATAACCGAGACTTCTAGAAGTGTGGGTAGGTCCAAGACTCGGAGCACGCCTCCCTTCTTGAAGAAGGAGCTGATCTCAAACTCCAGTCCCGCCTATGGAGTCCTCCCCCAGGGAGGAGCCCCCCACATCCGAGGTGGAGCTGGAGTAGGAGGCGGCAGCAACATCCCTGGGAGGACCTCCCGCATTCCCCCAAAGAGATGAAAGTGTGATTAGAGCAAACATGCTTAGTACAAAGGTTTTTTAAAATTAAATTGACAAAGTTCTTGCTGGAACCTGGAGAACTTACATCCATTGCTATATGCAAAACACATGAAAAATTAAATATTTAAGCAGTCTACTTTCTTAAAGGTTTTAGCTGTAATATCTGCTTTCAAAAGGAAGTGTATTAAGAAGGCTTAATCTTAGACATGACAAAGTATAATCCTGCTGGTTGCCTTTATCTGATAGTGTATTCAGTTGGCTGAGAGATGGTTCACCACAAAGCATTGCCTTTCACAGCCTTGCCCCTGGCTTCTTTGACTTTGTTCAGTCTCATGTTCCCCAGGTCAGCTAAACATTCTCACCAGACTTCCAAGTTGTAAATTTATATTTCTTTGTGTTTATATGGTTATATGTTTGTTTATTTATATTTATATGTTTGTAAAAGGGAAAAATACCCATCATATAACATCACGGTTGATTTGATGATCATGCAACTGAAGTGTGGTAGTATGTTGATGTCAATTGTTAATGGAAATGTAGGTACAAGAAAGACATCACTTTAACACCATTTTTATCTGAATCCTATTTTAATCTCAGTGTTGCTGGACTCAGACCACAGAATATTACTGCAAAGAGCTCAGACTTTGAAAATAAACTGATGTGACCTAAAAGGGAAAATGAGACAATTGCAAACAATCTAATGAGGCAGGTCATTATTTTCATATATTAATATGTCTGTATTTATGTAATTACATCTATAAGTATGTGTATTTAGACATATGTGTGTTTACACACAAATAATTTTGAGGGACTGCTTTTGGGGAAAGAGTAGGAGTACACAATATTGTTCAAGACATTGTACTTGGAGCTGGCATTGCATTTTGTGAACTATATTTTATTAAACAATAAATCCAATGCAGAAAACTTTTTAGAGGGCATGCAGATTTTTGTCATAACAGATGACACATGTTAATCACACACCTGCTGATGCTTCATCACGCTAAAAATCTACAGGATAGCAAATAATTTTGGATCAAGAACCAACTTGATGAGAGAATATTCTTTTCGTAGAACTACCTTTGTAATTTAAAACCTTTGTTTATGTAACTTGGTGATCATGTTAACCAAGAGATTTATCTACAACAGATCCATAAAAGCCATCTAGGAAACATGAGAAGTGTACTGGATTTTGAGGACCACCACTACAGATGCTGTTGGATTGCTGCCAGAGTCTTATCTACCCAATATGTCTAAATATTTCCTTGCTTCCTTGTGCTCCCTGTAGTGGATGTATCTGAACCCTTTTGGTCAGCAAATGGAGGCACATTCCCAGGGATTCCCAACAACACAGAATTCTGAAACTGATTTGGAAGTCCCCCTTGCAAATTCCAAATATAATAATGCCAAAAGCTTGAGGAGGAAAGCATCCGGCTCCACAAGGAAGAGGAAACCCTCCAGCATAGAAATTAGTCCCTGCTGACAATGAAGATAGGAAAAGACAAATTATAGCTTGACAGGGAATGACACAAATGAGATCAGGGTATGCTGATGTCTGTTTTTTGCTTGAATAATGAGTTTCCTTCCCAGCTGACTTTTTCTCCATCAGTTTGAGAAACAAAGGGAAGGTTTTGATGTATGATCTGACTTTTCTACAGTTTTAAGTACTCTGGAAAACTAAAAGGCAAAGCAGTAAAACAAAAGGGAATTGAAAACAATTAATGATGCTACCAATGCATTTAAATTAAGAATATGTTTGGGCATTTCTACAATTTCGGTATTTTTTTTTGAAGCATGTTGTTGACCAGCATTTGTCTAGCACCCAAGATGTTCCTTAAGCTTAATAATTCATTCTGCTGTGTATGATAAATGGCTCATCTGATCACTCATGTTGTTTCTTACTGAAGTACAGAAGTAGGATGCTGCCCTAGGTTAATAGACAGCAACCCAACCCATTGATTTAGTCAGTGAGTGCTGCTTAGCAAATGCTTTGAGTTGGAGGCATTGGCATGTGGTCTTTTACTCTGAGTATTCACATATGTAATTAAAATTCATTATAATAACTATCCTTCCCTTGTTTTCATAATTATGTGGTAGCTTGACCTTGGCTGGCCACCAGTTTCCCACCAGATCACTCTCTCACTCCCCTGTCCATCAACAGGATGGGGGAGAAAATACAAAAAAAGCTGAAGAGACAAAGACAGTGAGATCACTCAGGAAGTACCATCACGGGAAAAACAGACTCAACTTGAGGAAGATTTGTTGCAATAACCACACGAAAGGAGACAGACACCTGTTGAGCAAAGAACAAACTCTGGGCTTGCCCCTCCCATCTTTATTTTATATGTGTCTCATAAGTCACTGTGGATTGGAGGAGACAAAGAGCTTCCCCTCAATCACACTGGTCAAAGGAAATGTCCATCTGTGCCCAGGAGAAAGGAATGTAAATAAAAAGATACCGTTAAAATAACATGGCTATGTTTACAAAGAATGTCGGAGAACTAGTTACAAAAGAATGATAACATCCAGAACTGCAAAACTCAGGGCAACAAAGATTAATTTCATTTCTTGTCAATTAAACAGAGTAGGATAATGAGAGATAAGTACAAATCTAAAGCCACTCCCTTCTTTTCAGGCTTTCAACTCTTCTACCTCCTACTTACAAGCAGTGCAGGGGGACGGGATAAGGAAACTGCAGTCTCTGTCACTCCTTCCCCCTCACACACTTTCCCTATTCCAGTAATATGCAAACTTCTTCAAAATGGGTCCTTTCCATGGGCTGCAGTTCTTCATTAACTGCTTCAGCTTGAGTCCTTTCCATGGGGTGTAGTACTTTAGGAACTGATTGCTGCAGTGTGGGTGTCCCACAGGGACAGAGGTCCTGTCAGCAACCCTGCTCCAGCTTGGTCTCTCCACGGGGTCACATCTTCCTTTGGGGCACACCCACCTGCTCTAGCACAGGGTCCTTCATGGGCTGCAGGTGGGTCTCTGCTCTATGTGAACCTCCAGGGGCTGCAGGGGCCCAGCTGGCTCACCATGCTCTGCACCGTGGGCTGCAGGGGAATCTCTGCTCTGGAGCCTGGAGCACCTCCTGCCCCTCCTTCCACAGTGACCTTGGTGTCTGCAGTGTTTTCTCTTGCACATTCTCACTTCTCTCTCCCAGTTGCTGTTGTGCAGGATTTTTTACCCTTTCCCAAATATGTAGTCACAGACACACTACCAACATTGCTGGTGGAGTCAGCTATGGCCAGCAGTGGGTCCATCTTAGAGCCAGCTGGAACAGGCTCTGTCTGATATAGAGGCAGATCCTTGTGTTTCCTACAGAAGCCACTTCTGTAGCCTTCCTGCTACCAAAATCTTACCAGGTAAACCCAAGACAATGGTACATGTAATATCTTAGACAAAAAACCCCAAACACTCACAAAAATCAAACAAAAAAAAAAACAAAACTGAAAAAGGAAAAAGAAAAAATAACCCAAACTTGATAGGATTCAGAGAGAGGAACTGATTAAAATGCCTCACTCTCCTGGATATAACTAGCTATTTTTGTCTCCTGGACTTCAGCAGGTGTAGACATGGCTTTGTTGATGGCTAAAATATGTGGTTTGATATTTGGCTAGCTCAGTTTGCACCAGGAAATTGCAGCAGGAAATTCCTGCAAACTCTTCACATGGGTCACAGGCATTGCAGGAACACAAGTTTTATGATTGGTAGCAATGGAAACATATACAGCTAGCTGATTCAAAGTTCCTATCAATTGTCCTTGTCCCCCAAAAAACTACTAACTTTGGCTAAACTTGTGTGAACAAGTAGCAAGATGTTAGTGGTTACATTAGTTGTTACTGAACTCCCGTTGGAAAGCCTTCTACTGATCCTTCATTTAATGTTTCCTTTGGAAAATGAATGCTTTTATTGCTCACCAAGAGAAATGTTGTAATTAAAGGTCTAGGTACTGTACTTCAGCTTTTTTTTTTTTTTTTTTTCATTGGCAGGAAGTGATAAGGCATAGCAATGAAGAAGGCTAACATGGTTAATCTTATCTTCAGTTTGGGCGATGTAGTAATTTACGATGTAGTGAATAGCAACTGTTCTTGCTTTCTCTCCTTATACATGCTTTTTAGTAGCAAGTAGCTGGACTGTGCCTAAATGTTGGCAAATGACAATGCCCCTATCATTCTCCCTTCAGCCCTCCACAGCTCTCCAGACTCCTCTTTCTGTCTGCATATCCTTTTCCCTGGTACCAGCACACTTATAGTTCCCCTTTCCACCACCATGTGCAAAGGTCAAAGCTTAAAACAAACAGTAAAGGACTGCTCAAACTGTGTGAAAGCTGCTTCTAGATACTAAAAGATGAAAGTTGCTCTTCTTAGTAGATTTTTCATCTCAGTGTCTGTGGGACTTGGGCAAGTGCTCGAGTGCTTTTCTGAGCCAAGTCTTGCATTTATAATTAAATTTGAAGACATTTGTAGTTGCAAGTTTTTAGTTTAGCTTGGAGGACTTCTTAATACTTAAATGCAAAGTTTCAGAAAAAAAACCCAACAAAACATGCATTTAATGCAATTAATCTAATAGAGCCTTTATATTTATAAATAGACAAAAGACATTTTAGGTTGCCTAATCACACTTCTGCACAAGCAGAATGAATTTGCCTGCTGTAGTGCATGCAGGTAGATTGATATTAATGAAAACAGTCATCAAAAGGGAGGTCTCTTAAACTGCTGAATACAATTTTACTAACTGCTTCTAGCAGCTCAACTGATATTTGTCAGCACTTTTAATTTATGTTTAGAAACACGAGTTTCACTGAAGAGTTTCACCGTGTGACCCTGTGGTTTTCAGAAATCTGTGGGAATGAATGAGGAATCACCTCTTTCTCCAGGCCAGACAGCAGCAGCTGCAGTCAGCAGGGCCACTGTAGCTGGATTCTTAAAGTTATTTTTTTAAAGGTGACTGGCAGGGCACCATCTGAGATGGCTTCAGACTCTGGAACAAGCTCTTCCACAGCTTGCTCCAAGGCTCGCTGAATTTGGTGACCTTCTGGGCATGCTGCAAAGGATATCTGTTTGACAGGACAGACCTTTCTGGATTCAGCTGGCTAGATTCCTGGTGAATTGATCATTTAATTCTGCTCAGATTCCATTTCACTGTTAATTGTGTTAGAGTACCTCAGATCTGAGATAGGCATCTTCTCCCTTTCTTTTGTATTTTTTGTTGGGATTTTTTGTTTTGTTATTTTAAAGTGAATGGGATTAATTTGAGTGTTTTGCTGAATCTCAGTGAAGATAAATACTGTATCATCTATTACTTTAATTATATTTTGGTACTAAATGGAAGAAATTAAAGGATTAAATCAGTTTTCTTTTTGACATGCCTCAGAGAAAATGGCTGTTTAGCAAACTTCAAACTTTGTATAAAAGAACACAAATAATTTTGCTGTTTAGTAAACTGTTGAGGAAGAAGGGGATCTTTAAATCTGAAGCTAAGACATGCAAGACACTATTTGCAATTCATATGAAAGAAGACTTGGTACAACATTAAAGTGAGAAAAAATAAGAATGAGAAATCAATATTTTAGGCTAGTTAAAAAGGCAGAGAACTTGCTCCTCACATGTACAGCTAATACCTCTTAATAATAACACTTGGGTAATAATTTTTCTGGGTTTAATTAATGTCCTGTAGTTTTTCACTGTATTGTTTTATCTGTTCTCATAGGTTGTCCTTGGCCCAGATCTCACACTACTTTAAATTCAAATGGAACACACACCATTCTTGGTCTAACTATGTTTTTTTTTTTTTTTTTAAGCTCATTACATTTGCAAGAATAATCCTGAAACCCCCCAAATTCTTTAAGAGACTAGTTCCCCTCCACTTGGGTCACACTGTTCTGAGAGACATTTAGAAACCAGAGCTCTGCAGGTGTGAGCACCAGCCTGACCCATGTCCTGCATCCCTGAAGCCTGTACCGTGGGGATCCATGCTAACACTAAGCTTGAAAATCCCAGTTCGTCGTACATTTTACACGATCATGTTCCTACAGAACACTCTGGAGAGAAACATCTCTTTATTTGCTTGTTCACTCTTCTGTTTTCCAAGTGTATAGTCAAGACAACAGGGGTGAAGAAATAATTCTGTGAGAGTGTGAAACCTTGGGAGCTGTGAAGTGCAAAGATACTACTGCTGCCTTAAGAAATCCATAAACCACAGACATGGAGGGCTGGAAGATTACAGGGGGAAATATTGTTATATTTTTCCTCTACTTTCCTTCTCACTCACTATCAGCCATTGTCAGAGACAGGATGCACTGACATGTACCTTTGATCTGAGCAAGTATGGCCATTTTTCTCAATGGCATCGTGTAAGCCAATGCTGGGTATTGCTCTAATACCAGCACATACTGCTGCAGCTGAGCAGATTTTGGTCTAGTGATCTTGCTTTGCCATTCCCTATGCTGTAGTAAACTTAACCTCTTTATCATAATTTGTATGTGTTGCTTGAATTCATAGTTGGTCACATCACATCACTGGGCATATCCGTTTCTTCAGCTGTATAAGGTTGTGACTTCTAGGGAAGAATGGTATTTTTAGTGCATGCTTTCTCTCAACCTGTACTGTAAAGTGCCAAGGTCATATTTATTACAAATACTGCATAATGCTCCTAAAATACTCTGTATACATTTGTGCACTCACAGGCTTTTTGTAAAAAGATTGCTTTGCATAAATCTGTAAAGCATCAGCATACAACAAATCTTTTACTTGTGAAATTGCCTTTCCCCTTGCTAGACATCCTTTTGACACATAAATGATCATTTTAGATTTTTTTAATAATAGTGCTGCACCACTTACTTCAACCTGAACCATTTCACCAAATAATGGTTAACTTTTAATGGTATTCAAAGGCGATTCACAAAGTAATAGTTTGAATGTCCTTTGCATTTTGCAGTTTATCCCTTTATTTGGAGTATTTAACTTTTCTTCATTTGGAGTATTTTTATTTTACTTAGTTTTTGTGCTTTAATCCATTCATCTGCCCACCTAGTACATCATAGGCACTTGTTTGTTTTCAAGAAAGTAACTGCAAACTCCAGGATTTCTGAATATACAGCAGACCTCAAAAACACACCTGTAACCACAGCTGACTCCTGAGATCCAATGCCTAGAAGCCACTCTTAGCAACACATTGTCACAGTACATAGGATTTGTAACTTTGCAAGGAATTAATGATGACCTCTGGAGATATCAGATGCCAAAAAGGCCCAATATCTGAGCTGACACATGCGTGTAAAGATCTGAACCAAATTTTGTTTTCACACTGTCCTGTGTTATAAAGGCAAGCACCTCTCTTTTAGCTGTCATTGTTGTCAGATTCAAAGTCCATGAAGAAAGTGAACACTGTGGCTTAAGGCATAGCTCTGGTTTTAATAGATGATATCTGATTTTGTTTCTAATACTTCAGAATTAAATATATCTACATCTATATATATTTAAGAAAAAAAATAGAAAAGTGTTTAGAATTGGGTTAATTGGTGATTCACTGCACTCTCCCACTGGTGATAAGGCAATGTTCTGACTTCCTCTTGTGCTTAGATTTCTTTTCTTAGTCTTGCCATTTGTAAAGGTGCAACCTGCTTTGAGACGGAAAGAGAATATGTGACCAGGACTTACAGCTTGTTTCAAAGTGTGCTGAGTCACAATGCTGTCTTTTATAGTAGTGCTGCCTTCAAGGCATTCATTTTTTCATCTGCAGCAGTTTTTCATGAATAAATTACTTTTAAAAAACCCCAGTGAATTTGTGAAAAGGTCTTTTTGTGCCCTGTAATTATCTCATAGAATTTAATCTGGGAAGGTACTGCCTAAAGTGCTTAAAGCTATGAAGGAGACAATGTTTAACTTATGCTCATTTTTAAAATAATCTGTTTTCTGATACTTACAATAATGATGAGATGTATTTTTAATACATTGTGTATTGTCTATGCTTGAATATTCTTACGCTGATGGGACCATTATTCTACCATTATTCTACCTAAAACTACCAGAAACCAGAGGGTTTTTTCACTTGTAAAAAATCAAATTGCTATTGTCTAGCTCTTATAACAAAGGCTGTAGGATTTATCACTTTTTAAACAATAGACCTCTGTATGAATTGAAAATTAAAAATAAACAAACCACCCCAGTGAACATCTGTCATGTAAATGTTAATTTTGCACTTTAAAGGTTGGACACATAACTTTCATACTATGAAAACTACCTGCTTAAAAGATACCTATTTGTATTACAATAAATGCTTAGCAAATTGGAGGCTGTACTAGCAGTTCTCTTATAACAGGATAGTTTCAGAAAGCTGTAAATTAAGTTTCCTATATCTCTGTGAGAATGCATTTTTTTTAATGTAAGTATAATTATTGAAATAATCTTCAAATGCTGTTATGTTCTGCTGCTTAACTCTGTTACGTGACATCATACATCAATGCTTTTTGGAAGACAATGACTTAACTGGATGTGGTGATAGTTGATTTCTATTTCCCACCAGACAAAGATCATTATGAACTACCTTCTCTGAGCTCCTTTGTTGCAGGAGGCTTTTGCATTGAACAAGGATTGACAGAAAGCTGTAACTACATTATAGCTGCTATCATCTACATCTTTTTTCCCTTGCCATCTACCTGGCAGTATCATAAGGCAGTTCTTCATAGAGTCTGGCTCACCTGGGATTTAGTCCATCCAATTTAATTTCATATTTTTTTAGCTACTGTTAAATTATGAAGACTGCAAGCTGAAGGCAGGATAGCACAAACAGAAACAGTTTTCCCATGTTGTAGACATTATTTGTGCAACTTGAAGATAAAAGATGGGAGTTCTCCCACATCATCAAAGTTTGGTATTGTAGAGAGGATTTCAATGTCTTGCTAATATCCACAATGATGAGGTCATTGACTACCTTGAACAACATGAACACTGGAAATTAACATCCATAGAGCCATAAACAAAAAAGTTTTATGTGACTGGTAATATGTTATAATTTTAGAAACAGAGCCTTCCACATGGATAATCCTGCCCATTAAGACACTACAGTGTCATTAGTGCCATTAAGGCAGTGATCTGTGCTGATGCAAGTAATGCACAAACAACACAACTAGGAAGAAGAGGCAGACAAAATATTCTGTAAGAAGCTGGGAAAAGGCTCACAACCGCTAGCCTTTTTTCTCATGGGGGACTTAAAATTAAAGATGTCTGCTGGAAATACAATACAGCTGAGAGGGGACAGTCTAGGGGGTTCCTGAAGTGTGTGGAAGAAGGGCCAGGAGGAGTATCTGGGGGACTACAGGCCTGTCAGCTTGACCTTGATGCTGGGGAAGGTCATGGAACAGATCACCTTGAGAGCCATTATGCAGCATGTGCAGGACAACCAGGGGATCAGGTTCAGCCAGCATGGGTTTGTGAAAGGCAGATCCTGCATAAAAAATCTGATGTCCTGTATGACAAGAGACCTGTGAATGAGGGGAAGGCTGGGGATGTGTTTACCTGCACTTCAGTAAAGCCTTTAACAGCATTTGCCATAGTATTCTCCTGGAAAAACTAGCTTTTCATGACATGGATGAGGGCTTTGTCCACTGGGTAAAAGCTATCTGGATGTCTGGGCTCAGAGAGTGGTGCTGAAAGATGCTACATCCAGTTGGTGACTGGTCACTAGTGGGGTTCCCCGGGGCTCAGTATTACTGGGGCCATCTTTTTCAATGACCTGGATGAGGGGATCGAGTGCATCCTCGGTCAGTTCGCAGATGACACCAAGTTGTGTGGGAGCGTTGGTCTGCTGGAGGGTAGGAGGGGTCTGCAGAGGGATCTGGACAGGCTGGATAAAAGGGCCAAGACCAAGGGCATGAGGTTCAACAAGACCACGTGCCATGTCCTATACTTTGGCCGCAATAACCCCATGCAGCACTACAGGCTGGGGCAGAGTGATTAGAAAATGGCCCAGTTGAAAAGGACCTTGGTTTTCTGGTGAACAGTGGCTCAACATGAGCCAGAAAGTGCCCAAGTGGTCAACAAGGCTAATGGTATCCTGGCCTGTATCACACATAGTGTGGCCAGCAAGACCAGGGCAGTGATTGTCCCCCTGTACTCAGCACTGAGGGCAAACCTCGAGTACGGTGTTCAGTTTTAGACTCCTCAATTCGGGAAGGACATTGAGGTGCTGAATCATATATAGAAAAGGGCAACAATGCTGGTGAAGGGTCTGGAGCACAAGTCCTATGAGGAGTGGCTGAGGGTACTGGGGTTGTTTATCCTGGAGAAGGGGAGGCTCAGGGAGAGCTTATTGCTCTCTACAACTGCCTGAAAGGAGGTTGTAGTGAGGTGAGGGGGGGTTGGTCTATTCTGCCACATAATAAGCAGTAAGACAAGACTCTTGTGAACGAATATTAGCAATTACATTTGAACTGTAATAAAGCTATAACCTATTTCACAGAACTGTT
Organism: Climacteris rufus; assembly: GCA_013398175.1. Lineage (NCBI taxonomy): Eukaryota > Metazoa > Chordata > Aves > Passeriformes > Climacteridae > Climacteris > Climacteris rufus. The sequence goes on from VZRZ01001383.1 coordinate 337,152, forward strand.
GCATGTATTCAGTGGCTTTCAGTAATTAAGTGCAGAGTATGATGACTTAATATCATCTGCCAAACTCAGTATAGTTGTTTATTCTATTATTGTTTATTCCTGAGCATGTCACATAATGTGATGTGCAAGCACAGAATAAATAAGAGTTCTCACTCTGAAGTTCCATCCATTTCCACACAAGGGAAATTGCAAGGAAACAGTGAGATCACACTGAATGGCAATGATCTTGGCATACCAGCAAATTAATCTAAATAAAGTTATTCTCCTATTCACTGTGACCAAATTTAGACAAAATACTAAGGGATGTGTTCAGTGAGATATTCCCCTGGAAAATATAGGGAATTGCTATGGTGGTGTAAGTGGTAACTTAAAACCACAGAAGTCTGTTTTGGAACTGTAGGTGGGCAGTGTTTTTATTCTGGATGCAAAGTATATTGATCTATAAAGTTAAGCACAAAATTTCAGTAAATATTATGGGAAGAGAAAAAAAACAGAGATAGAATAAAATATATTGAAAAGATTCATTTGGACTTTTTAGGTTAAATTCAGAAGAAGATTTAAGAGGCATCCAGGCAACAGAAGTCTTTGTGTTCAGTAATTACAACACATACACTCCTTGTGCAGACCAGATTTTTCACCAATTCACCCAGTAAGTGAATGATGAAGGAATCATTCTCTTTTATTCTTTTCCTTTGTCTAAACCAGTAATTAATTGGTCTATCAAAATGTAATGGTTAAAATGAAAGACATCAGACCAAGAACATCACATAGACTAAAGGCAAAGGCTGTTCCAGCAATGGGATACAGAAAGGTGAAACTGGGTGTCAGTATAGGGTAGGTGCTTATATGCTGGAGCAGATACACAGCCAATGAACTGCTGAGCCTGGGTTTGTAAATACTGTTTAAATCAACTTGTCAAACTAACCTCTTGCTTTATTAAAATGTCTACTTGGAATTGTGCCTTCTTCAAGTCAAAATTATTTTATTCCATTTAAATGTGTTGATTATGTTTTGTTTTCTTTAAATTGCTTTACATCAACACTAAACTGAAAGTAGTTGCCTTCTGTTTCACTGAAAACAACAAGCTCTTCTTGGAAGTCAGCATCTTTATAATGTTTCTCATTCATATGATACATAAACAAGGTATTGGTAATCCATGAGGGCATGAGGAAGGAGGATTTATGTCTGAGCATGGAGGTGGAGAAGTGGTGGGAAACCAAGAGCTAAAGCTCAGCATGAAAAAACGGTCTTAATACTAGTATTCCCAGAGAGCATGAGCAAGACAAAAGGAAAGCTAGAGGAAAGACCATTGCAATCATGGGAGTCTGGGTGAGCTGGGAGTTTAATAGGTGAACAAGAAAGGTTGGGCTGATGATTCATAGTGGGAGCAGTACAGATTTACTTTCAGTCAATGTGTAAGGAACATGGGAAAATTTCTAGCTTCCAGTTTTTGTGGAGGGGTCTGTGCTCCCTTTCCTGTGTTCATAGGCTGCCCTTGCATGCTATTGAATTCAGCTGTACTGCAAAATGCCAGTGAGTGGAGATTTACAGAAGCCGCACTGAGAGTTTCCGGCCCTGGTTGTCCTTCTTCTGTGACGCTGTGTGTACCTTTGGTTAGAGGCATGACAGATGCTTGAATTTTCAAACCTCTGCAAAGTAAGCATAAAGAGCTGGTTACAGCATTTGTAAGCTAAAGATTGCTTTAATCTTCAGTGACAGATTTATGAAATATTGCTTTAAATTCTGCTTCATGCTTTGCAGCCAACAGAGTTTATTTTGGAAACAAAGGCAATTTAAGAGAACCCATAGATGACTTTGGCTAAGAGAATAAATTATCTCTAACTAAATTTTGCCAGTAGAGCATGCTGAGATATTTAGATAAAACATGCATTTGACATTTATTACAGAATGATCCCTTTCCATACACTTTTAGTCACAAAAGGGGAATGTGGAATGAATCATTATGGGGCTGGTGATCTTTTTGCTGACATAAATGATAATGGTTAGGAATGAAAAGCTTAGACTTTTTTTTCTAAATTAGTTTGTTGTAGTTGTTGTTTTTTGTTGTTGTTTTTGTTTGGGTTGGGTTGGATTTTTTTTAGTATGGTGCAGTACTATGCAAGCAGCATTGCATTAAAATTCCAATGTTAAAAATACTGTAAACATGTAAAAATGTGTCTTGATGTAGCAGATGCTGTTGCTAAATATATATTTACTAGGATGCAGAAGAAATCTTTCTGAGGTAAAAGCAAGAAATCTAAGAAATCTCTTGCCTAAGTTAAATGTTTAGCAATAACTCCTGCCCCAGATTCCTTACAAGTCAACAGTTTTTGAACACAGACTTTCAGCAAAATGCTATTTCCAGTCCCAGCCTTTTGTGGAGATGTATTTTTCAGGGTATTTCAGAATTGCAATTTTTACAGTTAATTTGCTTTCTCACACAGATGTCCTCATTATCCCCAAGACTAAACACAAAACTTAATATGGGAAATGAAATATTTTTCACCAACTAAAATATAACTGTGGCAGGTATCAATAGCATGCACCACAGTGCATGAGCCGAGACATCTGTGAGTGACCCTGTCCTGGAAACAGACACTGTTTTGCTACAAGCTGGTGGGCCTGGACTGTCTGCAAACCAGCCTCATGTTCCACATCCAGATTGCGGGGGTACACATGAAGCATGTTCCCCACCCTTGCTGGAGGCTCTGCTTCCCCATTTATTCCATTCACCCCTGAGCACCTGGAACAGCTTTCTGGAACAGGTGCATGCCATCGGTGTCCTACAGGGGCCATCTGTATCTGTCCATACCTTTTGGCTGGAGACAATAGCTAACCTAGATTTGCTGCTGTCAGCAAAGGCTGCAGAAAGAAGTATAGTGCAGTTAGCAAACTGTTGACAAGCTACTAGCAAAAAATTCTCTTATTTTATTAAATGTAATTGCATACCATATTCCTTCTCCTGATCCTCATTCCTTTAGGCACAAAACAGAAAAAGAAAAAAAAAAATTCCCTAAAAACCATATAAATACATTCCCTCAAGATTGTGCCTAATGCATGCCTTTGCAAACTGCCAGATGTGAGGGGAGAGGTAGTTACGGCCTACAAATTCTATCTTATCTCTGTGTATGTAAGTGAATAGGCAAATACAGATGGTATTAGAGTATGGTATTGGAGAAAGGAGAAAAATAATTTCCAAAGCACAGCTGATTCTCCACGATATGTGCAAATCCATACAATTTCTTACCATGGTTAGAGAAGATTCCACTACCCTGTCCACAAAAATCAAATTTTCACGGTTCTGTTTTCAAAGCACTGGTTAGGTACGCTAGCTCTCCAGCTAAAACAGAACTTCCCCAGTTTCAGTCAAGATTGCCATCTTAAACAGTTAAAAAAAAAAAAAAGACTATGGTTTGCTCCTCTGTGCCTTTACTTGCCAGTTTTCCATCTCTCATGCTTTTCTTATGAGACACTGTACTATGAATGGAAATTCATAATTGACTGCATTTACTATAATGCATCATTTAGAAAGCTGCATGTTGCTAACAAAAGGTGCCAATGATTACTCAACACAGCACCTCAGGACAACTTATCAGGGGCTTTGGTTAAACTGAACACTGTTTTCAGTAGGAAATTCAGTCCTTCTTCAGTGCTGGCCACTTCCCTGTTAAGTTTATTTCTTTATTTGGGAGCTTCTCTCTTTAAAGTCATTCCTTTTTGTGGGAGGAATGACAGACAGTGCTTCTGCTCTTGATTTTCCAGTTTAGCAAAGCACATACAAAAGCCACTTTGATCTCATTAATATTCATATTAATATATTTTACCTGACAGAATAGAAGAAATCAGACTAAAAAGTTATTTGGTTACCTTTGAGGCTTCTGCATTTTATAAAAATGTATCTTATCTAACGACCGCTTGATTATGTATAGAAACTCAAAGTCTACTTTGGAAAAAAAAGGCAGTCTAAATTCCTACCACAGTTACAAGGTGTCATGGGTTAACCCCAACCAGCAGCCCCTGTCTCACTCCCCACCAGTGAGATCAGGAAGAGACTCAGAAGAGTAGAAGGTAGAGAACTCGTGGGTTGAGATTGAAAGAGTTTAATAGGGAAGGCAAAAGCTGCACACACAAGCAAAACAAAATAAGGAATTCAGTCATTATTTCCCATTGGCAGGCAGGTGTTCAGCCAATTCCAGGAGAGCAGGGCCCCATCACGTGTAACAATTACTTGGGAAGACAAACACCATCACTCCAAACATCTCTCCGTCCTCCTTCTTCCCTCTCACTTTATATACTAAGCATGATGCCATATGATTTGAAATGTCCATTTGGTGACTTTGGGTCACCTCACCTGTCCCAGCTGTGTCTCCTCCCAATCTCCCAGGCATCCCCAGCTCCCTTGCCATTGTGGCAGTAGGAATAGCAGGAAAGGCCTTGGTTTCGTGTAAGCCCTGCTCAGCAATAACAAAAACATCTCTCTGTTATCTACCCTGTGTTCAGTACAAATCCAAAACGCAGCCCCATACCAGCCACTGCGAAGAAAATGAACGCTACTCCAGTTGAAACCAGCACATACTAATGATATAACACACAGATAAAAAGCCTCTTGTGGTACTACTAATATTGCACATGACTTCTTCAGGCAGAAGACTTCCTGACATTGATCCCTAATTTAAACCAGGATGGTATCTCATAATTCAGTAAGGCAGAACCATTTCTGCAACAAAACTTCTTCCATTTCAGGAAAAAAACTTCAGCACTCTCTACAGCTCTCATCTTTATTAGCACACTGCCTTTTAAATCCTCAAAATACTCCTGCAAACTGTGAACAACCACTTAATTTTAAAAGCTCATCATAAAGTGTAAATAAATCCATATCCACTGCATAATGATACTTTACTGTCAATTTGAGTAAAGCAGAAATCTAACCTGCACAATCAAACAGCTGTTGAGCTGCCTAACACAGTGGCCTCCTGTTCTTGACAAGGGCTTTCATCATCTTGATAATTGCATTAAGGCTTAGTGCATGTGCCAATGTAAAAAGTAATAATACACAGTTGTTTTTGTGCTAAAATATTTCTTTAACTGATACTAAAATGATATAAGCCTTAAAAATAATCATGCTCTGTGTTCCTGGAATGGTATGTAGCATACTTTTGCCAAAGGAGTTGCATAAATGCTAACTATATTAAGGTTTGCAACAACTGGTCTTCAACTGGTCTTCAACTGGTCTTCAATCTTGAGATTCCTTCTTTTGTAGTAGGTGAGCTCACGACGCCCTTGGCACCTTCCCTTGGAGCACATGTGCAGCTTATCCAAGCAGTCCTTCACACGCAGTGTGTGTCTGTGGGGGCAGTGCCAGAGGTCTGTGCACTGCTTTCCTGGCTGCTGGCAGCTGTAGGTCTGGGACAAAAAGGCCTCAAGATGTGTTCTGCATTATTCCTTTGTAACCTCATGCCCTTTAGGTCTCATCTTCCTTCTTCATTAAGTAATTTTTTTTAGGTCTCATGTTCCTTCTTCAATAAGTAATTTTAATATTGGTCATTGGATTTCAGACACAAAATCCTAAGTAACAAACTTTCAATGAGTTTACTGAGTCAAAATTATTCTTGAATTTTCTCCCATATTGGCTTTGCACTGATACTTTTATTTATTTCATAGGAATGAACAGACTTTTCTGAAAACCAAATGCTGGTCTCATATTGACTCTATTCCCACATTGGTTCTAAGTGATATTTCTCTACTGCAACGAAAACAGCATTCAGAAAAAAAAAAGAAAACAAATCTTTCTTATCTCACTTAAGTGAAATATAAGAGGCATGCCATATCTTTTATAGTGATGCATCAGAAAAAAGGGATGATATCTAAATCCTATTCTTTCACAGCTGTAGTAAAGAAAATACTTTTAAACTATCTACAGATGAAATAATAAATCTCTTGACAATTAAAAACGGAGAAAAATATCAGTGACATGGTATTTTAAACTGTGTCTCAAGTTACTACAAATGTGTAGCAATAATAAAAAAAGAAATCAATAAAAGAAATCTACAGGATCTATAATTCCATTTTGGATTACAGCTAGTGAAATAACTTGAGCTGGACACCACAGTGTAAACATTTGTGTGGAACATCACAAATATTTTCAGCAGAAAAGTTATATGCATCTTAAAAAATAATAAATGTATAATATAGGTTACTGCAATTTGACTTCCCCTTTCCCCCACACCCCCAGAAAAGATTGTTTTGCTTTGAAAGAAATTGATTTTAAAAAGATACCAACATTCTCTAAGAAATGAAATACTTTGTTTAGTTCACAATTAAAGTCCAAAAATCAATTTATAGAAAGGCGGCTGCTTCAATATCCTACCCAATATTATACTCTTTTCTAAAAGTGGACCTATGTTGATTACTTCTGCTTCATTCTTCCTCAGACCTTTTCAGGATTAAGTTTATGGGAACTTCTATTCAAAACTGCATAAAAATGGAAAAGAACATTAGGATTTAGCTCACTTCTTCAATCATCAAAAATTGTAATTATATAATTTGTGTTGTTTGATGCACACCTATGATTGCCAGGAGCTGCAATTTATATTAGTGTGGAGTTTTTTGATAGTGAAGGGGAGGCAGTGCAGTTTTTTTTTTTAAGACAAGCAAGTTGTACCACTTATGAGAAACTGCTGATGCAGACAGCTTAGCAAGTTTCAAGGAAGTGATTGCATATTTATGTGGAATGGAAGAACCTTCACATTTGCATTAAGTAGGATATAAATAAATCTGAAGGGCTTGTCTTCCCCTAATTGTATAGCATTTTATCTTTATCAGTAGAATTTCAGTAATATAACCCTCAATTTAGAAATAACCCTCAATTTGGAATGAATGAAAATCTTGATGTAAAAAACACATGGTATCTTTTTTAAGGGAGCAATCAAAACCATAGCAGTCTAATTCTCAACTATATACCCGTGCCCATGCTTATGATGAAGGAATTTATAATTCTCAGGTGGCTGGGTTAGTGAACTACTTGCCATGTCTGTAACCAAATGCATGTATTTTTGTATTCCACTCAATTGCAGAACATGAAAGTATTAACTTATTTCAGGTCATGATACTGACAGAGCCACAGTGACAAAACACCATGATTTACCTCCAAATCATCTGAGTCTTTTTATAAAGGATATAATACTATTTGAAGGAGCTGATACTCATCACAAAGCATCTTCCTTCTCAGTGATGCATGCAGCTGCTGCATGAGTGGTCTTCTTGAGCCCGTTAACTGTTCAATGGCAAGGGGACCTATGTACACCAAGAAGAGTCTTGGTGAGACACAGAGCTTGTATTCAGCAGCTGAATGACTTGTATCTTTGCCACAGATTTCATCTGACACAAAACCTGTCCCTCTTCACTACTATAAATACGTTTATGTGCCAGCAGTTTCGGATGAGGAACTAAAGCAAACATCTGCCCATCAAAAATCACTGTTATGTTTTGTGCTTTCTTCTAAACAACATAAAGAGACCTCTGCCAAATACTTTCTGAAAAACAAGCGGCAATATTGAAAATGTAGTGTGCAAAAATCAGCTATATGAAGAATGTCCTTTTATAATTAGACAATTACATGGCTTACAGTGTTAAAGTATTTTCAATATATGCTTCTTTTGCTATTAACTGTGGTTTATATATTTAGAGACTGGAAGCACTTGGAAACTTCTCTGGCTAAGTTTGGTTATTTTTTGAAAACATTTTTTTAAATGAATAAATACACATTCAGCTTGACTAAGTAATTTTGCAAATATTTGTAGACTGAAAAAATGTTCAATATGTTAGAACACAGAATCACAAAATAGGGTTTCAAGGGACCTCTGAATATTATCTAGTCCAACGCCCCTGTGCCAAGGGAGGACCCATTTTGATTTGAAATATTTTGTTGTGATAGCAATGAAATATAGAGAATGTAATTTAGAAACCCATTTAATCTTTCTGGATTTAGTGTCTTTTCTGGAATTCTTTTGGAATTAGAAGAAATTAAATGAAATTATTTGTGTTATGAGTTAAGCCATAAGCTTGCTTACCAACAGTCTGTCATTTGAATACTACATGTATTACAACTGAAATCGCTGATGCATTTTAATGTTTGTTATTCCTTAAATGTGACACTTGTCTGATATACAATTTACCTTACATTTTAAAGGACAAATTGAAAATTAAAGTGGATCCTATAACAGCTCTATAATGATACATGAAATAGGATTTCAATCTGTTATGTATACTTGTTTTCTAAATACCTTCAGCATCCACTATTTCATGTACAATGAGAACTGTGTTAAGAACTTCAAATTTAATTCACTCTCACTTATGAAGACATGCAGTAATTGTTCTCTCTTGAGATACTGTTTGCAATTGTGACACAGTTCCTTCTCACAGACTTTGTTCCTCTGACTACTCTTGCTATGGAAATATGATTTATTTTACATTAGGGAGACATCTACATGTTTTCAGATCTTGAGATCTGTTTAGATTAATCCAACTAAAACCAAGTAAACTGTGGTCACATGAACTATGCAGCCACCAGATGGTGGCTCCAAGCAGCAAAGAAGTGATGTGCAGACAAAGTCACTATTTGCAGAGTGGTCCTAGAGAGGACCATGTTTCTCCATGGCTTAAGAGTACATCTAAAGAGATTTTCACTTCTCTCTATTATCAAACTTGTTCAATGCAAACATAGCATCTGAACACTAAAAGTATCCAACTGGCACAAAACTATCAAAATTTAGCCCTTCATAGTGCTTTCTTTTCTGATTGTTTCCATGTCTGTCTTATTGTAAAGCAATTTCACTTATGTTTCAAATTCTCCTCAAAACAGCTAAAGTAGCTAAAGTAGCTAAGAAGATGTGAAGGAAAAACAGCAAGCTGAAGAAAAAAAAAATCAACCTTTTCCCTTTGAAGACTTAATTAAAAGAAGAAAGCACAGGATAAAAACCTATCCATGCAGACTCAAGAGATAAAACTTTCAAACTTTTGGAGGAGAGGAACAGCTCATGTCCGTGGTCTGCTGAGCTCATGCAGAAAGCCCAGATGAGGGCCCCCTTTTTGGTCTCTGCTTCAGCATCAAAAAAGTGAACAATACTATAAATGTGATTTAATAAGCATTTTTAAAGCCTTTTGATGGCAAATACCCTCCTGGGTTTTCTGATGGAGGTCAGAGTGAATGAGAACAACCAGACCTGTATTTTCACATGAAAAACGTGCTTTATTATTTATTTTCATTGACAATAAGCTCCAGAAGGTTTAATACAGGGAAAGATCATTTCAGGATAATGCATCCAAGAAGGTGGCACCCATCTAACTCTGGCAACCATCCCTTTGTATGCTTTTGGAGAACATTATCAGACATCTCCACCTCCAATAGATACACAATTCAAAACAGATACTGATCTGCAGCTTTCAGTAATTCAAATGCAAATTTGAAGCTGCTGCATTTTGAAATAACACTGGTTCAAAGATGGTTGGCTATGTCTTTACACAGCTGGCTTAAAATAAATTAATAAAATTATATGTCATAGTTGCATACCACTATTTTTTATTATTTTCTTAAGTATGTCCATAAAATTTTACAGTGCCTCTTGTACAACACCCACCATTTTCCCGATCCCTTAATAAGTGATTCTGAGTGACAGCACCTCCATCTTGTGGTAAACTGGAGAAACAGATCTTCTTTAATGCTATCTGCCAGAAAGGACCTCTGAAAACGTTACAGTACTATAGATCTATCCAGACTGGATCTTGGCTTCAGGTCTTTCAGGCAGTTTTAGTGTGATTTCTCTTTACCTCCATGTGGCATGTCGTGGGACAACCCTTGTCCATGCAGAAACCTTTTTTCTTAGGCTGAAGCAGGGGAACTTGTCCTTCCTAAGGAGTGAGGGAGGTACTGTCCCTCTGTGAAGGGATATCTAATGCTGTCAATGAATAGCTGTATTTAGGTATCGAGAATTTTAAAAGTTTATAGATACCTGTCACAGAGGAGACTTTCAAGTACCATAATTCTGGTTCACCTGTAAAGGGTTTTTTCCCTAAAGGTATAATATCAGAGCAGAAGTTTTCCACTGCCACAGTTGACTATGAGCATGAACATGCATGTGTGTGTAGTGTCTGTATTTTGGATTTAAAATTAATTTTTTTTTAATTTGCACAAATCTAATCTGAAAAGAGAAATGTTCTAAAAGTTCAAGAAGAGATCTTTCGTGACCAGTACTGTCCAAAACCTAGCCAATTGCTGGTATTTGTCTGCATTCTTGAGAGCCACTGAGCACAGCTCAGACACCTGCACTGGGCTATCAGATGAAAGTCTAATTTACTCTTTCTCCTTTGTTTCCATTGGTTTTCCTGGTTTTCTACCATTGAGATACTGTGTGCTGTGAATGCAGAAATTGAGACATTTAGCAGGAAAGTCAGCTGGATGCCAAAAATGAAGTTTGTCCCAGTTTGTACTGTGATATTGCAGCAGTGCCCTGTTTTCCAGGACAGCTCTAGATAATCAGTGTTGTCATACCCAGCACACTCACCCTCTCATGGTGCCCAGTGTGCTACAGTCCTGTAACTGTCTTGGATTTACTCCAGTATATTAAGTTCTTGCTTATTCTGGGGAGTTCAAAACTGGGCACAGCACTCAGATGTGGTCCCACAAGAGAAGAGTAGATGGAATTAATCACATCCATTGATCTGTTGCCTACAATCTTGCTAGGAGACAACTATGCTGGTAGTCTTCATCTCCACAAGGGCACACTGCTGACTCCATGCAGCTTTCTTCCTTAGGATCCCCAGGTCGTTTTCTGGAGAGCTCCTTTTCAGCCTGTTGGTTTCCAGTCTGTGCTGTTGGATGGGATTAGTGTGTACTGGATGCTTTTGTCACTGTTGAACTTCATGAGATTTCTGTCAGATTAGATTCTGTTTTCAGTCTGTCAAAGCTACTTGAATGGTAACTCTAACCACTATTCCCATAAGGAGTAACACATCATTTGGACCATAAATTATAACTGCATATTAATTTAAGAACATAAAAACTTCTGTGCTGTGATGTCCAATATTTTATCTCTGACTGTGGTCATCAGAGAAAAGTACCATAAATAAAGATAATTTTAAATTATCTGTGCTCTCCTATGAGCTATGATCTCTAGCAGATCAGTAGTTTAGGGACTTCTCAATTTGATATGTACATTTCAAACTTCTCTCTTCAATAGCAGGAAAGGAACTGACTCCATTTATATTTTTTGCTGACAAATCTCTTGTAGCAATTAATTAATCATCTGATGATGGATTGTGCAAAGAAACTTTTTAATTTGATTCAAGCTTGCTTCCTCAAAGTGTTTTTGTTATATTTCTTTATATTGAGAAATTGGAAAAAGTAATCCACAGCTCAGCTCATGCACCATTCCTGCTTCTCCAGTCCCAGTCTAGTTCCCCTTTGCTTTTAGGGCAGCATGTGTTGAAATGTTTTCTGTTTTGTCCTTCAGTGCTTTCCTAGCAGTTTCTAACATTTGTCTGGCATTTTTGACTGTTGCTGTGCAATGAACTGGCATTTTTGTATAACCCTATCCAGGAACTTTAGCATTTCTTCCTGCAGTGGCAATAGGTGATTAACCAACATCTTGGATGTGTACTTTATTTCCCCCTTATATGTTCTTTTGCATTTACTGGCACTGAGTTTCATCTGTCATGCTGCTGCCCTGTCACCTGCAGGATCATTCTGCAGGTCTCTGCAGAGTGCTTTATTTTAGCCTGCTCTGAACAACCCTGTGTGGGGAAGGGTGTGCCGCAAGAAGGGCTTTACAGGCAAAAGTTGGCTGTAAAAAAATTTGCTTCTTATCCATAGCTGCATACTATGGTCCCCATGTACACAGCACTTCTTTGAGTTTTGGCTTTGTAGGGTGATGGAACACAAAACACAGCATTTCAACTGGCATGTAACCTGTCTGTATTTCTGAAGGCTGAAAGCTCCTTCCTTACCTGGATTCAACATGTTTCCAGCAACTGCTGTTGGCTTTGGGCTGCTCCTATGTCATTACACATATACATGGTCTCAGCGCCACCTTCCAAAGCTACACAGACTTGTGAGTCATCTGATGGACACCCACATACCCACAGCTGCTCCCACAGTCATGGGTGGCTGGAGCAGGGAAGCTCCTGTCCTTCCCTTCCTGCACTTCTTCTACATTCCTGGTGCTGCAGCACATTTATGGTAAGTCCTGTTCAACAAAGCTGGCTTGAAATCCAGTTTGTGTTCCTGGAGTAGCTGTCAACAACCAGCTTTCATAATACACGTTACTTTAGCTCTGTGCTGAAAAAAAAGGTAAAAAAGAAAGCTGTCATCACAGGCATCTGCTACTTTATATTTGGTTACACACCAGCAGCAGAGCTACTTCCCTCCAGCAACCCCAGTCCTGCAAAACGTTACATAAACACATACATATGTGTAAAACACTCTATACATGTGTATATATGTAAAATTTTATGCATAGGAGTTAAATGCACATTTACAAAAGTGAACAATCAGACTCAAAAAAGCAGTTTGAAGCAATGCAAAGGAGAAAATGTGTGTGTGCGTAATGAGACACTGAATGTCAAAGAACTTTAGTTCTTCAGTTCCTTTAATTTCAACAGGACATATAGAATGATAGAAAGTAGAACCTATTGATCATAAAAGTTAATGGTGACATTGGAATACTTTGTATGTTCTATATGGAGCCCTTTTGCATTTATTGCTTCAGATTAGCACCTGAATGATGAAATAGAAACTGCTAATCTCTCCAACTGGTTTTACACCAGTGTTATCATATGAAAATTGTAATTTTTAAAATGGTACACATTTGCCTGCAAACACTGAGTGGACTTTAATGACTGGATCTCAATCTCTGCCCATCCATTTTTGATATCCACATCCAAAACGTTCAGTCAATACTGGGGAAAAAAAATAATGTTTTATCTACCCCTCTTTTTTAAAGTAAATTTAACTAAAATAAGTTTAAAATATCCATAAATCCTTAGTACATTTTGCATATCCATCAAAAAATGTTAATACGTTTTTAGAAAAATTGTAAGCCTCATTGAAAAAAATAATTATTCCCCATCCGGATGGTTTTGACAAAGTATTTTATTCTCCTCCATTTTCACCTGAGGTTCAATGGCTCTTGCACTTTTAATTAAAAAAAAAAATAAAAATACCAACATTGCCCTTTCAAATATTACTTAATCTAACACTTCACATATGAAATACGTTTTCTCTTACAGAAGTTAGACTCTACCAAGGGGCATTAAAACATAGCTCACAGTTTCTTGTCTTAAATTAATTGATACTTAAGGCTCTGGGTTTGCATAAAGTATATCTAGAAACCATACACCACCAAATCTTTGGAGTTTTAAGTATCTGGAATTTATATGGAGGTCAATGAATGTTCTAACATTCCGGTCTGCCTGAGAGAAGGATCAGACCATCAGTTTGCAAAATCGCTATCACCTACTGCACTTTCTGTCATATTTAATATTTTTACTCTAGGTTTGCATATGTGCTTGTATTGTATTTTGCTCTCAAAATCAGAAGGTGCAAAGGAAAGTGCATTGGTGAGGATCACAGGAGGAAAAACAAAAATATTGATTGTTTTTCTCTCATTTACTTAAAAGCCAATGCTTCTGGTATTATTCAGCAGTCTTTGGCTCACTTCCCCCTTATAATTGTATCTGTTTCTCATTGTTAAAGATTCTTCATCCAGGCTAGTCTATTATTTCTGGGATTTGTAGAAAGGTTAGTGAGTCTCTAGAGTTGTGATTACTTTTTCTAGCTGACATTTATTGATCTCATTACCTTCATGCTCATATTTCAAAAAACTTTTTTTTCATTTTTTTACCATTTCAAAAATGACAGAAATGCTGCAGTGCTCACTGTATTAGAACTGTATGTAATTAAAATTTGTACTCTATGTTTCATCAGAAATTCACTGCCAAACCTCAGCATGTGTTGTTTACAAATTAGATTGTTATAATTAGAACACAAAATGATTGCAAAAATAGAGATTGAATTTATATTTGAAACAAACATCTATTTTATTTCTGCACAGAAAACTCTTGACATTTTTGGCCATAAGCAAATTTCTAGACACCATGCTTTGGAGAAATCAGATGATATCCACACCTGTGCAGATGCCAGCAAGCCTGTGAGACATTTTAGGAGATACCATGGCGGAGGCAGGAGATGTACAATTCTTGTGCTAGCTTTTTACTAGGGAGTGAATTTCACCCTTTGATTTTACTGCATATTTTCTTTATTATTAATTGTCACTGAAATTCATGTGTTTACAACAGTATTAGCAATTTTTGTCAAGGTACGAAGTAATTTTGCTACTATTTGAATGGATTTTACAGAATTCTTGAAATATTTAAACCTATTAAGGAAGAAAACTAGGCCACAATACACTCAAAAACTTCTTAGTATACTTGTCTATTTCAGGGAAAGTATGTAGGTGTCACTCTTAGAAAGTCCTATTGCTTCACAGACACCTAATAATGTGAAGGACTCCTGAATTCCAGAGGATTCCAGCTGACAAACACTACTGTCAGTTTGAAATTTCTCCTGTGCCTTTCATATCTTTCTTTGTAAAGCCTTTTTAAAGGTTGCCTGCTGAAGTATTAAAGTGGACAGATGATGAAATGCTGGCAACAGGATATATACAGAACTAACAGGGTGATCTTGTGGTAGTGCATAATAAATACTTCCATGGAAACATGAAGATCTGAGATAGCTTAGGTAGTACAGTGGTTTAATGGGTGTGAACATCTCAGAATCAAGTTCTGTACTGCTTTGCTGAAGCCTGCTAAATCACTTCCCTGTCACTGAGCTCCCTAAAAAAACAGAATAAATTGTCAGTTTGCTGAACTGGGAAAAAAAGAAAAACAGCACAAGAAATAAATTGGTAGGTGTTGACATTTAAAGCATTTAAATATGTATTTCTGTATTATTTCATTAATATATGGACACCAGACACATTTATACATATATATAAAAATAATCCATATGTAATATAGATATATATTCACATAAAATATATATAAGCATATAAAAATGCATTTTATTGCTGGCAGTTCAGCAGAACTTATATCCATTTTTTTCTTCTCAGGTTATACAAGAGTCGCTTTCTTCTTGTAATTTTTTAATCTGGAGGGGCTTAGTGAACTACTATATAGTGGCTCTCAACATAGAGAA
This sequence comes from Climacteris rufus, assembly GCA_013398175.1. NCBI lineage: Eukaryota > Metazoa > Chordata > Aves > Passeriformes > Climacteridae > Climacteris > Climacteris rufus. The sequence goes on from VZRZ01001383.1 coordinate 352,399, forward strand.
AATAGCTGTACTTACTTGTCACCTACTTCTTATAATCAGAATGTATAGAGCTCCCAGATTAGTGATTTTTATCCAATTTGTGTGACATCTCACAATTCCCCCTTGACCGTCTCTTTTCCCAAGATGAATTCCTTCACTTTGTAAAAAGCAATGAGTTTTTCTCTGACAATTGAGAGTCCTTTGTAAACTGTAAATGATCTTATGCCAACTGATAGGCTTCAAAGGCTGAAGATGCAGCCAGATTAAAAAGTAACACATATGTGCTGACAGTCTCTGGGTGCCTTAAGGTAATGCTAGTGCCAGACAAAAAGGGTGATACTGACTTGCTGGAACTGTCTGTACCATTGAGGTGGTGCGTGTATCAGCACACAGCAAGTGCAAGCCCTTCCATGTGCTCCTTGTGGCAAGACAAGACAAACTCCTTCTGCAGATAACAGCGGGAGAAAGGGGATGTCTTACTCTGCAAATGGAAACAACCATGTGATGGAAGTTGCCTTCATCATTCCTTTGCAATGGGCATCCTCTCCTGTTTCCAGGTTGCTTCACTGCAGTTGTCCTTGGAGCACTCCTTGAATTAAATGAGTTGGAAAAGGGATTGAGAGCTGTGGTTATGTTAGTTATTGAAATTAATGTATCTGTGGCTGAAACATATGCTGCCAGTCTCTCTGGCTGTGGATATCATGGGCAACTACGGACAGTAGGCAATATTTTCTATCTCTCTATATTATTTTAAAATAAACATTTCTCTTCTCCAGTTAATATTCAATTCTGATTTATAATAATAAAAATGCAGTAACTTTAGTAATTTTTTAGATATTAAGGGCACTAGACAAACAGTGTTAACCTCAGGAGATCAGTCTGATGACCATCAACAAGCAACAAAAACATGAATCAATTTTCTTGTGGATGTCTAGCATGTAATTAAAGTTTTGGTAGGATTTAGCAAAAAGAAAATGTAAGAAAACGACAAGATTTGAAATGCTAACCACATTCTTCTTTTAGAAAGAGATGGATGTATTAAATATTTATGCAAACATAATAAATTGGCCAGTGTACAAAAACACTGCTACACCTTCATCTCTTCCATATATCATCTTCCTGAAAAAAAGAATTTGCTGCTAAAATAGAATTGGTGCTCTGTTATATAATTTTCATAACAGTAGCTACTTGTCATTGCTCTTTCTATAGCCATCCTAATTTAGGTAAAGAATATAGCTAAAAATAAGAAGAAACCAATTAATATTATTTCTGAATAGAAAACAGAAGATATGTTTACATCATTGGACACATACTGTGGAAATACCAAGCTCTGGTTAATAATTGGGTTAATGTTCTATTTGTGTTACTGATCTATGAATTTAAGTAAACGGCATGTCTAGCAGCCTTCTGAAAATAATAGATTTCTTGCATATTTTCAACTGATTATGAAATTAGCAGTTTTCCCCAATATCACCTAGTAATACTTAGCATTCTTATGAATGTGGTTACATTATTGAGTAATTCTCACAATAAATACAAAGGAAACATATTGATTTTTTTAGTGATAGAGAAAGTAATACAGAGGGGTTGCTGAATGTCACGTAAGACATCAAAGTAAGGTTAGAGTAAGGATAAATTATTTGAACGAGATTGTTCAACTATATGACTTTCTTAAAACCAGTGGTGTGTGGGCCTATAGGAAAAGTAGGGCATGATTTACTGCTCTTCACTGATGTGTAGACACACTCTTTGGTTTGATCACCATGAGGACTGCTGTATTTGCTGGCTGCACAATTAATAGCAAGCTGTAGACTATAAAGTGACTGTTCAGCACTTAGATATTACAAAAAGCTCCATCCAAAGTAAAATGGTGTCATCGATTCTGCATGGACTAGAGAGTAGAACAACTTAGCCATCAGTGCCTTAAGTGTATAAACTTTGACAGATTCAACTTTTGGTTAACAGAAAGCTGCTTACATAAGTGATTCACAAGAGGAATGTAACAGCTATTTAGATTAAAAGAGTCAGCCTGGGATTAAAAATGTTTGGATAAGCAGTATTATGTTTACTTCAAATGGAATAAAATAGGGAAGGACTAAAATATCCTAAATTAATTAATGCAATAAAGACAGATACAATGAATATTTTTCTAATACTTATTTTAGGAGAAAATATAAGTGTTGTATTTTAAGATTCGAGGAAAAAAGAACAGAGGTCTGAAGTTGCCATTTTGCTGGAAGCAAAACAAAGCTTTATGCAGATCAGCTTACCTTGTATTTTTACATTCACCAGGAAATATTCCCCAAAATATATGGTTCACCAAGAAAAACAAATGAAACATTCAGACTAAAATTTATTCATGAGATCCACAGAACTGTTGACTGTTTCTAATATACGGTTCTCATTTTCAAATAAGTATGACTCTTCTGGGATATCAGATGATTGATTCAAGTAGAATAACAGGACAACTAATCTAATAGTACCTTTAAGGCTTGTTACCATAAAAGAACATATTTAACAGTTGAAAGTTTCTAAAGAAACTCTCATTCTGTCGACCTTAGAAAGTGTCATTGGTTTCAATGGGGCAGAGATCACTTTTCGTGTGAACCCAGAGCAATTATCTGTAACTATGGACCACTAGAATGAAGAGGAGCTACAGGCTGGCTGTAAGGGTTAGGGAAACCGAGAGTAGAGGGACAGGTAGTTTAGGCCATTATAATCCAAAGATCTGCACATTTTGCCAGGACTTGATTTACAGCTTTGAAATCTCCTTTATGTCTGAATATACTGTAAAGCTCCTAAGACCTTCCAGGTGGTATGCCAGGAACCTCATTGTGTGTTTTTATACCTGAATTGTCTTGCCAGGGCATTGATTTCCCCCCCTTCTTTCCCTCCCTCCCTACCATGGGGAAGACCACCTGTAAAAACCACATCAGTATTAGAGTATATTTTTACTGTAGGGTTCACTTGGATTCTTCTACACAGGAAAACATGTTGAACTAACTCAAGTGAGAATAATAAGACTGTCAAACAGTACTCAAGCTGTGTGTCTACACACCTTCTGTCATTGTTTCATTGTGAAAGTAAAATTTCTAGAGGTGTAGTGCCAGAAGATACTTTGCGCTCTTTGAATTTTCCCATATCTGGAGGCATGGGGAAGGATGTCTTTGTTTTTTCTAGGCACAGCAAAGGGATTGTGGAAAACATTTTAGGACTGGGGCCCTTAAGCAGATCTAGCCTGTATCCACAGTGAGGAAGGCTTAGCAGCTGGCAAATCATGCTGTGTTTTTTACCTATACAGCAGAGAATATCAGTATAATGGACTTTGTGTGCAGGTGGAACTCAGATTAAGAGCAATACTTGAATTACAATTTAAATGAAATTCACAATGCAGACAAGGTTTTATGGGTATGTCTATACATACCTGTATAAGGCTGCAACTAAACATGTGAATTAGCTCAACCATTAAAATGAATATGACTGCATTAACATAGTTCTCTACTGCCTGATATTCAGAGTATACTTATATTAGAACTAACATCCTTAGATCTAGCATGGGTATTTAATTCAGACACTGCATTGTGCAATAAGGACAATCCCTACAAAGAATAAATAGAAAATGCTTACAGACTTTTTTTTGGGGGGAGGACAAAAAATGTTTAGTAATCTTTATTAATGATAGAAAAAGTTTGTAAACTGAGAGGATAGATGGACTGGAGATCACTTCATTATTCTAATCATCATCTTTTAGTGGCAGCTGACCCACTTCTCCACTTGCTTGCATCTTGAAAAGTCACTAACACTTCTGCAAAGAAGCATTAATGTTCTGAAAGGTAGTATTTTACATCCACTGTGCTCAGCTGAAAATTACTTTATGAGATCCAAGGTAGTGAAGGATTGGACCCAGATGCAACAACTAATAGTTAAGGCTCATATTTCTACATGACCTGTGATGAAACAGAAGAAGGTGCAGCATCTCCAGAGACTGGGGAATGTTCAGGGAGTGACATAATTAATAACTGTCCTTTCCATTTGACAACTCTTAATCTCATTTTCTCAGGCTTGTGTCCTACAGATTATTTATAAATTAGACTGGTGGTCATAGTAACTATTCCCTTGAGTTTGCAAAGTGAAGTGAGATTAAAATGACTTCTACTTTTCACAGCAGGGTCAATTGAGCACATCATCCTCCTCAGCAGGATAAAATGAATACTGTGCAGTGTACTCTGGGGCAAATAATCTCTCTTCCATACAATATTAGTACATGAACTGTGGAACACTCTCTAAGTTTAAGGAGGAAAGTACTGTCCCTTAAGTCTACAGCAAATCACTTGCACAGTTTCAGCTTGTGCTGAACCTCCTCTGCAGGTGCCATGGTCAGTCTGACCACATGGCTGCAACACATGATCACGCATCTCCCTCGTATGTCTGTGGCCTCGGTCTTTTGCACCCTCTCCCTACCCTGTAACACAACATCAGCAGCCCTGTGGATTAAAGGACTTTTCATGTCTCTTCACAATAGAAAAGGAACTGAGACCTCTATGCCAGTTGCTGAGATGAAATGTAAATTCTCATTCTGTTCTGAGAAACAACAGCTGCATCATAGAGAAGCCAAGTTTTGGGAAGTTCATTGCATTGACAAAGTGAAAAGGTGCTTGTCTTTACTTCCAGATACATATTCAGCACAGAGTCAGAAAGTTAAGCTGCAGACCAAAAGTCAAAGTGAAGATAATACTTTTATCTTTAACAGACTTGCAGAGGAATTATTTCAGGAAGAATTTGCAGTTTAACAGAACATATATGCCAACAAGAATAAATTTCAAGTCACTCACACAGCTGTGACTTCTGTGACTTGTAGGAGGAAATCATAAAAGCTCATTTTTGCCACCAAATTAACAGTGGATAACATTTCTTTTCAGCATGGTAGCACAACTTCTCGAACTCCACTTTACAATGCAATTTCTTGCTTCAGAAAAGTCCTCCAGAGGTCTTTTGCAGGCATTGTATTACTCTCAGGCTTCAAAGCCTGATCTGTACCGATTCATAGGACTGTTTAATCTATGATCCACAACACCCTTTGGCAAGGAGTCCCACAGCTCAAACACACATTATGCAAAGAGCCAAGTCATTTCATTTACTTCACACCTCGATTGTACCAGCTTAATTTGACCCCCACCTAACAGTTTTTTACATTGCAAAACACTGTATGATGGCTAACATAGGAAATGACGTTACTTCCAGCTTTGCTTATTCCAAACTCAGACGTATTATGCTTTCTTTACAATATTGCGTATGTATTAATAAAACACATAGTAATATATTTGACTATTTGTGTATATATATACATATACATATACACACGTAGTAAAACAATATGGCATGAGAAACATTGTATACAATGCTGTATAATAGGACTACACAATATTATTTTACATAGATAATCAAAAAATGACATTTGATTTGTCATGACCATTTTATCAGTTTGGTGGATTGTGTGAGATTTTCCTTTTATTTACGTTAGGTTCATAGAAAGATAGCTCTTCAGAGGCTAAAATTAGAATAATTGTGGCTTATCAGTTCCAGTCACTAAATATCTGAAAGCATATGCTTTTAGGAGATTAACTGAAAAAAATGGAACAATTCTTATCTACAGTTTTAAGCAATCTACTTCGAAGAAATGAATGATCTGCAGGTGACTACTAAGGCCGTGTGATTCATTGATGTATTTTATCGACTTAGCAAGCAGCAGAGCAGAAACAATACTTGTGACCTGATGAGAAGAAACTGAGTCTGCACAGGCGGGTCCGAGGCACATCGCGCCTCCGTCTTGCAGAAGGCGAGCGGAACAACCTGTTCCAGCTATTTAGTGGTGGAAGATTTTCATACCTGCGATTCTGCGTAAATAATTTAGGTCGTAAACGACACCACGCACCTAAATTCACGAGCTTTCGGGGGGACGATGGAGACAAGCCCAGCCACAAGCCGGGGGGTGTCCAGGCAGCCCGGCAGCTGCGCGCAGCCCCGCGGCAGTCCGCGCTCCCGGCCAGCGGTGCTTCCCGTCACCGCGCCTGGATGCGGAGGGTCGGTGGCGCTCACGTCCCCTGACGGGGCCAACCCGCGGGACAGCGGAGGCGAAGGGCCGTGAGGGAGGTGATGCGGAGGACAGGTGGCAGCGCAGCCAGAGGCAGGCGAGGAAGGGACGTTACCTGCGACACCGAAGACGGGAAAGTTGGCCGAAGAAAAGGAGGGCGGTCAGCGTACCCTTTCCGGGCCGCCCCAGCCGGGGCTGCCGGCGTTGCTCCCCTCCCCGCACGGCGAGGGGCAATGTCCTCCCACCCGCCGCCGCCCCAGCTCCGGCCCTACCCCTCCTCCGCCCCCCTCGCACCGCCTCCCCCCCCGCCGGCGGAGGTGAGGCGCGGCGCGGCGCCGACTGCGGCGGCGGTACGGGAGGAGTGGGGCGGCGAGGACTGTGCGCGGCGGCCGCTGCATCCACCAGCAGCCCGGCGCTCGGCACAGCCATGGGGCGCAGTCGCCGCTCCAGCCGCCGCGGAGAAACTCCCCTCCGGATGTCGGCTGCCGGTGGCCTGGTCTGAGCAGGAGGAGGAGGAGGAGGAGGAGGAGGGAGGGAAGGAAGGGGCCGTAGCAGCGGCGACTGTGCAAGTTGCGCTGTGCCGTTCTTCTCCCCGGCCCGTCTCTCACCCGTGGAGCAGCATGCGGACTGGCCTCCGCGCTCCCTCAGATGTGCTCTGGCTGCCGCCGCCTTCAGTGCATCCTGCTGCTGGCAGCGCTCACCCGGGCGCTGGATGAGACGGGAGCAGGGAGATCGCTGCTGCGGTTCCGCCCGCTCCTTCATGCGGGCTTGTGCTCCGGCGGGGCTAGCACGGCCGCCGCGGAGGAGCAGGGCTGCCCTCCCGCCCCGCGCCCGCCCGGCCGGGGGGCCCGCATGGCGTGCTACCTGGTCATCAGCTCCCGGCACCTCAGCAACGGGCACTACCGCGGCATCAAAGGCGTCTTCAGGGGACCGCTCTGCAAGAAGGGCGCTCGCTCGCCGGTAACTGCCACCTCCTCGCCCCCTCCCTCACTTGCCCCCCGCACGGTAGGAGCGGTGCGGGCGATGCCCACGCGGCGGGGCGGCCGGCGCGGCTGCGGGGGGCGCGGTGCGTGGGCGCCGGATCGGTCCCGCTCTGCGGGGC
>VZRZ01001383.1:359948-393551 GCA_013398175.1 Climacteris rufus
GAGACTGCAGGCCCGTGGAGCTGCCGTAGCCGGTGTCCGTGAGTCGCTAAAGGCGTTTCGTAGGGGCGCGTGGGGGTCCAGTGCTGCGGGGCGGGTTCGCCGCCGAGCCCCCGCCGGCGCGGGGGGCAGCGGGTGCGGGGGAGCCGCCGAGCGGAGGGGCCCAGGCGGCGACCAAGCCCCGCTGCTTCTCCTCCGCCTCTCCGTGGTGGTTGTGGTATCGTAACCGCCTCTGTAATCGCGGCCGAACTTTCCCTGTCACCGTGCCGGGTCTCGGTGTGTGACATACGGAGGTACGGCCCTGCCACCCGCCGTCCCGGCCTTGCAGGAGTGAGTGCCAGGGACACCTCGAGCCACTGGTGGCACTCCCTCGGCTTCGGCAGTGCCGGCCTGTGCCCCGTAACACATCTGCACCCTACATACCTTTCAGAAACTAAAGTCTATGCTTCATCTTTCTTGACTTTCAATGACGGAAAGTGACGAGTATTTCACTATGCTTCCAAAATCCCTTCAGTGTTGTGCGCCAGCACTCTCATAGAGCACCTGCAGGTTCTTCCCTTGTAGTGCTGTATCTGTCATGTGCAATATAATACAACTGCGCCGCAGGTATCATCGATCAGACATTGGCTGAGCTGTCTTTGTGTTCCCTGACCCGTGGAGCTGATCCACTTTCCACTTTCGTGTGTGGAACCTCCCGAAACGCAGGCAATGTTTACTGCGATCTCTGTACAAAATTAGGTCGAAAGGATCTCAAAGATCCAAAATGGGAACAAGTTTGACTGTAAATACTTTTTATTTAGTAGAACTTTAACAACTGGTGTTCAAGTCGAATAATATCAGAAGTATGGAAGGATACTACACTCCAAATACTGTTATGTTCCAAATCCTTCACTTTCCAATTTCTTTCCCTTTCTTGCTAACTGCCTAGTGGGCATGCACACCACTCCTCTCTGTCTAAATATTTAATGAAATAAATTTGCCTGAATCCACTAACAGATCATTATTTTAAACATAGTTCTTCTACCAGGTAACAGAGATGAAGACCAAAAATTGATGTTTCTTATTCTTTAAAGGTTTATTTTTTTAAAGGATTTAATTTTAAATGGAAGTATCTTAGTCTTAAGCCAACCATCTAGGGTTTAGTGAAAAAGAGAAGAAGCTACAAAGTTGAAAATTAATCTCAAATATCTCTCAGTGTATAGGAATGTTCTCTCATATGAGCTTTCCAGAGCCTGAAAAAAGTAGCAAGGGCACTTTTTATTGCTTTTCACTATTACAGAACATCTTGTTTTCTAGATTTGTATGACCAGGAGTTGGTATGATTTATATGTTTTGGGACTATTTCTATAGAAAGGACTTAATTTTAGCAATCCTTAGCTTTTGTTCTGAATTCTTGAGGTAAACCTTTCATTTCTCTACATCTTTTTGCCTTTTTTTTTCTTTATTTTGCTGTTTTTTAGTGGCTACTCTTTGAAGCTAGTCAAGCTTTTGAGATTATAGGTTAAGCCCTTTGGAGAGAGAATGTTGGACAGCTCATGGTAGTAAAGATACATGATAATGTTTTATTAATAATGGGTAGTTGTAGCTCTGTAACTTTTTCATGTGTTTGATATTTAGGATTTACTACTGGTTTATATATGCTATTTTGGTATTTTGATATGGAAGTTCAGATTTTAAAAGATAAATAAAGGATGTTTAGTTGGCACAGAGCATAATAGTTTGCTATTAAATACTGAGAGCAGTGAGCAATCTGCATGTGCCTACAAATTTATAACTTTCCAGACCATATCCTTCTTGCTTATCAGCGTGCACAAAGTTGGGAACAGCGAACAGCAAAAAAACACCACCTGGATACATTTTGCATTATGGATGTGGGAGTCATGCATATTGAGTTTTAGTATTGGCTGAGGTAGTAGAATTGTTTTGAGCATGAATAATGCCCCACACAATGCAAACAAACCCTCCAACTATTGAGTTAAACTTGGAACCACTTCTTATACTTAAGAAAAAAGTCTTAAGCAAGTAGCATTTATTTGTATTCCATGTGCTGTGCTTTTATTTAATACCTTCTGATTATAACTTTGAAAGATACAAGTTATGTCTTGCAGTCGGTGTTGAATTGGAAGCAGCCTTGAAGATTTGATTTTATAATGTGTACCATTAAACAATCTTATATTTGTACACTATGAGTGATCTTATGTATGAGTCTACACAGCCTTTAATGGATAACATGTAGCTTTCTAAATTTAAGTGTTCTTTATTAACAGACCATGAAATGTCAGACTTAAGGCTATGCTTTAAGAAATGAGGACAGTGGTGAATATTTTAAATACCTTTATCAAATTTCATGGTTTTATGAACAAGGATTTTTTAAGTTTGGGTGTTTGTGTAGTATTTATTTAGCATACTCCACTATTATTGTGCCAGAAACAATTCTGGTCCTTATTGCTGGTATGCAGAGAGACCTTTAGCTGTAGCAGTTCTAATGAGAACAAGATATGTAGGACTACAAAGATAATGTAGTTCATGTATGTCATGAATGCGTTGTGATGTTGTCATAAAATCTTTCAAAAATTCTGCCTTTCATTTACCCACTTCTACATGTTAGAAAAGGGACTAGATAGGAAGATAGTGAACCTGGGATCTGAAGTTAGTGGTAATGAATTCAGAAAGAGTGGAATTAGAAGCAGTTGCCAGTGAATCCTTTATCAATGGAGTTGTGATGGATTTACACAGGGAAGGAAATGCTGAGTTTGAACATGATGCCAGCATTACTAAGGATAATGGACAGTAAGCCATAGAAGGAAGCTGCTTATTTTAGAGACCTGATTATGTGGTTTAAGCTTTTATATTTTATCTGAAAAGTTATATTCAGGAACATCTATGAGCAAATTTTCTGTCTCTGAAAATTGCTATTTAAGGAAATGCATAAGGATACAGAGATTTTACTTACACTACAGAGTGATGATATTGTCTACAGGATTCTTGAGTCCTGAATACATTACAATGATTTGTGTACTGCTTTTACTTTTTGCAGTCATGATAGATATGCTGTAATATCCACCTGCAGCCCAGCCTGCTCAGAGGCTTACAGCCACACTTCACAAGCCTAGCAATGCTGACATTGAAAAGAACTTGGGTGTGAAACTTTCAAAGAAACTTCAGGATACAGCAGAAAATGGTACTGGGAATTCAGCAGATGGCCCCCTTGCTTCCATTTCTAAGCCAAGGATGTTATTAGGGTGCACTGTTCTGCCTGTGGCTTTTTAAGATAAGATATAAACAAAGTCTCGTTTACTACTCAGTATTTAAAGATCCCTTTGTATTTTGAAGGAAATAGAAGGCTCAGAAGACCCAGTGCCTTAGCCAATTTCTGGCTTGGCTAATTATTTTTCTTCTGTTGTTCCCTGCAGCTTCAGCTGAATACAGTATTTTTCATGTACGTCTCTAAGCTGTTTTCTAATAAAGCTGTCAAGCAGCTGCTCTGTTGCACTTGGTGCTTGCCTTAGTTATTTGGGATGTTGGGGGTGGGAAAGGCTTCTTTTCTGTTATGCAGAGTTACCGTTAAAAAAGTGCAGCTTTCACCTCGTGTCCAGAGGCTCCATTAGTTCTAATTAAGTACATTGCAGGTACTTGGAAATAATGACTGTTTAGTTGATACTAAGCCATAAGCAATCTGTTTTAACACTAAAGCAAATATAACCAGGACTGAGTAGAACCTTAGCACTCTCTGTAGCAGGTTACAACATGAGGCACTTGGAAAACTGTTTGAAAACTTAAGTGAGCGTGAGGACTGAATGACTGTAAATAGAGAACAGGAGGGCCATGGCATGGGCAGCTCTCTCCATCTGCCTGAGAGCAATGGGGAAACACAAACCAAGTCTGCCACAAAGAGTGACAGTGTTGTGTTTGCCTCCAGTGAGGAGAGATGTGTCAAGAACAGTTGTCAGAAAGCAATTTAAAGGCTAGATATGGTGGATGTCTAGTCACAGTGGATGTCCATGTGAAATATGGTCTAGGTGACAACAGGTTAAAAGGAGGACCCACCATATCTGAGTGATTAGCTGGAAGACCAAATAACTCGTGGGTTTCTGACTATAAGCAAGTCATCATTTAACACTGTGACTGTACCCTCAGCAGCACTGAAAGCAGAGGGGAAAGGTATGCTGAAGGCATTACAAGGAAAATGCATGGAAAGTAAAATTTAAGTTAGGAAATACAGTCTAAAGGGACTGATAATAAACCAGCGACTCTAATAAGTACTCCTTCTACAAAAGGAAAGGGGAAAAAAACTAACTGTACTAACAAAATTTTGTGGAAATAAAAAAAGGGAGAAATAGTAAAGAAAATGGAAAATGGTACTTTCTCTTCTCTGTGTCGAAAGTCTCTGGCAGCTGCCTCCAGCAGAAGTGGCTGCCTGCCAGAGGGGATTCTGTGCACTCTTCTGAAAGCTTGGAGCTGGCTTACTGAGGTATCTGCCTTACACAAACCAAGGGCAGGCACTCCTCCTTAACTGTTTCTGATCCTATTGATTCCTGGAGCTTTGTGTCTCAGAGTGGGCTGAGTGTGTTTCCTGCCAACCCTCATGCCTGCACTGTGTCGGAGAATATGAGCATTCCTGCAGCCCACACTCAACCTTACAGGGACCTTATTTCCTCATTTTGTGGTTTCTATTATGGTGCTTTTTGTGCAATTCTGCAAAATGTGAGAGACAGAAAGACCTTTCAGAAAATGGGAATGTGCTTTTTGCCACATGTAGCTTTGTGTTAAACCTGGTTTTGTGTAATGTATCACTTCTGAGTTTATTTTGATTCTAATTCACTGAGTTGGTAGCACTTTGTATATAGCATTGCAATTAAATTTAATCATCTTCAACCAGTTTCTGCTGGGGCCATTTCCTTCACCCACAATTAGCAGCAATGTTAAACAGGTGCTTTATGTCTGACAGTGCCATTCCAGCATTCTAATATTTTTATTGGTCCCTCAATTGAGTTCTTAAAACCAGATCGATTTCTCTGTTGTTTTGCATGTGGCAATGCTTGTTTGTCCATTAGTTCCAGAATTATTGCTGTTACATCCATTTACATTCTCAATTTGAGTTCATATGCATTTTATTCACCCAGAGCATAGCAGTTTAGTGTGGTTTTAAAATTTTTTTCTTATTTTGTTTTATTCTCCACTGTGTACAAATTTGAAAATGAATGTACAGACTTAGTGATTGTGAAACAGGTGCTCCCTTGCGTGGTGGGTTGAACGGTTAACCAGGTTCTAGGCATTAAAGGCTGTTCCTCTGCATGTTCCTACGCCGTTTTCTGGACCCCTGCCCACATGTGCTGTCCATGGTGAGCACTTGCGTGGCTTTCACGGGGAGCATGATCCAGGTTCTTCCTCCATGTAAATGAATATTTTGTTTTGACAGCTTTACAACTAAATAAATTGAGTAACTTTGTTTATGCAAATACTTTCATGTGAGACTAGATTCTTTGAAAAGAAAACTCTGGTCATAAGAATCATAATCTGAATCTACTTATTCCCTGCCAAAGCTTTGCAAAAGCTCCCTGTAAGAGGTACATAAATGGAGAAGGAAAAGAAAGCTCTTAAAGACTGGCCAAAGCGTAGGCATTTTTCCCTACGTGGGTTATCCTAGTGGACTTTAAAGCCTTTGGCTACAAGGCTTGAGGCTTTTTAGTTTGCGGGTGTCTTATTTATTTATTTATTTGCATTTAACAACAAGAACCTTTGTTAAGTCTTTTTATTACATCACAACAGATCACTTTAGATCATCATTGCCTGCAAATGTATTTTTTTTCACTTGTCCTGGGGAAAATGCTGACTTTTCTATGGATAAATAGATATTCAAAATATTTTTGTCTGCCTGCTGAAATACTGTTATTTTAAAATGCTACTGTGGTACACTGTGAGAAGTTTAGTTTTACTGCTTTATGTATCTATCCACCTATATGAGCCTGCATTCTTATATGTGTTGCCTGAAAAGGCTAGCCCAAAAACTGAGAGTAGTCAGGAGTAAGGGAATAAAAGGTGGGTATTTATTCGAAAGGCCTGTAAAGGTACATTTAGGGCAGGCAAAGCCCCCCTAGGGGCATCACCCGAAATGGACAACGGGTCACGAGTTCTCCACATCTTTATAGGTTTAGTCCATTTGCATATCAGCATAAATTCACCAATTAAAACTTTGCAATTTACCCCTAGCTCCCTTAGCTCGCTCCCCCTCCCCCCCAGAAGCTTGGGCCTGGGCAGTCTAAGTGTCCTTGAAGAGCAAGCCCAGAGAGGCACTGTTATGTCTATGGAGAACAGCAACTAACAGGCTATGAAGCATACACGCCAGGCAATACAGAATTAGAAAAATATAAGGGTTAAAACCTAAGGCAACATATGGACATACCTTCCATGGTGCCCTCGAGGTCTTCACTCTGAGAAACTGTGCATCACATTTGTTACAACACAGAGCAGAAGCTGTAAAACCTCCTTTTGACTTCAAGAGTCAGGATCTTACCGTGTAAGTTCTGTACACCTACAACAGAAAGAAAAAATGGATTATATATAATTTACATAAAAGGTCAAATTAAGTTTATTACAAGGTCAAACTAATGTCAAAGAGAAGTACAAATGCAGTTGTGAACTGGCAGGAGCCAGAATTCCCAACATAACATGCAGCATCATTAAAATCCGGTTTGACCCTCCCAAGAATTAAGTAGTCTTCACTAGAGAATAAGTAATTTTGCAAACATACACACATACAGCAGTCTATGCAGGTAAACATTTTGAAGTAACAATAAGATTCTTTAAAAGAACTTTTTAGCATCCACAGTGACAGCTGTAAGCACCGTTTTTAGAAGATTCAGCTTGCCCTGCTGTTAGTCTTTGAACCTTCAAAACTCTGAGTGAACAGCATTAAAATGATTTGATTTATGCTGATAATCTGCATAGGTGATACTGCAGGCAGCTACTGTAATATTAGAGCCAGATATCTAGAGTTCACTCTTGTATTTCTGTATTTTTTATGGGCACGTATCACTGCTTGTCTTGTACAATCAACTACAGTGCATGAGTATCAAGATTTGTCAGGGGTATGTACACATACCTGAAAATGCTCTTCACTGTGCAGGACAAAATGTTCTGTACCCAGTCATAAGGCACTTCAAAAACAGCTTTTTCTTTTTTTTTTTTTTTCTTAATACTAGACTAAATTTATGTGCATACTAGATAAGATGTAAACATCATAATCAAAATTTTGTCCCAGTTTCATAGTTATGCATAATGATAATTGGCAAGCTGGTTCAAGTAAAGCAATAGAACTATTGCTGGGAGATTGCGTGCAGCTCTGAAACAATTCATACATTAATCAGCTCTAGTTGATATCAATTTTTCAATTCATGTTTTCCCTGGCACACATTCTAAAACAGATTTAGTGCTTTTGTGTCAACAGAAATATTCTATCAATATTCTGTTCAGACTGAACTGAGAGCTGTATTTGGTGTCTTTGAGAAAATTCTTAGTTGCAATCAGCTGTAAATCTGCAGCCCGCATTTCCAGCTTAGATTGCAACATGTGAGGAAGGCTTGTGAAACTAGATCAGAAAATATATGAAGAGAACTCCCTAAAATACATCCTTTGATAATAAAATATTTGTTAGATTGTATTTTGGGGTTAAAATTATAAATGAAATCTGTACAAATACTATGATCAGAGGGTCTGCTAGAACTGCAAACTTGTAGTTACTGAGGTGTTCTGAGTATTTTTTCAAATAAAAGTTTTCGTATCCAGATTTTTACAGCTCTAATTTTATTAGCTTTTGTGGGTTCCAGAAGTGACCCATACAGATTGTTCATCTAAACTAGTCTTCATTTTTCTGTGCTAATTATTACATCTTCAGTTTAACTATGACTTCTGTGAAGTGTGTAATCTGTGATGGTGGATTTTATTGGGAGATCTAAGAAGCAGCAGAAGGTGTATATTTATGGCACTCTATGTTAGACACTGAAAAACCAAGTTACAATCATGGTTTATTGACCCTGCTCTTGAGCCCTTGTCTGTGATTGGAAGAAGCTTCTGGTGATGCATTACAGGTTGATGGAGAAAGTGATCCTCGCATCAGTTGCTTGGTAAATATTGTCCAAATGCTGGCTAAGGCGAGTGGTTGGTGGGCTGGATGATAAGAATTCCTCTGTGTGGGAAAGGCACCACTTCCTTCCAGATGTTGCTCTGATGGCTCCGCTGTGCTGGGAGGCGTTACAGTGTAGGAACACAATACCTAGGGTTCCCACAACCCACTTGGCTACAGGTCTGTGCCAAACAGCAGCTGAGAGGCTTACAGGCTCAGAAACTTACAGATCAGAAACTGTCACGTAGCTATTGAGGACAAGTTCAGTAAATGAAACTAAAAAATGCAATCTTGTAGGTCCGTGCAGAAAGCAAACTCACAGTGTGATATGCGTGCAAGTAGTTTGTGTGTTCCAAATAATAAATATACATCCTGTAAATGTCACTGCATACATATGCAGCTTCTCTAAGCTGTTTGAATGCTTAACTGCTGTCCTTGCAAAGCCTTACTGCTGCTCTTCCTGTAGAGAAGTCCAAGGCTGCTGTGTTGTAGGCATCTACAGGAATGGACACTAACATTTCTCATCTTTAATGTTTCAATATACACTTTCTTCACTTCAAAGAGAAGATAGGAAAACCTACATGAAAAAATAGTTTAGTTAGACAAATGAAGAAAGAGAAGGTTGGTACTGTATACAAAGATTTCAGATTTTCATTTGAATGATAAATATATCCTTGGCTGTTAAATATGGAAAAGAGGCAGTAATAGGCACAGTGGTGGAGACAATCCTTATTCACAAAATAAACATCACTTTAAAAAGTTCTGTTTCTGGGAGTCAGTGATAAATTTTTGTGATGACTAATCAGTGGAAAAATCACAGATGTGTGCTCTTTGATGCACACGTATTCATATCCTATAAAATAAAAACGACATTGAAGTAAGTGTTGAATATATGAACTTGCTGATTTTATAGTTTCTTCATCTTCTGCTGAAGACCTGTTTATAACCAGTGTATTTTATACCATGTGCAACAGGAGATTCTTACTGTGTATTTATTCTGTACAATATATATATATTATTGCTTAGCATTATAATAAGCGTCTTTTATAAGTTCTTTCAAAAAATACAGATCCAATATTGTGGTTATTTATCTTAGAAGTATACTCTCCTTGCAAAATAAACAAAAAATGATTTTCAAATTTATTCTCTAGAGGACATGTCTTATTTGAAAATGATAACAGTTGGTGGGGAAAGATACGCCTTTCATTTTGGCTCAGTTAATAAATCTGTGCAGCACAGGTTTGGAGCTGTCTTCTTATTATTGGGGAACAGGTTTTCATTCTGTGAAGTTAAAAAAGTCTTGACAGCACTGGGCTTTTTATTATATAAAGCAGATATGATGACTTGAAGTAGAGGATTGTATTCATGTACCATGTTATGACTTCTAATGGGGAAAGAATAATAGAGAAAATAAATTTGTTGGGTTTTTTTTTTCCTTTTGACAGCTATCTGGTGTTCATATTATTATTTCTTCACCTTAAAGAATTGCCGACGTTGTAGGTGATTGAATTTGATATCTGTGGGTTGTGGAATCAGCCTTTAAATATTTAGGTTGATTTGCATACATGTCAGCTTTTATCAGTAAAGATCATTATAAACAGCAAATTGAAAGAAGTTAGAAAATTCCTTTCCTTGAAAGCGATTTAAACAAATTTACAGAATGACTTAAAAGAGCCTACATAATTTTCACAGTCAGTAAAAACCAAAGGCAGAGAAATGTGCTTAAAATCCACAGTAAAAATGTTTTGTTTCCACTGTGTATTCTTGAAGACTTGCTCTTTAAGTTACAGAAGATGAGGCTTACTGAAATATACTTAGAAATATTCCAGGAGAAAAACAGTTTTCAAGCCTTTCTTTTTAAATCTGGAGTTCATCTGTAAACTTCAGTAATAAGGAACTTGAACACCTTTTCCCTCTACCAAAATACAGTGCTTATCCCAAGCATTTCCCAAAATACGTCTTGCAGTAATATTATTTTCCTGATGCTGTCACTAGCACTGTCTGAAGAAAAAAATGGTGATTTAAAAAGTGCTTGAAATATGTACTTTTTGAAACTATTTTAACTGTTGTGGTTTATCTTTGTACCAAGCAATACAATAACCTTGGATAATAAAAAAAAAAAATCCAAAACTCACCAAGACCCCAAACCACAGCAAACCATGCCCCCACACATAGCAAAATAATCAGTTGGCAGGTGAGATCACCATGAATATGATGAATCACTGACAGCCTTTCTATGTCTGCTCATGCAAAGTTCAGTTCTTAACCTTCTATTTGCCTGGAAGCCATTATAGAAACCCTAATTAGCTGCCTGATGGCCTTTTAAGAGTAATAACTGATTAAGTAATTGTAGCACCTTATGCTGAAGTGTTTTAAATACTTAAAGCCTTCTGAGCTGTCTTCCTATAAAAAAGGCATGTCTGCTCAAGTTATATATTACTAAAGAGACTGTTGTTTTCTGTCATCATTATGTACTTCTCTGTGTTTATTCTTCTAACCTCTGGCTAATAAGGATGGTGACTGCAGGCATTAGGCATTAGACAGCCTTAAAAAGATTGATGCTTTTGATTATAGCATACTATAGGATAAATTGTAGGGTTCAAATCTCTCACAGAGTTAAAAAGGATATGTGGTATCTGAAGAAACATAAAGGTGTCAATTTTCTACTTGATGGTACTAATATATTTTGATAAGATCTGCATATTAAGAATGAGCCCTCAAATACAGTGATTTAGTACTCCAACTGTACACTACTTCACAGTGAGGGGAACAAACAATAAAAATGTGAATCCTAGCCTCTGCTCTGAAGGACAGTGAATAAAGACTTGTAGGCATTACAGCTGGCAAGCGTGGAGAGGACTTGCTTTTCGTAAGTGACTGGCAAGAGGAATGGAGGGGGGATAGTAAATGTGAACAGGGAGGTTAATTGCAAAGTAAATGAGTTTGCTACAGGAACCGCTGAGGCTCAGATCCTCAAAGGCAGTGTGTGTGTCTTAGTAAACAACACCAGGGAATGTGCCAGGTATTGGAGCTTAATCAGCTAAACTATGAAATTGTGAGCATTGTTTCCAGTATGTTTGTGGTGTTGGCCAAGTAGCTCTGCCCCATACGTTTCTAGGAGAGGGTTTGGGAATGAGGATAGGGCAGAAACATTACCATTGTGCAGTTTCAATTTCAAGAGAGTCTAACAGCATTGATGAACTGCTCAGTAAAGATAGGTAAAAGCCTCCCTTCTTTTTTTAACTGGCTTTGAAATCCTACCCGTGTATGGAATTGCAGACCACCTACAGGGCACATGGCCCAGACATTGTTGTTCCCAAAACTGTAACTGGGCATTGAGAGTATGGTGTGTGCCATAAGTCAAAATTGTGCTGGGAAGCATTGGGAAAAAAACAGCTTTCGTGACACCGCTAGTGCTTGGGCCTGTGTCCGGGCTCAGTTCAGTTGCTGGAGTAGGTGTAGCCTGGGCTCCAGCTCCATGAAGCTGTGCAGAAAATAGGACTGTATCTTGGAGTGTTGGGACATCTGAAGATTGAAGGGTAGTGGCTGGATCTCCTGACAGCAATCTGGTGGTTGGATCAGATGAAGTGGCTGGATTTCCTCACAAATCCCATTACAAATCTGTCTCGTGCTCCTGACAGGAGGATTCCCAGTAAATGTGATATGCATATGCTGGCTGAGTGAAAGTTCAGCTTCACCAGTCAGACAGCAAACTTCAAAGATAAAGAACTGATGAAAGAGTATTGGTGAATCATAATGAGCTTCTTGGAATATGTTCTGTAGTTTCTTCAAGCATTCTGAAAATTCACAGGGAGCAGAAATGCACAGTGACCATTCAGGGTAGAATTTTAGCTTCTGTAAATCAGTCTATTTAACTGATTGCATTTTCTAAGGCTGTTTTACGCCAGCAGGATTTGATCCTCAGATTTTATTTAGATTTTCTTTAGTAAGTAATCTGGCTAAATTTAGTTAATACTAGTTGCTAGGACCTCCAGGGTTGAAGTATCTCTGTGATTCAGTCACAGAATTTAAATTAGAAGGAAAATGCAATTGTGTTCAAAAAATGAAACCTTGTATATCTTTGCTGGACTCTATACAGCAACTGTCTTATCTGTGCTAGTGAAACACAAACAATGCTGGTTAAATACAAACCATGCTGCTGTAGCATGTGTATTCAAGCAGTTGATAAAACACCTTTCTTTTTATGAAGCACATCTTTGATTTGCACACTTTCCTGAGATAACACACACAGTTTGACTCAGAACTTGCTTCCACATTCCTTATCCTCATAGCAGGTTGATGTTCATTAAGAAGGACAATTATGGGTTATTCATTGTGGGATGGTGTTATACTAGACATTTTAGAGGCTCATTGTAGTAACATTGGGGCCTTTTTTAGGATCTAGATTTCTGGTTGGAATAAATCAGATCTTAGTAAAAGACATATAAATCACTTTTTATCTTTCCAGAAGGAAAAGAGCTCCACAGAAATCAGTTGCAACTTTTGCTGGGTTAGAAATGGGGAACAGTGCATTTCTGAAATGTGAATTAATGATCTGACTTAATATCTCAATATTAGCTAATGCTAATCTCTTTTCTAGTATTATCTTAATATCAGAATATTAAACTAATATCCCATTCTCTGCCATTACAATTTCTGTGCATAAGTGAGTAAGTGACTAGGCCAGTTAACCAGTTAACCTCAGCTATTGACCTAGTGAATTGATTAGCTTCTGATGAAGGACAAGTGTAATTTTCAGGTGTCATTTGGAATCTAATGCATTCTCCTTTATTAACAGTATAAGATTAATTTTCTGTATTTGTATGTTTAGCTGCCCCATTAGGGATTTCTGTTTGTTTCTTTTCCTTTTAATTTCAGTGTTGTGATGCTGTTAATTTCCTCTAACATAATATGTACCAGAAACTTGCTAACAGTCATTTTCTGTAGGACTGCTTGAGGTAGAATCCTGCCCTTTAATGGCTTCAGTGGGATCCTGTCCTCTGATAAAATAGGAGGGCTGGCATTTATTTCCACATAAGATATGTCTCTTCACAAGATTAGAGGATCACTGTATTGTTTCGGTCTGGCAGGTGAGTGCACACCAGGGATGCTGTAGAAATCTGTGTGACTGCAGGTCACTGAGTGCTGGAAAGCTTTTGAGCTTGGTGCTTTGCTGGACAAAAGGGATTCACCTTTGGGAGGTTTTATAGCTTCATGTTGTTGATGCCACCTTTTGGCAAGTGAGAGATGGAGTTATCTTGCTTTATTAGCTGAAGCTGGTAAGTATTTCCATTGTGATATTAAGTGATGATCTGATGAGTCTGTAAAATTACAACTATGAAGTAAAGCCCAGGAAAATGACATCTGTGGGTATGCCAGAGGTTTTGTGAGACAGCTTCAGTTTCTCTAACTGGAGTGGATTTATGCGATAACTTGCTGCTGGCCTGTCTCTTGGTACACCTGCTAGCAGTGTTACACGGTGTGCTCTGTGGTAGCTACTAGGCAGTGCTCTCTGTCCAAAAGTTCACGAGGAAACTTGCGTGAGAATATCGAAGATGGAATGGTGAAGGGCTGTGTTGCTCATCCTGCCAGAGATGCACTTGGAGTTCATCATAGTTCAGCAGCCAGGGGATGATGTGGACAGCTGCCTTGGGAAGGTGAAAGGGACAGGAGAAAAGGGAGAAGCAAAATATGGGAAAACACGTTTTTTTTCCCAGTGGTTTTGTTTTCATGCTGTTAGCAAGCTAGAGAAAAGGTATTCATCCATGGCCACAGGTCTGCAACATGACAGTAGATCTAAAATAATCGACACAAAGAAGTAAAAGCTTTGGGAAGCAGGATTTTGGCAATTTTGAATGAGGATGTTTTTGCTCTCCCTGTAGCTGGTTAATGAATTAGTCCATTACTGCAGCTGGAAATCAGCTCAGCTCTTTCACTGTGATATTTAGCCTTTTGGCACTGGTTTAATTCCATGCCCAAAGCAATTGAAACACAGGTACAGATTACATAGGATTTTAGTTAATTTATGTGTAGTTAGTCTGTACACATAAATTCTATAACTCCAAGTCTGTATGGGTTATGGGCAATGTAATGGAAGTAGGAGTGGTTTTAGTATGCAGATGGGTGAGCTGCCTCCCTTGCATCGCTGTAATTCCAGTGTTTTTATTAGTGTGTGTAAACTATAAACTGTTGCTCTTTTATCACAGTGAGTGTGTTTATCACAAACTAAAAGTTGAGAAAATGTAGCTTTTGTCAGGAAAAAAAGAAGAGTTCCCCTTTTCAGGTATGGTGCTGAGAATGAGTAAAGGAGGGAATGAATCAATATCTTTTCTAGTTGCAGGACCACAATTTTCGTGGTGGGTATGTCCCTAGGAAGCATGGCTTTTAGGCAGGCATGTGCAATAATTTATGTCTGAGCCATTTGTTAATATTGGCAAAGTGTCACAGGTGCTCCAAGTGCTGATGGCAGGCCGGGGACACGAAGGCAGCAGCAGGTCGCTGCTTCCTCCTTGCACTGAGGGCCGGCATTGTATGCAGCAAGAGGCCAGCAAGGTGCATTATTTACCCTGTAACTAGTGCAGGAATGAACCTGTGCTTCTCAGAGCTGTTTCAAGGAGTTTTACTGAGTTTGACTTCATGATTTTCAGCAAAATCTCTTGAAAAAATGTTTATAGAGAATCCTGGCTCCCATGCAATTACTCTGCCATGTGCAATGGCACATCTTACTTATTCTATGAACAATATATGCTCCCAAGGGGATTTAAGAGTAAATACTACCACAAGCACAAAATTAAAATACCAAATTTTGTGTTATATACACAGAGTGATGGATAATGTTAGTTCAGGGCTTGATCCTGCATATGTTGAAGTTGAGAAGATTTCTTGGTGTTATTTTGGATTATGATTGGCACATAAAGGTCTTGATTTTTTTGTAGTTGTATAAAACCCCATGTTATTAAATAAACATAGGCATAGCATTTTAACGAAAAACAATGGCAAATGAGAAATATATTAAGTTCTTCTATAAGGAGTATAATATGAAATTTATAGCAGCATTTTTTATTTTCATGAAGAAAACATACATTTGCAATCCTATAATTACGTTCTGAAGCAGAAATTCAGATTATTTTCAGGTCATTATATTATCTGTGTTAGAAAGTGGTAATTGGGGATTACTGAGTTTCTATCAGATTTGGCTTAACAGCAAACAAGGTTAACATAAGTGGTTGTATAGCTGAGTTAATTTTAAATGATCTTTAAGGCTGAGATATTAAGAGTGAAATGCCTTTAAAGCAAGCTAAATGGGGCTTGTGTTTTGAATGTGATCTGATGTATAATTAGATTTCTCCTACAGAAAGGTTAGAAGCTATAATCCGATGTTCCGAATCAACAGCAGAACTGTGTCTTTTTAAAGTTTAGAAGTGTATAAAACTTAACAGAAGTTGATTTCAAAGATTTACATGCATGTAAATGTGAAGGTATTGGAAGGTACTGGATTTAAAACAGAAAACTTTGGATTATGCAGGATATTGTAAGTGATGTGAATTCTTACTCTGGATGGTGGGGCTATTAAAGAGTGTGTTTGAGTAGTTGGTATCATTAAAATTATATATTATATAATTAAAATGTATACATTAAAAATAAGTATGTATGGAAAATTGTGAGGGTGAAGGGCTGTGTGTAAGAGCACACCAAACACTATCCATTATAGTGCTTTTAAAGATGGCTGTATCTTCGCTCATATTTTGTTATTTTTCAAAACTGAACAAGCTTAATACATTCAGAGACTGGTTAATTAATTACTTGAGTGTTTTTGTGACCAATAACTGACTATTTCTCTCTATCCTTAATAAAGAGATTTTTGCAAATACTTTTTTTTTCTTTTTGTTCTCTCAAAAGAAGGAAGGATCAAAATGATGGCAGTGTTAGCTCAAAATTTAGGCCAGCTTCTTTAGGGTGTTTGTTGAAATAGAGTTGCTGTGTTCTCTCATGGAGGGAGAACAATGTCTTTTTCACATGCTAAGTCAGCTTGAATTAAAGTCACTGAATGTTCTATGGCGGAAAGAGTTTGAACCTAAATTTGATTTTAGTTTTCCTTACTGCAGCCTGGGGACAGGAACAGGACATGTACTGTTTTCACAGAATACGAGAAATCTTGTAGACGTGTGGCCCCCTCCCTTTCCCTCTGTTTATATGCATTAGTATGGTAAAAATACATTCAGCAAGCATGGAGAAGGGAAAGTCAGAAGGAAGGGAAGGCTACAATGAATTCTGTATGAAGGAATTCTTCCCTTGTTTCCATTATGTCTCCCCGGTTGCTCCTGGAAAGCTCTGCTCTTAGTGCTCTCTGCATGATGGGTCAGTGCAGTGTTCACCCATGGAGAGTGATTGAACAAAGAAGGGCAATGAGCAGAAGGTAAGGAGAGGAAAGGAAGGTACAAGGAGTCAAAGATGACCATGTCCCCTCCCTCCAAGAAGCACCTGTGCAGACAGGACTGCCTCATCCAACAAATAGTTGGGAAGCTCCTCCATTAATCTTAAAAGGAAATAAGAAGCAAATTGAGAGGCTCTTTTGCTTGCAGGTTATGAACTGCTTGCAGAAAGTAAAGGGAGTCTCCTTGAAGTCAGTGGAGATTAATTTGCATGTAGACACTTAACATGATCCATTTTCTAAGCCACAATATTTAAATATTGCTGTAAATATATGTAATGTATATATAAATAGAGAAAGGAAATAGAGATATATAAATAGAGAAAAGAAAGTACATTTTCACTAAAGCTAGAGAAGATGTGATTCAGTATTCTCCTGGTGAAATGTGATGCTGTTCGTGGAGAGAAGAAATGTGTGTGGGGAAATTAATGTTTAAATTAAAAATGTATATTACATTTCTATACATTCATTTTATGTTAATATTAACAAGACTAAAAATTTATCACATTAATATTATGAGAACGGTGTCAGTAATTTTTGCCTGGATCCAGCATATTTATACTTCACTTGACACATTTTGGCTCTGAAAATTTTAATGAGATTTCTTCCTTTTCCGGTCTGTGTAGCTCTCTGTGCACCTAAATATCTATCTGGTACTTGACTTTTGAAAAAAATAGTAATACATCAACCTTGGTAATGAAGGAGAAAATTCTGGCAGAACTAAGGTGGTAGTCACCTGTGTTAAGCTCAGGATAAGCTGAAAATGACAGGCCACTGATACTATTCTGTGTTATTCAAAACAGTTAGTGTGAGCAGTCAGTTTTAAATCAGCTGCTTTGAGGTTTCAAGGTGTGGTGCAGTTCCAGGTTGGGGCCATTCAGTACAGGTCCCTCAGCCTGGGACTGTGCTTGAACTCAGAAGCTGGAGTTGTAGGTGGAATTCAATTGTGCAGGTGCTTTTAACAGGGAGCATCTTTGAGCAGCGTGCTGGTTGAGATCATAGGGAGGGGTGATTGTTACTGACCATAAATAATTTTATGCTATTAAAAAAAAAAATCCACTTTTCCTTAATCAGTAAGCAAGAGATAAATTAATTAGGTTGTGTGTTGCCCATTTTTACTGTTAAAAATAGCTAGCTCTTGCTAGACAGTTTCAAGGATGAGAATTCTGTAAACATAGCTATGTTGTTGTAAAAATTATCTTGTTTTACATTCCTTTCCCATGGACACAGATCCTTTGATGGACATTTCTTTTAACCACTGTAGTTAAAGACGGAAGTGTTAATTTTCTCCAATGATCTGTGATTTCTAAAAGTGTATATAAGAATTAAACGAAGGTGGGTTTCCCCCCCTTCCGCCCTTTGCTCTGAACATGAACTGGCTCGGCTCTCCTCTGTTCTGTGTCTCCGGCAGATAAGCCGTAATAAGCAGTAATAGTTGTGCGGTGTTTGCATGAGAATAAGTGAGTGGTTTAGTAAAATCTACAAAAATTTTGTTTTTGATCATGATAGGCAATGATCTATTTCTTCACCAAAACAGTAAAAAAATAAGCAGAGTAAATATTAATGGGTATTACAACATGTAAATGGATTATTCATGTAATGCTACATGACACCTATCCTGGAAGTGAAAGGACAGGGGTATATTTTCTACCGTTATATCCTTAATTCTGTCATTTATAATGAGAGGAGAGGTAATGGAAACTACTTGTTGAAGACAGCTCACAAAAATGATAAGTGAGAGCAAATAGGTGACACATTGGAAAGAAGAATTCCTTGTAGTTAGAGATGACAGAGGAGGTCTTATGTGCACTATCTATTGTGGTTCTGTGCCTGCCTCCTGGATAACTTTAGCAATTCAATTAACCGATATGAGCCTGTGTTTCATCATCTGTAAAAGGTAGATTATACTTACCCACCTCACAGCATCTTAATAATTGATTTTTGTAAAGTGCTTTGTGATTCTCAGATGGAAGGCACTATGCTAGTGTCAAGTATTATTATTATTACTACTAGTAGTAGTAACACTACTTGGCATTTATACTGCTCCTGCCTGTTCACGATGCTTTAACTAATGCCTTCCTGCAGTGCTTCTGTGAAGTAGGTACCTATGTGCTTTTAGAGATGAAGACATTCAGCAACCATCACGTAGTTTCCCCATTCTCACAGTGTTCATAAGATTTTGGAAAAAAAAAAAAGTGGGAAAATCCTGATGTACAAATATCTGTGTGATGCTTAAAGCACTTTTGGGAAGCTGTAGATTAGTTTGGCATTTGGTCAGTTAGAAGGAAACTGAGCACGGTGCTCACAATTTCTGGCAAGTTTTTTTACCACAGAGCTCCATAAAAGCTTTCCTTCTCTTCCTGTGTTTCTGAATGCAAAAGCATAATCATGTTTCAGGGGCGGGCTATGTGGAGCTCTGAGCAACCTGGTCCTGAAAGGTGTCCCTGTCCGTGGCACAGGTGTTGGAACTAGGTGATCTTTAAGGTTCCTTCTGGTCCAGGCCATTCTGATTCTGTGTTTCTGTGTGCTTATCATGCTCCCACCAAGACTGTGTTTCCAGGCACTTTCAAGCAGTGGTGCCTGGTTTGGCAAACCCGGGCAGCTCAGCCAAAGGGCCAGCTCTGGCTAACAGGGAGTCCTGGGCACTTTCAGAACTCTTGGCAATGCTCTTAGACAATTTTGATCCTCAAACACATTTTACATATCTCCAGGTTTAGGACTGATCAAGAGGTTTTGTATCATCTTTTGGTTGAAAGGTTTAAAATCCACTAAATTCTGTTTTAGATACTTAATACTTTGTGTAGGGGTTGGGTTGGGTTTTTTGTTTTGTTTTGTTTTAACTTCACTAAATCTGTCTTTTAGTAATCATCTGAGATTTCAGATTTGTCTTTTTTTTTTTCTTTTAAATGCACACATTTTTTAAATATGTGATAACGTGGAAAACTAGATCAAATTCCACGGTAAAAAATAAATACCCTTGGTTCCATTGCTGCCTTTGGTGTGGGCTCATCAGCTACAGATGTCATTGCATCTGGACGTGCTGTCTTCAAAAGCAGCTAATTTCTGAGATGGCAAATTGTCTTTGATTCACAGCAGCAATGGGCTTTGAGGCTCAGGCAGTCTTCCCATGTTCAGCAGGTGTCTAAATGTCACTTACTGGAACTGAGATGTATCTGTTGCTGCACAGATTATATGAATGCATGGTGTGGACTCAAGCAGCAAGCCACAATTTTAATGCATTTCAGATATAACCATAATCAAATATAAACTCTGTTCAGCTTACTTGGACATAGCATGATTATACTGACACACCATACAGGGTGCTGAGGTATTCTGGGCTGTGCAGAGAGTCTTTTAAGCAGAGAATGAGGATATGTGATCTACTTTTCAAAAGCCTTTTCCTAAGGCTTCACAGGAGGAGAGCTGCAGTGTGATCACGGGCTACGGCTTATGGCTTTATCCCATGGTTTGCTACTGAGGACTGCCCTGAACCCTCCCTACTATGGACATCCTCCAGTGGCCTTCTACTTGAAACAGAATGAGGTGTAAATAGTTTTCAATGCAAATAGCTTTCACTTTTTTTTTTTTTTTTTCCAATCAAAAACTGAAATTAGATTTATCAAGGAAACTTGTTGGCCACTGTGATCCAGGAGACCAGTCACAGCTCACGATCATGTATTTGGGATATACATGGTTTGGGGAGTGGGGAAAACTCGGTTTTATTTGTAAATGAGAGCAAAATGTGACTCAGCAGTTTGTGATGAAAAGCAGATTCCGAGAAACAACTCATTTTTTAAGTGTTACATTCCCAGGTCATCTCTAATTAGAGCCTTGGAAATCTGTAAATAAATGTTTCTTCTTTGTGTCCTAAACATTAAAGGTTATCAATACCAGCAGGCTGCTGAAATCAGCTTATATGGCAAGAATGCTTTTCATGGAAACAGTAATGGGTAAAAACAGACTGAGTTTGAAATTCAGTGCCAGCACTTGCTGCAGGCTTGCCTGAGAGGTGAGCTGTCTAGAGACCTCTGTGTTGCTCATGATGGTGGAAAACTGGAAAATGACTAATCACAGAGCTGGTTAAATGTGCAATAGGCAGGCTGAGGTTCTCTGTGTCTCTGAGACAGCCTTTTTGCTTTCTGCAGACTGGCAGGTACAGGGTCCTGCTGCCTCACTCAGAGGCACTCAGCAGAAGGAAGGGTACAAGAATTAATGAAGCATTATGCATAGAAATCAGGCATAAACATATAGGCGTAAGACTGCCTTGTGCCCCATATGGGCTCTGCATCTTCCTGCTTCCTTACTTTTGCTCACCAGCAGAACAGCTCCATCCACTTGCACTGCCACAGGATTTGACCTTCTGCTTCAGGAAAAGGTATTTCTGTAACAAGTGGTTGTCATATAATCTCGGTGCCTAGTTCTAGAGATACTATCTCAATACTTTACTGTAGTTTTTGAAAATAAGATTCAGTCTTGCAAAGTCTTTACCTGAATCAATAGCATTGCTGGCACAAATAAAAGTTAAAGTATTACTTAAAAGCACATAGGCAATGCATGAAATCATTAATTTTGGTATAGCCCTCATTTCTACTTACAACATTCTCCGTAATTTCTTTTTAAGGAAAAATTATCTTGTATTGTTACATCAGCTATGTGCAAAAAGGTTTTAAAACAAACTTTGAAACATTTATTTTGCATATAGCTTCAAATTACCTGAGTTATAAAATTGCATGCAAGTGTTTTAACTTAAATGCAAGTTCACTTTCAAGCTGGCACAGTAAGAGATTTAAAAACCTCCAATATATATGGACATACAGTATCAAGGTGTGTCATTAAACTACAGATAATTGCACTTGGTACTTTCTTGATGCCACAAAAGATCTTGTAAAACTTTTTTAATTGTCTGAAACCTCCTTTCATGTTAAAACTCTTGAGGACGGTTTGGTGCATTAAGAGATCCCAACCGGTGAAGTTAGGTGAAATGTAGCTGCACCAGGAGATATTTCTATCGTTATATTCTATGGTAGTTTTTATATATTTTTTTTAATATGATGCCTCCTTCATATTGCCTAAGGAAATTAAATTAAGGCATATTTCTGATTATATAGTTTTTAAATGTACACCATGAAAGAAACCTCATGCAGGCCATACTTTAATATATGCTTGTAAGTAGTCATCTGAATGTTGAATTTTTATCTTTTTGGTTTTAACTTGTGTAATGTTTTAGGGCAGCTTTTTATTTGCTGTGTAATAAAAATAATTTATCTTTTGTTTGTCATACAATTCCTCAGCTCATCATTTTCCTGTAGCCTAACAGGCAATGTGTCTGTCTTAATATTGATGAAGTCTGAGTGATTCAGATGTGGTTGTGAGGTTTTCTATCTTTTCCCTTTCCAGCAAGACTTGAAACAGGGACTCACTCATCACTTAAAAGCATTATTGCTGAATATACAGAATGTTTAATGCTACGAATAAGGAAAGTTGTTTGTGCCAAATGGTCTAGACACTTAGTGATGGAATATTTAGTAGTCACTGGGTTCTAAGAAATGAACTGATGTCTAGATAGAATATACATGTCCAGAATCTCATCTTGCTTCTTCCAGTTTTAGACCCTTGTAGCTCTGTTGGTATCACAGCTGTTTTTCAATGATATTATGACTATCTCTCAAGTTTGGAGAGTGTGGCTTGCACCTTACTGATATGACTTATATCATCGAGTATTATTACCTGTCCTTTAATGTGGCATACTTGCTGCTGTGTAGCATGTGAAAGAATGGGTGCTGCTGCTGTGTCATCACAGTGGGCTTTTCTCCATTTTCATGTAGCTAGTTACATCCATATGTATAAAACATTCTGACTGTGCTGGTTTGGCTGGGGTAGAGTTTGTTTTCTTCACAGTGGCTAGCATGGGGAGGCATTTTGGGTTTGTGCCAAGAATGGTGTTGATAATTCAGGGATGTTTTAGTTATTGCTGAGTGGGGCTTGCACACAGCCAAGGCATTTTTTGCCTCTCACCCCACCCCACCCCACCCTACCCCACTCCATCCCACCTCACCCCACGAGTGCCTGGGCTGGGGGTTCATGGGAAGCTGGGAGGGGACACAGCCAGGACACCTGACCCCAACATACCAAAGGGATATCCCATACTGTGTGGCATCATGGTCAGCATATAAAGCTGCTGGAAGAAGGAAGGGGACAACATTCGGAGTTACAGCATTTGTCTTCCCAAGTCACCATTATGTGTGATGGAGCCCTGTTGTCCTGGAGATGGCTGGGCACCTGCATGCCCATGGAAAGTAGTGAATGAATTCCTGGTTTTGCTTTGCTTGTGTGTGTGGCTTTTGCTTTCCCTATTAAATAGATTTTATTTCAACCTGTGAGTTTTCTCACTTTAACCCTTATGAGTCTCTCCTGGGTCCTGACACGGGGGGAGCGAGCAAGCGGCTGTGTGGGGCTGAGCTGCCGGCTGGGGTTAAACCCTGACGCTGTGAATACATTTCCTCTGAATGTGTGCAAATCTCCTGTACACAGTCTGCAACTCTTAGCACGTACCAGGCAAGAGAAGAGCAGTAAGGAGATATCTGAGGGATTTAGATTGCTCTGGAGTTGGGAAAGGAGCCTGCTTTTGCCTGAGGACGTAAGATGGGAACTGTACAATATCCTTTGATTGATTCTTTGTAAGACATGATATAGAAGAAGAATATCCAACCTTTTAAGACAGAGTGACATACCAGGAATCTTTTCAAGTGATTCAGACAGAGAATTTTTTCAGGGTAAAGGTAAGAGATGCTCCTCACACCATTTACTATCACGGATTTGCAACAGATACAACATAACCTATTGGTGTTTTCAAGATGGAAGCTTCCACTATTTACATAAAAACCCCACTAGAAACAATAATGTCATGCATACGATTAAAAATTACTGTATGTATTAAATATGTTGTTCAATTAGAAGAACTTTCAGTTAAGTTTGTTATCATCTGCTAGATGGTGGTAGCTTATATAAAATGGTACAGTAATTGCAGGTTGATTCTTGTGGACAAACACTTAAAACTCTAGACCATTTTGCAGTCCTAATTGGTCCCCTGACTGGAATACTTTGGGGAGAAAATAAATGGGAATGAGGAGTAAAATAATCTCTCATTTGTTAGGCAGTTCCTAATATTCATGTATTTATTGCTGTCTTTTCTGTGATGGGGGCAAATTTCCAGGCTGCTCTCTTTAATCATTTACATCTGGTTTAAATGCTTACATAGAGGAAATAAAAATGTTGAAGTCAGTTATAAGAATCCATATGCCTAATATGAAAGCAATTTAATACTAAAATGCACATAGATCTTTTGATCTTTTTTTCTTTTTTTCTTTTCATCCAACTCAAGGGATGCTTATCTGACATTGCATATTGACTGATATGGAAACCTGCTGCAATTTAAGGTCAGTCTGATTTTTTTTTTTTATAATTCAATGACTCATCTCTAGTTGTATGAAATCTGCCTCTAGTTACATGCTCAAGAACAGGGTTACTAATCAGTGCTTTAGAAGAACCTACTCTAAGAGATGCTTAGGGTCATTAGCAAGCCAGTTCTTAAGTGAACACCTTCTTCTCCAAGCTTAGTGTAAGCCAAACACCTAACCTGCCCTTTCCCAGTCTCCACTTGCTTTATGTTCACCGTAAGTCACTACACTCCGTCCAACCCAGTTCCTCCAGACAGGCAATGGATGGCTCATGAGAAAGGGTGTGGTCCACCCTGGCTTGCTGAGTGAATTGTTTATTGTGAATGGGATAGTGCCTACAGAAAGAGGAATACAGATACAGACTCTACCAAGTGCAGTGGGAGATACTGTTTACTTTAAACCGAGAGGGTAGGGTTTTTAAGGATATGCAATCTCATAAGACTGAGCCATTAATTTTTCTAGGTGTCTGTTTAAAAAATGCATTTTACAATGGAACAAATAAGTAGTTTTGTTTTGTAGCACTGAAAAAAAAGAGTGAGATCTTTTTTCTATGTCTTTATGTATTTTTCATGTTTGGTAAGTCCCATGATCATTATGACATCAAGTATTTTTCCAGTTAGCTATGTTGTGGGGTTTTTTTGCTATTTCTTCCAAGTGATTCCATTATGTACTTGTAGACAGTGTTAAGCTTTTTGTTATTTGCCATCAAACCAAGAAATTGAAGTGGGATGAAATCAGAATAACATGAGTTTAAAATTTATATATTAAAATAAATAGGAAGCATTTTTTGTCTGTTAGGCTGATGGCAGAAGTAAAATTAAATTCAGTCACAGAGTGTAGAAGAGCAAGATTAAATCTGTGATGCACTGTGGTTTGTGAGTGGAAAAGAATGATTCCTGCATATGTTTTACAACATCTGAGTGGAAACACTGATTCTGCAGCTTGGGATAGGAAATACAATCAGTGAAGCTGAAGCCAGGCATCTATTTATCTTAAATTAATCATTCTCCAAGTAGGCAGTTGATATCCTAGTACTGTGTGCCATCCTTTTTACATTCATGCAGCACACATTAAACCAAAGAGCTGTTATTGTAGGAGCTGAAATATATTGCAGCACACAGATTATAAATGTTTAAAAATACACTAACACTTTTCTGTATGTTCAATTGGCAATTAAACTGTATTAATATTTTTTCTTCTAATGCTTACAGTTATTAGACACTTGTAAACAGATATACTTACAAAATCCTAACAGTTTTCACAAGAATAAAAATTAGTTTTAAGACCTCTAAATACAGGAGAAAGAGAAGCTACGGGTACACTGCAAGCTAGAATATTTTTTAGTTTGTTGGTGCTTTTTAATTCAATGAGATTTAGCTCTGATTTTCTCCAACATGTCAACAAACAAAAATCTGAGAGCTATTTCTAGTTTTTGAATTTACAAGGAATGGATTGAATAACAGGAGGAAAGTTATGATTTTTTTGCTATTTAATTTTGAATACACATATACTGTAATTCAAGAGCAGAGTTATTCAGGCAATAGCAGTGCTAAAGAGAGACCTGCCTTTGAGGCATAGTTTCTCCAAAGCATTTAAATTTTAATTTCATTCTAGGACAGAGCCTGAGGTTTTGTTGGATTTGACCTCAAATGTCATAAGAGCAAATGAAATGAAAAGATAATTTACTGTGTCCTACTGCAAATGTAGTAATTAGAAGAAACTAAAGGGAAGAAGAGAGTCATAAATATACAAAAAGCAGGACTTAAAGCATCCTTTTTTTCCCTCCTAAGTATTGATGATATCTGACAGTAATTGTCTGCAAACAAAAGTACTGCAACTGAAATCTTACTTATTTTTGTTGATTCTTACATTGTCACACCTTTTTTTAACCTTCTTCCTCCAAGTTTTCTTTGTTTCTGGTTTTAAATTGAAGCTACTTAAAAAAAAAGATAGTAGGATTTAGAAATCTTAAATGACAATTTTTTAACATTGATCTATCTTTTAATATTTTCAGAAGCCTTTGTTTTATCTGTGCCATGCAGTATGTATGCAGACAAATGCTGATTTTATGATGAAGTTTGCATTTGAGCTCTGTAAGTTCTCATAGACATTCCTCATTTCCTGACCACTCTTCAGACACACCATGCTGTAGCAGTTCTGAAGGACTTGCCACCCCCAGATTTTTAACCTTCCAGGGGAGATTTTGACTGGACATTTGGAAGCATCTCTTTACTGAGAGGGTGGTCAAACACTGGGACAGTCTTCCTAGAAAGGTGGTCGATGCCCCCAGCCTGTCAGTGTTTTAGGAACATTTGGACAATGCCCTTAGCAACATGTTTTAACTTGATCAGCCCTGAAGGGGTTAGGCAGTTGGACTGGATGATTGTTGCAGGGCCCTTCCAATAGAAGAATGTTCTGTTCTGTTCTGTTCTAAAAACAGCATCCAGAATTTGGAAGTAAGTGGAGCCACAAGTGGAACTACTCTATCTCCA
This sequence comes from Climacteris rufus, assembly GCA_013398175.1. Classification (NCBI taxonomy): domain Eukaryota; kingdom Metazoa; phylum Chordata; class Aves; order Passeriformes; family Climacteridae; genus Climacteris; species Climacteris rufus. The sequence goes on from VZRZ01001383.1 coordinate 386,448, forward strand.
AAGTGTTTGAAAAAATAGGTTGTTTAGAGTTCAATGAAAAACCTAATTAAGTCAGTGGCGTGGGTGCCTTTATTTTGACTTCTGGTACAAGGATGTTGTTAAAAAAACCTGAATATGGATGAAAGGAGTACAAATTTCCATTTGTTGGGAGTGAATGCCAAGGAAGCCACCCTGCAGAAGAGGAAAAATCTACAATGGAATTTTACCATCCTGGTAACAAGGCAGGCCAATTATGACTGAATGCACAAAGCCACTTAATGTCTGTCATTATGTAGGTGTTCATTGTGGTATTTCTTTTGCTTACATTGGAGGCCACTGTCAGAACAGAACTGCACCCCTCATAGGACTGGTCTGCTCTGGATCTGGTATCTGTATGGAGACACCATACAGTTGACTGAGGCAGAGCAGAAAATGTAGATGTACTCAAATTAGTATTGCACAGTCCAAGTACACTTAAAAGGAGATTAATATGCAAGAGGTCTGATTTATGAAGATCTACTTACTTAAAAGAGAGCAATAATGAGAACCCTTTTAGCATACTTGAGACTTTTGAAGAGAGACTTAAATGGAAATGTGGACAGACTTAGCTGTAGCAGTCTTGAATTGGGCCCACCAAGACATAAAGGGTTTCAGAAGTCTGCAAAGCATTATTACTAACAGTGATGCAAAGACAAATCTCTTGTTTTCCATCTCGAGGAAACTCCTTATCCATTGGTAGAATGAAAATCACTTCGTTTTCCTTGTGCCTAGAAGCAAACTTTGCTTTTGTGATGCAAATGTAGATGGGATGTGTTCTGCGTACTGGTGATACTTGGATAGCAAAGGTAGATGTTTAGACGTACATGTTACTAGTAAGAATGCCCTTGGCTGTGTGTCTATTTGCACTGTATATAATGAAAGATTTATACCTACATGCTCTTTGGTACATATAGGACATAATGTACGTAGAAGACTGCAGTATGTCAAAACAACACAAGGAGCTTAAGGGAGACTCATGAGTTTAGATAGCTCAGGTTAGAGTAACTGCATGGACACAGTCAAGTCATACATTTCCAGGGCAACTGCTTATGAAGTGTAGAATTCCTGTACTAATTGAAGACTTTTTCCTTATGTCTGAAGTATAAGTGACGGCCTGTTCTATGAACAGATGGACATGAAAAGAAAGCTTAGACGTATTTACTTCCTCAAGTTTTCATTTTAGCTGTAACACTCATTTGTAATTTTATATCTGAAGGGGAAGCAAGACAAGGTTTATTTTGAAAGCACCATATTTACTTTTTGTCCTTTACTATGCACCTTTCAGACAAGCACAAGGTAAGGCTTTATACATCCACAGCCCAATTTTCAGAACCAGTGAGCACCATAGATTTCTGTGACAACATCTGGAGCTGTATATCTTAAAATCCTGAAAAATCAAGCCTTCAGACATTATTGCTTCATTTCCCCAGGCAAATTGTCTCAGAGTACCTCACAAAATGAATGAGAAGCGCAGAGTGCTGCAGTTCAGTTTGTACTAACATTTATGTCTTTTGAATGTCAGGATGGCTTTTTAAATGTTTTCTCATAAAACTAAGTCCACTGTCAACAGTATTCTTTTCTCTGATTAGAGGAAGTACTTTACAGATTAATAAAATTCTGAACCAAGCAGAGAGCTGCCAATGTTCCAGAAGAAGATATGTGAAACTAGCCTGAGTTTACTCTGAGCTACAGAAAAGCCATGGTATGGTTAAAAGTGTGTATTGGGTTTGTGAGGCAATGTTTTGGGAGCCAACGGGCTACAGGGTGGCTACTGTGAGATGGTGCCAGAAGGTTCCCCCATGGCCAACAAAGCCAATGCCTGCTGGCTCCAGACAAGACCCACTGCTGTCCAGGGCTGAGCCCATCAGTGATGGCGGTGGTGCCTCTGGAATACCACATGTAAGGAGGGTGAAAAAAGCTGCTGCACAACAGCAACTGCAGCCAGATGAGAGAGGAGTGAGAATATGTGAGACAAAACAACAATCAGACACCAAGGTCAGTGCAGAAGGAGAGGCAGGAGGTGCTCCAGGCTCTGGAGCAGGGAATCCCCTGCAGCCATTGGTGCAGACCATGGTGAGGCAGCTGTGCAGCCCAGGAAGGCCCAGGAAGGCCCATGAAGGCCCATGAGGGCCCATGGAGGCCCATGGTGGAGCAGAGATCCACCCATGCCCATGCCACACCCCATGCCAGACCAGGTGGAAGCTCAAAGGAGTCTGTTACCCCACATGAAGCCTGTGCTGGAGCAGGCTCCTGGCAGGACCTGTGGCCCCTTGGAAGGGGACCCATGCTGGAGCACTTCATGAAGAACTGCAGCCTGTGGGAAGGACTTGGTTAGAGAAGTTCATGAAGAACTGTTTCCCTTGGGAGGGACACCACACTGGAGGAGAAGAGTGTGAAGCATCCTTCCCCTGAGGAGGAAGGAGCAGCTAAGAACCATGTGATGAACTGACCACAACCCCCATTTCCTGTCCTCCAGTGCCACTGGAGTGGAGGAGGTGGAGAATATTGGGAATGAAATTGAACCTGTGAAAAAAGGAGGGTTGGGAAAAGCTGTTTTTCAGATTTAGTTTTATTTATTGTTACCCTACTCTGATTGCATTGTTAATAAGTTCAGTAAATTTCCCCAAGTCAAGTCTGTTTTGCCTGTGACAGTAATCGGTGATGATCTCTCCTTGTCCTCATCTTGACCCAGGAGCCTTTCATTATATTTTTTTGCCCCTGTTCGGTTGAGGAGAGGGAGAGCTAAAGTGGCATGGTGGGCTCCTGCTGTCCAGTCACGATTAACCCACAGCATCATGGTGTGGGTGAGAACTGTTCTGTCTTTCACCTCGAAGTGCAAAACAGTGTTTCAAGATAGGCATACATGTTTTCCGCTCTTACCACCTGTGGACAAGAAAAGGGTAAGTGAAGCTTCCTTCAATAAATCTTAGTGAGGCATTAGTGGAACGCTTTACTAGTTTTCACAATTTCTGTTTCTCCTTCTCATAATTTGATGCCTTTGATATTCCATGGTGGGAGTTTTTTTGTTGGATGTTGCCTGTTTGTTTTGAAAAAAAAGAGTAAAGGGATTCTTTATGAATAATTGTTCCTGTTAAGTGTTCCTAGGCCAGTTTTTTTTCAGGAGATCAAACTGTTTCCTCAAACAGTGTAAAATGCTTCAGGAGGTGTCAGGCTCTCCAGTTGTCCTGAGGCTGGGGTTCCCTGAAGAAGGATGAGAAGTTGTGACTTCTGCTTGGTGCTCAAGTCAGTGCCATCCAAGCAGTGATACATATATAAGCGCCCTCTGCTTTCTGTTAAGGGGAAAAGAAAAGGAGCAGAAGTCCCAAAATCCATGTGAAGTATCTTTTTCTGCTGTAGATGAGGGTTTACCAGTTTATTTACTCACAAATTTGCCTACTTATGCTTGCTTTGACAGCAATTGTACTGCAGAGAAAAGCTCTTCTGGTTTAGTATTTACATTCCCTTGTCTGGTGGCTCAGATTTACTTGAAACTATGTGAAATAATGGCTTTGGCATGGTTACTCTAAGTGTGCCTTTCATCCCAAGTATGTCAAAGCCTTTGGTACAGAAATTTGAATGTCATCATGTAAACAAACCCCTATTCTGGAATGGTACACTGGAATATTGTATTGTGTAGGTTAGAGCCAGGCTGCTGTTGTCTGGCTGTTGTCTAGAAAACAACTTTTTACATTTAATGATCAGTGTAATAGTTGTTTCCATTCTCTCCTTTTCTTTTAAATGAGCACTTTCTGCTGGTGCACCCTTTGCTGTTGAAAGTCTTTCTCATTCTCTCTCATTTCCCATTCTCCAAGTTCCTTCTTCTTCTGCATGCTTCTGTTCAGAGCCCCTTTTGAGAGTACTTCAGTGCTGCTATGAGCACCAGTAGCGCTGACAGTGCTTCTGATACTGCTTGTATACAGATTTTCAAGGCATTAGATCTAAATGGTCTGCAGAGAATCAGGGACAGTTTGGTGCTGTACAAATAACCTTTTCAGTGGTAACAGTAACTTTGTTCTGTTAAGTATATCTCTTCATTTGTTTCTTTCCCTGTATGATACAGTTGCTATATGTCAAGCCCATAACAAAACATTCAGTTTATAATATGCTTATTGTCAGGCTTGAAACCAAAAATATATGAGTATGTTTTTGTACGTGATACCTGTATTGTCATATATATAAATATGGACTACGTGTTTGATAAGGGTGGAGAGGGGACAGCTCTAGAGCAATAGAATGGAGATTAATGTGCAGCTGTTGTTTATATGACTGAGCATAATGCACTTGAAAATATGAGGCTGTGATGCTCTGCTTGTGGTGGAGAATGTGTAATGAATGTGATGCAAATGTTATGTGAAGGAAAAACTGTACAACAGCACAATGGTACAACTCCTGTCCTGTATCACAGCTGAATAAAACAAACACAAAGGAATTCACTAGTATATCAGTGCCTGCGCAAGGGCAAAATTAGCAGGGTTAGGGAAGGAGGGAGAAAGCTCACACCTTTTGTGTGAAATTATCAAAAATTGCAGTCTGAAATTATCAAAAAATATCGTGAAAGTTCATATCAATTTAGGAGAATTAAAGAAACTTGGTAAAGATAGTATTATCCAGTGTATTATGCTGGAAAAAACAGACAATGTTTCTGGCTAGGGTCTTGTGGGGGAGATCTGTTTGGAATGTCTTCTGCTGACAAACGTAAGGCATACAGTGGGCTTAACCAATGGGGCAACTAAAAAACCAAAATATCCATAATATGGCCAGTCAAGTGAATTCACAAAAGCATTACTTATTGTGTAAGTTCTCCAGCAAATGGTAAGTGCTCCTTTCTTGTGACATATAGTTACATAGGTGAGCATGTGTGTAGCATTGAGTCCTTTAGGAGTCTCTGTGACTCTGGATACACATAAAACAACATTTATTTGTTCATGAAAAGTCTAAGATGGCAGTTTAAAAAAAGGTGGATGCAGCTACTTTTCAAGACGCCAACTGTGTCCTGTTATCAGTAATGAATTGTGGACTCTGTTTAGGTTGCCTGTCTGTAGTAACAGTGAAGTATAAAGAAAAAAGCATGCAGATTTAAAAGAAAGTATGCTTTTAAATTGTAATTACTTGTATTATTGGAGACCTCAATTTGAAGCAAAAATATTAACTTAGGGGATGGAGAAACAAAATTGAAATGCCCACCTGTGAGGTATCATGAGGAATAATGGTTATTGATCATGCACAATGTGATGCCTTCAGGATGAACGGCTGCACAGAAGCATTTGGTACCATAAAATGGGCCTCTGTCTGGATGTACCAATGATACTCCTCTGCTCAGACAGGCAAAAGCATTCCCTGATTTATGTTTTTTCTCCCAAAGTTCTTTTTACGGAATTGAAATGTATTCTTAAAAAATGACAGGACGGGGGAGATGGAAATAAGGACAGGATTCGAGAGAGGAGTGTCTAGGTATGCAGGAGGATTTTAGGAAGAGCAACACTTGACTGAGTGACTGAGACTTGTCAAGGTATCAAGCAGAGCTTCTACCACTGTATTAGTAATACTGATGAGGACTAAATGAGGACAATGTGGGCCTGTTGTGAAAAGGGTGGGAGAATTAGTGACAGCAGACAGAGTTGCTCACTGCAGTCTTTGCCTCAGTCTTCACTGACTTGGTGCTAGTAAAATGTAACTAATCCAACTTTGACAACTGCAAATTCAGGATGCAGCTGATGCGAAAGCGTTTTCTAATGTGAGGATGCTCTTGCTTTCAGAAGGTGGTAGCTCACACTTACCTCTTTAACAGTGGTGTTTTGGTGGATTTTTGTTAAAAAGGTGTTGGCAGATCATGGGAAGATCTTAATGCTTCAGAGCCAGTGCACCTATCAAGGAAGTACTCACAGAAAAAAGCTTTGATTGTTGGAATCTATTGTGTTGCAATAAACAGAGTATTAACATACGAAATTAATTTAGTTTGAATGTTTATTCTAATGCTGGCACAATGAAAGGATCCCAGCAACAGAGACAGCTGGAAGTTAACTCAATGCTGTGCTACGTATGTCCAACCAGCCTGCAAAATACACTTGTTGAAAGGATTATCTTTTTCCCAATTAACACTTCTTGCTCAGCCTAATGTCCTACTCTGTAGTCATGTATTTCTGCAGTAGACACGAATTTCTGTTACTCATTATGGAGTATGATAAACAATGCAGTTGATGTTTCAATAAGTGTTGAAGTAGTACTTCTTCAAGATACCTCTGGTATTCAGAATGTCTTTCAAATGCCTAACTGAATCCAGCCAAAGGACCAATAAGGTGGATTTGCCACAGAATTAGGTATGGAGTTAACTTAGAGACTTGTGACTCTTGTTCTTTATTGGAGGGGACTGACTGGGCCCCAGGTTTTCCGATCACAGGGCTTGCTGTTGCAAATACGCAGAAGAATAGTCTTATGGAACCTGTGGGAATCAAATACAAATAAATCAACTTCAGCACACATGGCAGGTATGTAGAGGGTTAAAATCTGCTTCATACAAGTAGTGTGCTCTCATAAAAGGTTGGGTTGAAAAGAGATCATTTGCAGGGAAAAAACATTTTCAAGTATAAAAAAAATACTGGGAAACAGTTATAAAAGTCAAAGCATAAGGAAGAAACAGGAAAAAAACATGTTAAGAGTACATAGGAATGTAGAAGAAAGAACACAGAAGAAGAAAAGAGAGATTTTGGAAGGTGCGAAGCTGGTGCGGGAAGTGAAGACATTCACGTCATATACATGTGCACACCTTTTTCTCATTTCAACGGCTTGCTGAGCTCGGTGTTAAAAGCAAGAGCAGCAGCAGCACCAAAAGAAAGTTTAATCTGTTCATATGGACATGGCTTTGAGTATCAATAGTTCAAAAAAGTCCTCTGAAAGGTGAATGCAGATCTTTTACAAGATGTGGGCCAAAATCTGGTTTAGAACTTAAAATCCTGAAATCTGCTGTTAGACCCAAACACACATGGCAACACAGAGGAAAAAAAAAATTTCCTTTCCTTTCCTTTCCTTTCCTTTCCTTTCCTTTCCTTTCCTTTCCTTTCCTTTCCTTTCCTTTCCTTTCCTTTCCTT
>VZRZ01001383.1:395545-421598 GCA_013398175.1 Climacteris rufus
CACCCTCCCTTCCTCCCACCCTCCCTTCCACCCTTCCTTCCACCCTTCCTCCTTATACTGACATATTATGGACTGCACATAAGGTATTTTTATTTAAACAAAGGTTATGATTTATACCATTTCTCTAGTCTGTTGACCTTTCCCCCAGCCTTCATAACCAAGTCCTCTACTTTTTGTGTCACCTGCAGCACATATTGGATGGTGCCAGAGTCAGAGCAATAGCCAGCTGAAGACAGCATAGCTATGCTTGTCTCACTATCCCTTGGAAAGGCTTCTCACATGTGTTAGACCAAAGAGCAGGTTGTGAGTCTAATGGCGTTAAACCAGCTTAACTACTGTCTCGACTTCATCAGAGATAAAACTACTGAAATGGTACTCTGTCTGTCCTGCTGAGATCTGAAAATGTGTGAGGAAAAACGTGTGGTCAAGGTTTCAGAAGCCAGGGAGAGTTCTAATAAATGTTCTGCATTAGTTAACTGCAGAAGTGAGCCACTGACCAAAGGAATCAGAATGATCGTTGAACCAGAGAGAGTTTTAAATCACATCAGCTTGGGATCAGTGAAATCTTAAAGTTGTAACTGTCTCGACGGTTTTCCTTCTGGAAGAGGGAGAAAAAACCCAGAAGTCCAGCCTCAGAAATATTTCTAAATTGCTAGCAAAGTTGGTCCTTTAGTCTTTATACCCGTGGCTGGGCCTCATCCCCATTGGGCTTGCTATGGGCTGGAAAACACATCGTCACCAGCCCCTAACAACTCTACTGCCTCTCTCCTTGGCAGGATCCCAGTCTAAGAGCAGTAAGAGGAGAGGATGGCTTGCTCTCCAGTGCTTTCTATCACTCCTCACACAGATCTCTAAATATTACATAGGTACTTTAGATAGGGATCTTTAATACAGAAGGTAATGAAACCCAGTTTCTAGTGGGAACACTAAGGCTGAAAAGGAAATGAACTCAAGCGTTTAGAATTAAGTATTTTGTCTGAGAGTTGTGGTTTTTTTCTTAGCACAAGGGAAGAAGAAATAGAAGACCTGTTTAAACTATTAGAATGTAAAGCTGAAACAGTAACCTCAATAAGTTGGAATAAGCTTAACTTTAAAAATTATGAATAAATGTAAATACAGTGGAAGCTATCGTTCATGTAAAAAGTACTTGAAGTCTGCTGCATAAAACTGATTTCTTGTCAAAATATTCAACCTGTGAAAACAGTGTCATGTTTGCGATTTTACTCATTTGATACCACTCTAATGCAATGAAATTATAATAAGAAAATTCAGCAATGAAACAAAAAATAATCAGTAAGAATTTGTTTATATAAAAAGGCCTTTGTTTATAAATATAACATGTATTTATTTAAATAAAGCCACTGTATCAGATATGACAAAGGTTGTATGAATTTCAAAAGGTCTCAAGGACAATTCTGGTGGTGTGGTAGAGGAACTAGTGTAACTAGATTTACTGCTTTTATGTTTTCTGGCTGTAGGAATGCCTGCTCTTTCTATGTAGTTCTAAATGTGGCTTTTAGTGACAAAAAAAGTAATAAAATGAATGTGCCCCTCAGGACATTGTTCCATTGGTTGTGTAGATGAACACTTCAAGGCAGATCCCCCTTTACATTTTGACTGTCTTTCTTACACCTTTGAACGTCACATCTCTGGTGGCATGTTAATTCCTTTTGTAGCTTCTCTAGGTAGCATGGCTTGTTAAGGCAGTACCAATGTGACCTCGTCATGGGTTCTGTCTGTACTGGATATTATACAGGCACTGCCCTGATTTAGTCACTAGTTTGATTCCATTGCTCATGTTCATGGAAGGGCATGTATAGAAAGTAGGAATTGGACGAAAGATGTGAATATCATACATTTCTTGGCAGATGGAGGAAATTATAGATGAGTGGATTTTTAGGTACATCCTTTATTTTTTTTTCTTTAAGAGGCAAGAGTAAAACACATGTGCTTTGTTGTTTTTGTGCCTGTTACACAAATGTACTTCAATTAGAAGTTTTCTAGTAATTTAAGTGAGTAAATAGAAACTTACATTTTTGAAGTAGTTCTGTCAGCAAGGCTCTCCATGCTATTATGTAAATTCAACATCAGTTCACTAAAGGATTTTCCTGGTTTAATACCATGAGCTTATACCATACTTTTATGGAAGCACATAGAGAAGAATTGATAAAAGAGGTCCAATATTAAGGGGTAGAATGAATGAGCTAAGAAATAAGTGTAGTGGTTTAGCTCCGGCCAACGGCCAAGGCCCCACTAGAACTGCTTTTTTCCCCCCCTTCCGAATTGAACTGTGTTACTAAACCCATGATAAGAAATGCTGGTAGAGGAGCAAAATCAGGCTGAGACAAGGTCAGAGCTTCTAAGTAATAAAGTGAATTTATTACAGAGTCAAAGGAGCAAGCAAAAACAAAGGAACATTTTTTAAACATTAATTTCTCTGCTGTCCTCCTATTCCCCCGTCCCCGCAAAGCTTCACAGCCCTCTCTCTCCTCCCAGATCATAAGGGGAACCCGGGGAGGGGGTTTTATCTCTAATGAGTTTAGTCCTCAGATGCTCAGGTGTTTCCTCTTCTTAGCAATTATACCTGGAGGGGTCTCTCTCTCCCTCTCTCCTTTGGCACTGTCTCACAGTTTGCAGAAGTTGGCACGCAGCCCGCCCGAAACTGCCGCCGCTGTTTTCTCCCAAATCAAGCCGGTCCACACTTAGGGTGGGGGTGACTCAAAGCTTCTTTACCTCACCGACTCCTGCAGTTCAACTCTTTTAGGAGTAGAAGCCGTTACTGACTGTGTCCATTCCTCACCAGACCAAAGCCCCTTCTGTAGGAGATCACTCCTTTTTACATTGTCTCTGCTTCATCTTTTGCCATCGGGCTGGTCTTTCTCTTAGGATAGGAATAAAACCAGGCTTCTTTTAACATAATTGACTCCCTTATTGACTCAGGAGTAAAGTCCTTGGTCCCCACCAGACACAGCTACTCTTGTGGGAGTTCACTCCCTCCTGCACCGTCTCCGCTCCAAGTTTGATTAAAGTCTCTCACCACAGGCTTTGAAGATGTATCAGTTCCGATGCTGCAGGAACCTCCTCCTCCATTGCTTCTCTTCTTTGGCAGACTGGTGTCATTTGTTGGCTTTCATATCTGATCTTTCACTTGTTTTTCCTAGTTAGTTGCTGTACTCCTTCTCCCCTGCCTAATCTACTAACTACATGACTACAGGGTTACATGGCGCGCGCATGCGTACTACAGAGATTGCTTCTTAAATTTACTGTCGCAGAGGCGTTTCTGTCCTTCCTAATTGGCCCAACAGTGGAAAACAGCACATCAATCTTCCAGGAGCCATCAGAGATAGGCCCTGACTGGACAGCTGTGGGAGCTTCTGGAAGCTCCTTACAGGGGCCATCTTTTGGCCCCTACCACACCCAAAAAGCTAGACCTCCCAAACTTCTCAAACCACGACAATAAGCTTCTGGCAAATGTGGAGTTATCTAGTGTATTTTGCTGCATAACAAATATGCCAAGGGCTCTAATTTTTGGTGTTGCCAAAATATGTGAAATCTTAAATCCTTATTAGTGAGAATCATCCTACTAGCCAAAGTCTTTGACGTGAAACAAAAAAACTGTGGGTTCAAGCTACATTAGAAACTGGCTATTTACATCTGAAAATACTGAAATATATGCTAAATAAACTGTTTTGCGTAGGAAAATTTTGTCAAAATTAAGTGCTTTCAGTGTAATCTCAAATGGTTATTTTTCCAGATTACTTTGGGGATGGTATGTGATATATCAATAAGTTTTATTTATAGTGAAATATCTTTCTGCTCAATTGGTTTATTAAGAATCAGTGGCTGTGGCAGATCTTGTTATTCATAGCTGTGTTGAATTATATTTAAAATTTATGCATGATTTCTTTTAATTTTTATATTTTAAAATGTTTAGTTAATATTTATTTCTTTAACTTGCTCAGCATTTTCTGTCAATACATTTTTTAACATTTTTTAAACATACAGATAGAAAGGCATCTTTCACAGGTTTGGAAGATAGTACTAAATAATGACAAAAATCCCCTCCAAATCTGTAAGTATTTGTGATATGTGTAGCTATTTTAATAGTTCTGATAAACATTCAAGCTTCACATCTAACGCTATGTACTGGTTGGGTGCATTTTCAGCCCATTGTGTCATCCTTTGGTCAAAAAAGCACGGTCATATTGTATGTATTGTACCAATCGCGGTACAGGTATCGCCAATACTAAGGGAACTGAATTTCCTGTATGATGAAATTATCAAATAATTTTATATTGGAATACTGACCCCATTATAACTGTCCTTTATGACAAGTATTATATACTGCCTATTTATGCTGAAAGAAGTCTCTGCCAGAATCTTTTCCTTCAGATGATTAGGTATTAATGTGTTTGGGTTTTGTTAATTTGTTTGTTTTTTTCACATCTGCACTTATCCACTTAGCTCATGATATGCAGATATGATTCTTTTTAGAAAAAGCACGAGCATAAAATCTGATCTCTTTCAAACTTGAGTCAACAGAGCTGCAATAGTCGGACGTTGGTTGTTATTCCTCAGAAGCAGGTAACAGTGAGTCATCACGTGTAGTTTGTTACCTTGCTGATAGCACTGCATCATGCACTTGAACTTTGCATTAATGCAAGGGTTTTAAAATATAGAGCATAATACTAAAGGGTTTTCCTCTTCTAGCTTATTACTAAACCACCAAGGCCATTTGTGCTTGAGTCCAAATTTCAGTACAGACATTAAAGTAGTTTTCTCTTCAAAGCTGCTGAAATGCTACCTTCTTAGTTTTTTAACTCTTTTTACCTCTTCTCCACATTAAAAAAAATTCAGAGTTGTTGTTCAAATTCTGGATGATGCTTTTCCTGTCCCTTCCTTCCTGTTTGCTACACATTGTTCCTAGCTTACTTTGTCCCATTGCATTCTGAAGTTCACAGTGACGTGGTAAACAAGACTGAGAATCACTTGAAGTATTTGAAAGCATGAAACTGCTTTAGATTTGTTTACAGTTCAGGTTGGATAAAACCTTTCTGTACCTTCTGCACAATTAGCCCTCATCCATGGATTCTATGCTCATTAGCATTGGTGACACTGAAACCAAATGGTTGTATTCATTCATATCTGGAATTATTCTTTGTTCATAGAATCACAGAATCAGCTAGGCTGGAAAAGACCCTTGAGGTCATCAAGTCCAACCTATGACCTTGTCAACTAGATCATGGCACTCGGTGCCACCTCCACTGATGTGACTCCATCACCTCCCCTGGGCAGCCCATTCCAATGCCCAGTCACCCTTTCTGTGAAGATATTCCTCCAGCTGTCCACTCTAAAGCTCCCCTGGTGCAGCTTAAGGCTGTATCCTCTTGTCCTGTTGCTGTTTGCCTGGGAGCAGAGACAGACATCACCTGACTACAGTCTCCTTTCAGGTTGTTCTAGTGAGTGGTAAGTTCTCCCCTGAACCTTCTCTTCTCCAGGCTAAACATCCCCAGCTCCCTTAGCTGCTCCTCATAGAACTTGTGTTCCAAGCCCTTCACCCTTCACATTGTTGCCCTCCTCTGGAGTCGTTCGAGCGTCTCAATGTCCTTCCTAAATTGAGGGGTCCAGAACTGGACACAGCACTCAAGGTGCAGCCTCACCAGTGCTGAGTACAGGAGAAGAATGACTTCTCTAGTCCTGATGGCCACACTGTTCCTGATACAGGCCAGGATACCATTGGCCACCTGGGCCAAGGTCAGTCTGCTGTCAGTCAGCACCCCCTGGTCCCTTTCTGTCCAACTGCTGTCCTGTCACTTTGTCCCCAGCCTGTAGTGCTGCAGGGGGTTGTTGTGGCCAAAGCACAGGACCTGGCACTTGGACTTGTTAAACCTCTTATTGTTGGATTGGGCCCATCGATCCAGGCTGTCCGGAGCCCTCTGCAGAGCCTTCCTACCCTCCAGTAGATCAACGCTCCCACCCAACTTGGTGTCATCTGCAAATCTGCTGATGGTAGACTTGATCCCCACATCCAGATCATCAGTAAAGTTATTACACGGGACTGGACCCAACACTGATCTTGGGGTGGACACCACCAGTGACTGGCTGCCAACTGGATGTTATTCCTTCTCATGTACTGCCATGTCAATAAATTAGAATACTGTTTTACAGTGTAATATTTCTCTTGTTTATGTGAAAAATTTGTCTTTCATTAACAGCACCTTTCAACAATGCTTTTTGTTCCTGCCAGGATTGCCCTAATATTTTTATGATGTTTACACTAGCTGCCTTGAGGTCTGTATCAGTAATTTTAACACCTCCATTTTGTTGCTTTTCCCTTTCAGCAGTTTAGTTACTTCCCTTAGGAACCAGTGAATCTACCGTCTTTTCAACTGTGCAGGCTAGGCCAGCTCATTCCTTTCATTATCTATGTTGATTGCATATTTACTGTCCTCATCAACATTAATATTTTCCTTCTACTTATTGTACTTTCAAATTTTCTCTGGTAATCATTCTTTTACTGTCATATTCTTACTCATTTCCCTCTTCCTGTGAACTACAGCCATGTACAGACTTTTGTCTGCTGTTAGAGCTTTATATGTTTTCCTTTTTCCCTCCACACTGAAAAATCAAGGTAATGCAAATAAGGCACATATCTTTATAATTTTCCCCTGTACTCCTTGATTTAAAACTCATCCCATCAACTCCGCTATCATTCATTTCATCTTGATTCACACTTCTCCATAGACTCACATCCAAGGAGCGGTACCTATTCAATCAGTACACATGCTAATGTTTTCCTATCCATTATTATCATTTTTCAACAGCACTAATTCATGATTTTGCTGTGCTTATTCCTTCCTTTGAGAAAAATCACAGAAATTGCAATGAAAGTTGCCCAGGATTCCCAATCAGAGGCATCATCTGTAGTCCTTTTCCCATGAGTTTTATGTTGTCAGCTTTGCTGGTATGGTGGATGGTCCGGGGGTTCTTCTCACTCTCCTGAGGGTGTTTTTCAAGCTCCCATGCTCCTCTTATGGCTTTATTTATGTAGATAAGACATCCTTCTTTCTTCCATATCTGTTATCATGACAAAACCACTTACTCCTCCTCGTAAGAGCAATGCTAACCCAATTAGACAGCCAGAAAAGTAATTATTTTACTATATTTTTTAACAACCTCCTCATCTTTTCATAATACCATTCTTCCTGAAACTCAGGGGCTCCTTCTTGTTCCCCCCCCACACACACCTTGACCTTTCCAGTTCTATTTCCAAAGCAGGGATTTGTGCAGGAATTTGTTAAAATGTTGTCTGTCGGGTAGAACTTAGAAATTAATGTTTTTAGTTGTTCTTCAAGAGAAGGAATTGAAGGCAATTTTATGAACTTCATTCATTCTGCAAACTCAATATGCTCCTGAAACTCCGTGCCGTGTTTGTGCCATGGTCTTCATTAGGAGCCTCAGAAACCCTTTGTAGGGAATGGGCTGTTTTCCAAAGAAATAACTGGAGTTAAAAAAGATGTAAAATCTGTATCTTCTTCAGCTTTATGAAAAGCTTTATATGCCACTGCAATTGCAGTAGCAGCTGGTTGATTAAGATATTATTTGAAGCGAAATAAATATTTCCCATTTTACAGACCTTTTTACTTTTTATTTTGATTTGATAATTTATTTTATTTATTGTTGTTTTTATTTATTCTGTACTCAATAACTGAAAAAACAGTAAACATTATTTCTTCTGTACCTAAGAATCAAGTAGAGTAAATTGCAGAAGTCTGAGACCTTTCCTTTGGCGTATACCAAACATACAAATCATACTAAGTTTAGTGGGAGGCTTATATGTAAGAATCTTGGTAAAATCACCTCCATAGGAAAACTGGGATTGTTGCATGAAATATTTTTAAACTCAATACAAACCCAAAGTTGTTTCCTTTATCAAACAAAAAATTATTAAAACAGAATATTTTTTTGTGGTGATGCAGACAGTGCAACAATGCAGAGAGGTTTGTATTTATACTCCAGCATTAATATCAGTGAAATTCCCTCTCTGATGCTTTTTGTTACAGATGATGTTTAAGTGTATGATTGCATAAAAATTGTTCAGTTGCTGCTGTTTTTTTTCAGTTTCGATGTAAAAGGAGTAATAACTTTTTCAATTTTTTCCATTCTTTGAACTTGTTACATGTATTTGCATAGAACTTGTAGCTACAGCACCTAAAAATTTCAAGACCCAGAAGGTGCTGTGTAGCATGTGCAGTATATGACATTAATCTATATGTTGGTGGCTGAAGAGTTTTCAAACTTCATATCTCAAGAAAAATTTAGCAATTTATGACCCTTTTGAGGGGCTGGTTTAGAGGAGGAACAACAGCTAACATAGCATGACTGTGATGGAGAGATTGTAGAGGAAGTTTTCAAAGTGGTTGGACAAGTTAAGTGAAACAAACTGCAGGAATACTGCCCCATGATTCCCAGGTGTTAGAAAAACTTTATTCCTCTAAGGTACAGAGAATTTCTGCCATTTCATGCTTGGAATATTGCTTTGGGCTTGTTCTTCTGAAGTGTAATATATTTTTTTTCATTTTTATCTGTTTGACTAAGCAGAAAGTGCAAAAATGGATAAAAGTAATTCTGTATAAGTGGAAAGTTACACCTGCTTCATTAGAGGAGTAAGGACTACGTTTTTTTATTTGTATACTTGGGGAGAATCAGTCACATAAAGTGTGTTTCTAGTCCTTGTTTAGGGTCCTGTTCTTGTTCAGACTCCACCTTTGGAAAGGTGTGTCATTTGGGATTGAGGGAATGGCTGCATCTGCCAATGAGGCTGTGTCTCCATTCAATAATGCGAATGCTTCTGAATGCTTCTGCACACTGGGATGATGATTCTCAAATGTGGTGCTTAACTTAGTGACTTTCCCTAAAACACCCATATCTGCTCTGGGGTGTGACAGCGCTGTGTTTTCTGCTGTATGCTTCAAAATGACTTTTGGGGTCAAGATATTGCTGCAAATGTGTCAGGATCCTGAGCTGAGGCTATATTTAACTTAATACAAGAAAAGCAAGGAGAAGGAGTCAAAGAACATCATTATATATACATACAGTTTTTTTACCCAAACACCAAACAAACACACGGTAGAGACTCAATTGCTTTCTAATTTACTTACATTTGTTTACCTATTCCACGTTATCAGCAAATCAGCAAACTTAAGGACTGAGATGTTTGTTCTTGCCTCGTAAAAAATGTTACCATCTCTTATAGAAGGTACCAGATCACAAAGTTGGGATATTCTGAAACATGCTGGTGAGAAAACTGCTGGAATATGTGTGTGCAGTTCCTTATCACCTACAGGTATCATTAAAAGGCTGATCAGACAAAACTGAAAGGGAAAAAGCAAAACCTGCAAATGCTGAAGACAACTGCATGAGGTTCAACAAGGTGAAGAACTATGTCCTGCCCTTGGGTCACAGTAACCCTTGCAGTGCTACAGGCTGGGGGTGGAGAGGCTTGAGAGCTGCTCAGCAGAAAGGAACTTGGGGGTACTGGTTCACAGCAGCTGAACATGAGTCAACAGTGTGCCCAGGTGGCCAACAAGGTGGCCTGTATCAAGAACCATGTGGCTAGCAGAACTAAGAAAGCCATTGTCTGTCCATACTTGGAGTGGTGATACTGCATCTCGAGTACTGCATTTGGGTTTGGGGCCCCACTTCAAAAAGAACATTGAGGGGCTGGAGAGTGTCCAGAGAAGAGCAGCTGAGCTGGTGAAAGGTTTAGGAAATACGTCCTATGAGGAGCAGGTCCTGTGAGGAGCAGATGAGGTAACTGGGGTTGTTAGTCTGAAGGAGCTTTAGGGAAGACCTTGAAAAGAGGTGAGGTGAGGCTTGGCCTCTTCTGTCATGTCTCAAAGTGAAAGAATGAGAGGAAGTGGCCTGAAGTTTGTACCAGGTTCAGATTAGGTACTGGAAAAAAAAATTTCCAATGAAAGAGTGGTTAGACTTCAGAATGATTTCCCCAGGGAGGTGGTAGAGTCACCATTTCTGGGAGCGTTCAAGAGGCATCTAGATGTAACCCTTGGGGATATGGTTTAGGCATCCTTAACGGTGGTACTCGGTTGACGGTTAGACTCGATGACCTTGAAGGTCTTTACCAACCTTGATGTTCGTGATTCTATGATTCTGTATAGTTGGTCTAAATTGCGAATAATGGCAACATGATAGCCACCTAGAAAAACAAATTATGTGAGTGGTTTTGCTGGGAAGCAGCAAAAATGTGGTTAAATTCTTTGCATTTATTAGGATAAGATTGTCTTGATACTTACTGCGTGTAAAATGTGCCAAAAGGAATGTGACGATGTAATGGGATATAATTTAGTGAAGAGACAGTTTAGATCAATAACAAGACAACTACCTGACATGGAGATCTATACAATTGCGGAAGAGCTTTCTTAAAAAAAATTTAAAAGCTCCATCCTTTAAGACATTTAAAATTACAGTAGGAAACATCAGGGGAAAAAAATCTATTTTGACAGGCGATGTCTCTCCTACTTTCTTTCTAAAGCACCCACAAGTATTGCTGTAATATCTGGGTGCTTCAAAATGGACTAATGGGAGTTTTGTCTGTAATTCATATAATTTTCTGATGTGGTTAGGCTGTTGAGTGGTCTGAGTACTTTTGTGATATAACCTTCTGATAATGGTTTTTCTCCACTGGGATAAATGCTTCCTAAGTGAACACTATTTTGAAAGTATAACAGTGTGTTTTCATAATTTTTTATCAATGTATTTTTTTTATAAAATTTATATGTCTTGTGTTGTTTAATATTTTTTGCCAGATGTATTTTTGTAAGCATATCAGCTTTGCACTTACAAGCACTGTGAAAAGTGGAAAAATCAGTCATCTTCCTTTCTTTTTCCTTTTATTTCTTTTTCCCTTTTTATATGTAGGAGTCTAGTATGTGTAAATTAGTAATGTGTAAATATCAGCATGAGCTACTTTTTGATAGAAAGAGCTGAAATGTTCAGTTATGACAATACTAGGCTAATGGTTGGACTCAATGATTTTAAGGGCTTTTTTCAGCCTAAATGACTCTATGATTCTGTGAAGAAGTATGAGGAAGGATAATTTCTGTTTACTTCCACTAGGTTTTAGAAACTTCCACTAGAAATTAGTAAGTTTCTATCCAGAGTCTGGTATTAGTATGTTTTCATGCAACTGACAACTTGCCTTGCTTTTGAGGTAATTCTCATGTCAGAAAACATGAAGAAAACCAGAAGCAGACATAAGGAGAACTTGAATGTAAAGGACTGGTGATACAGAGGGAAAGTAATGGCAGCGTGAAGTGAGTGACTTGGGATACCAGATGTTCTGAGGGAATTCCCCGATGTATTAATGATATATGCAAACAATCTAAACTGCTGCTTAATTAAAGGACATTTTTCATACAAATGAAAATATGTTAGTTCTACAACTTCTGCAAACACTGGAAACTTCGACAGTACCAGGTTGAAACTGAAGATGGTCCATTCCATCTTAGAAAACAAGGGCTGCACTTACCTCAGGAATATCTCCACTGCTCTAAGCTTCAGCAGACAGTGGGGCCACCTGTCTCCCTCCTAGCCCTTGGGTCTCACACCACAGCCACAGCCATCCTCTAGTTGTTTATGTATGCAGCAACTTTTGCCTCCAGCTACTCTTGCTCTTAGACCAATTGGTTATCACAGTAAATTGTTCCTCTGTCTCTCTCCCTTCTGTTCAGTCCCTGTCCAGCCCCTTCAGCCTGTGAAAAAGGTGACAGAGTTCTGTTCTCTTTTTCAAAAATACATAGTGCCACTACTTGTTTCTTAGATCCTGCCCAGATGATCATAATAATGCAAGAATTCTTTATATATACTGAATCAGTATGCTTTTTCAAATATTCTTAAGAAGATTAGCTTTAGTTTGGTAACTTCTATTAAAGTTCTGAAGAAAAGGTGGAGTGCGTTCACCAGTTCATGTACTGATTATAAAACATGTACTTTAGAAAAATACAGGTTTACAAAATTCAGTTTATGCATTTTGCTTCCTTCCTTTGTTCAAAAATCTGTATTTTGCTGCTTGCTGCTTGTTTGGGGGTATTTTGTTTGGTTGCTTGGGTTTTTTTTGGATTGGAAGTTTTTTTGGTTGTTGTTTTTTCTTTGTTTTGTAGTTTTTCTTCTAGCATATACTTCATTACTTTGTCTAGCTTACTGCTATCTAAAGAGTAAAAGGAGAACCCATGTGTGATTTCTGACTCTTGAGTCCTAATATTGTTCTGCCTGGTTTTTACAGCATTATTTCAAACATTGTAATAATCTTGCTATGATTAGGTAATCAAAGAAACAGAGTGTACTTGACATACTGTGTTATTACTTTATGCAGTAACACTACCATATCTTGTGATTCACTACTTCTGCTTGTAGAATCCAATTCTCCTTTGGTTTGTTTTTTTTTTTAATTCTTGTTCTCATCTAAATATCGTAATATTTTCTTCTAGCTATGTGTATGTATATCTTCTTGGATTTAAGATAGGTAATTTTCTAATGTACACTTTCTGTGTTTCTTTTCTTTGGCTCAGGTTTTATGTTCTATCCTCTAAGCTTTATGCTGTGGGTGCCTTGTAGCTTGCTTTGGATCTGAGTCTGTTTCTGTTTCAGTAATATAGTAGTTTTTATTTTAATTTTAATGAACTCTGCTACAGATTTTTTCTTCAGAATTGTTAATCTGCTGGTCTCCCAGTCTAAAGATTTAATTCTGTCCTAGAATAGGCTGTTTAGAGAAAATCAGGATTTCCTGACTGTCATTTTATTTAACTTTGACATTATTAAGGCAGAATGTTGTTTATATACGATTAATTAATTGTGTCGGGTTGTCAGCTGATAATAAATTATTGATCAAATTAGAAGCACAAATTGAAGAAAGGAGTTGAAACTTTAGGACTTAATTGCAGCTCTGCAAATATTGATACTAAGATAGAAATTAAGAAACAGATTCTAAGTTATGGTAATGCAAGTCAGGCCTTGGGTTTGCATATTTGTTTTATAAGCTTTTATAACAACTGTGTCTAGGAGTAGTTTGATAACTCACAATGTTATACTAGATTAAAACCCATGGATTTACTAGCCCTTGGAGAAGACCTTACTGTTCTTTTCTTCTGTCTGTGAAATCTGAAGTGCATCGTAAGGCAAAGTCGTGTGGAAGGATATGCTGATAACTAGCAATGAACAAGCTCTGATCAATTATTCCAGCTAAGGTCTCATCTCTGCTGTCCAGTAGACAGCTTTTGTATTATATCTCTTAAAAGGAAGTATGACATGGAAAGTACAGCTGAACATTTTCCTGCTTTCCTGTTTCAGTGGTTCTTTCAAGGCATGGCAGAGGCTGAGAAGTGAAAATTCTGTCACAGACCTTGTTTTTTCCTCTCTTTTACATGGAAAAACCTTTGCAGCTTCACACTGAGAATATATTTCATACGATGTATTTTTATTATTTTTCAATAATACAATGCAAAAGATTTTTTAAAAAATAAAACTGTCATTACACTTGTAATGTTTCATTATTTTATATCTATTTATGAAATTTAAGCCTATCCAAATTTAGTCATAAAGAGCTTTTTTTATCGTTACTGAAGAGGTTTTTTTATCTTGGTTTGTTTGTTTATCTTGTTCTCTAAAAAGCAGTTTTAGTATATCTCCACCGTAACTAGGCATCACTAATGTTGGTTGTAAAACTTTGCACAACGTTGTGAAGGTTGGGGAAGCTTATTGATTTTAAGAGTTTCAGGGTCTGTTGTGCAAGCAATAATGTTAACTAAACTTACTAAGGCTTTTGGAGGTGTGGAAAATAATTTGTATCGACTCAGGCTAATGCATTTTCAGCTTTTAAGTGTAAGGTACATGATTACAATACACAATTTTCTGTGCTGTTTTCAGTGAATGGTTAATTCAGTCCCTAATAAACTATCAAAACAGTTGCTAGTATTTTTAAGGGCACTGTCGTTTATATAGATAATTAGAGGATAGATGAGCCAGTACTTGCATAGGTTTTTTAAGAAAGAAACCAGAACAAACAAACCATGATCAAATTATAAAATTAATGAGGGAAAGGCATATAATAGAGACAATATATTTACATTTTAATAGAATATTCGATGGTGTCTTTCTCAAAAGCTTATTCTGAAAGAGTTCATTTCAGGTTGCCACTTGCTTTTAAACGTAGGTGTGTGGAAATACATTGCTAGTAGCTAATGAATTGAAGGGAAGCTGCCAGATATGTGCCATGGCACCTTGTGTTGGGGTTGTTTTACCTGCTCTCCTTACGACTCCTTGAAAAGTGGGAGAAGATGCTGTGGGGACTGCGAAGAGAGCAGAAGTGACTCCCCTGCCCCATTCTGGAGCTGGACAAGGGAGTACATTCTGTGCTGCATCCAGGTGGTGCAGCAGATGCTGGGGTCTCCCAGCTGACACAGAGCTGCTGTCTGCCTGACAATCCAGGAGAGGAAAAGAAACAAGAGTGTCGCAGTAACGACACAAAAGGAAGAGACAGAGGCACCTGTTACCAGGATGAGAGAGAAGGAAGGAAGGGGGGCAAGACCCGACTTCTTTATTTTTTATATACATTTAGAAATCACTATTCATTGGAGGAAATCAGTTCTTCCTCCCTCAATCACAGTGGTCAAAGGAAATGTCCATCAAAGTTCTGTGTCCAGGAGAAAGGAATGTACATGATAAGATACAGTTACAATAACATGGCCATGTTTACATAGAAAAGTGTGAGAAACTAGCTACAAAAGAATGACAACATCCATGACTGCAAAAATCAGGGCAACACAAGAGTGCTTCAAGTTATGTCATAGCAGTGCTGTGTATGAAGGTGAGTGACAGGCTGAAAGGATGAAGCTTAGGGCAGGCTTTGGAGGAAAGACAGGTCAGTGGCAACCTGAGCATTGTGTTTGGAGTCCAGGAAGCTCTCTCTGCAGGGAGCAGACTGTTGCTGGCAGCGGTGGAAGGAGGATGCTGGAGGTTCCTTGCCTATGGTTAGGCTCTGCTAGTAAGGCAGGAGGGGAGGGAGCTCTCTTGAGTGCAGTCTGTAAATGGGCCTGAGCTTAATGGAGCAATAAATAAGATATGTCAGAAGCTTTATACATGGCAGATTAGCCTGGGAAAAAAAGCAGCATATTACCTGCATCTCTGTACTTATAAAAAGTTAGTAAAGGGCATATGTAATCAACCTAGCCCTCAGGGTATGGTTTGCAGTCTGATTGTTGCCTGCTGGTGAGTGTCCAGAATGCAGGAGTTGATTCTTCCATATAATCAGATAGGGCAACACAAAAAACATTGCACTTAGAGGCAGATCTATAGCTTAATTGGCCCCTAACTAGGGAAATGAGGGATCAAAAGAAGAAACTAGGTATCAGAAAAATAATGCTGGTTGGATATGAATGTCTGGTAACTAGTACTGTAAAATCGTAGAATCAGAGAATCATAGAATATTCTGAGTTGGAAGACACCCATCAGGATCATTGAATCCAACTCCTGGCCCTGCACAGGACCCATCAAGAATCACACCATGTGCACTTCTTGAACTCTGTCAGGCTTGGTGCTGTGCCCACTTCCCTGGTGAGCCTCTTCCAGTGCCCAACCACCCTCTGAGTGAAAAATCTTCTCCTGATACTCAACCTAAACCTCCCCTGACACAAATTGAGGGCATTCTCTCGAGTCCTGTTACTAGTCACAAGAGTGAAGAAATCAATACCTGCCTCTCCACTTCCCCTTGTGAGGATGTTGAAGACCGTAGTGAAGTCTCCTCTCAGTCTTTTCTTTTCCAGGCTGAACAGACCAAATGCCCTCAGACGCTCCTCGCAGGGCTTCCCCTCAAGGCCCTTCAACATCTTATGTGGCCTTCCTCTGGATACTAACAGCTTAATGTCTTTTTTCATATTGTGCTGCCCCGAACTGCCCCCAGCACTCGAGGTGAGGCCACCGCAGTGCAGAGCAGGACAATCCCCTCCCTTGCCCTGCTGGTGATGCTGTGCTGATGCCCCCCGGACAGGGCTGGCCCTCGTGGCTGCCAGGGCACTGCTGACTCATGTTCAACTTGCCACTGACCAGGACTCCCAGGCCTCTTCCTGCAGCACTGCTTTCCAGCCTCTTGTCAGAGTTACTTCAACAGTCGCTTCTTATTTTTCCCACTTTCTGTTATCTCACATTTCAGTCTGAATCAGTCTGTGTTGATTACCAGGGAAGATCAAAGTAGGTGAAACACACTTTAAGTTCTATGTAAGATCTGTGTAAAGTATCCCAGGCCTTTCCTACAGCTTCAGGTCAACATCAGCACTTGTGAGGACTAAATGATAAATACAGAGATTGAAAGCAGAGGTGCCACACACAGCTGAATAAACAGCCAAGCACCTTTTCTGTGTTTTGTGATCTAGCCTGCAGTTGACAAATGTCAGAAAGTAGAGAGAGGCCATTTCAGAGAACATTTTTGTAGTCATGTGAAAATGAAACAGGTATCTCTTACTTATTCTTCTCTGAGTACAAGTAAAACCAAATGGGATTAAAAATCCCTGGAATATTTACTGATACACATGGCAGCTGGAAACTGTGATTTGGACATGAACTAATGGTCATATATGTACTTCTTTCTTTTTGTCCATCAAAAAGGAGGAAGACTGGAAACGTCAAATTTCAGACACCTGGAGAACAAAATACACTGAGGGAAGCCAGGATTTCTAGAGAGCTATCTTTTCCTAAGTGAATTCAAATTTAAAATTTTATAAGGTTGAATGTAACAAAAGTTTATTTTCTACAATTTGATTTCTCCTACAGTCTATCACTTTGTAATTCTTGGCTATTTTTCAAAGAGCCAGCAGCTGTGTGCTGTGTGTTGTGTACATAAGACTTTATAATTGCATTGATTTGCTGATAAAGCTTCAGGGGTCTTTTTTGGCAAAGCTGGACATGTGATTAGTTTTGGAAAACTGAGCTTAACTACATTGTCCATATTTTACTACAAACAGAAAATGCAGTATGTGGCCTAAGGCAAAAGCTGGAATGGAAATGACAACGACTATTCTATGGAAATGACATGGAAAGACTGTGTTGTTTTTTTTTTTTATGTATAGGCACAGAAAAATTATAATCGCAAACAACTTGAATTAATTGTATATAATATGAAGGTTTTACTTGTAACATTCATCAAGTATTTCTGAAATAGATTAGTAGAAATAAACAGTCCAGAAGAGTCTAAAAGTGAGAAGTGAAAGGAAAAAAACAGATTCAAAAGGCACTACAGGGTTTATTGCAAGGCATCGTTGATGTAGATATCTGCTAACTGAGCTCATCATCTCAGCTTGCCTTTTTGGTTGGTGGAATGGAAGAACAAGGGCCTAAATCTACTTGTTTAACTCCTACATGATATGCATTTTATCTTAGATAACATGGCTCTGTTTAGCCATGTTATGACTTCAATGACTACAGTGGAAACATTGGGATGAACGGGTAATACCTGTGTCTGGATTGTAGAAACCTTTCTTGTTTTCATAGATTCCACCCCAGTCTTTTCAGTCTTCTTTTTTAAAAATTGCTTTAATGCTTCTATAATCTGTCTCGTTACCTGTCCCAGTTGGAGACTGGACTACAAGGAACCTCGTTCTTCACTAACCCTCTGCAGTGAAGCATCTGCACTTGGATGTTATTTATAGAATTTGTTCAAAGCCTTTAAAAAACCTGATGTTTAGAATAAATTGCAGGTTATGATAGGAGTAAACAGATTTCAGTCAACCTGATTTACTTCACATCTGCAACTAAAAAGTTGCTGTTAAAGTGTAAAGAGATGGAGGCGTGTAAAAATGGAATACTAGACAGAGGCTCATGCATCATTCAATGAAATAATCTGATTTTAAGTCCTAGTGTTTGTGGATAGGAATGTAGGTTCCTGATTGTGCATTTCCTGGAAATGACAGCAAAACTAAACTTGAATACGTTAACAACTACCTCATGTCCTCCCCAGTTTTTATGGTCAGTGATAAAGCCTGAAAGTTTCCACTAGAGCTACTCACTTATTAACACAAGTGTCATACTGACATATTCCATTTCCCCCCAACATGTGTCTTGATGTACTTGACTGGCTGTACAGGTGCACTGAGACTTCTGTGGGGACAGTTCCCACTGCTGTGAATAAGGACAGTAAGTAACATCCTTTGGGGGTTTTTCCTCTGTGTTTTATGCTACACTGCTAAGGTTAGTATTAAAATGTAGATGCTTGTTTGCAGCTGTGATTGCACATTAACATTATAGATACCCTAATCATTTTCTGTAGTAAATTTGGGGAAGCAGAAGAGTTTCATTTAGTGTGTTGCAATTTTAGGAAAAGGCTTTAGTGTTGTCACGTTAGTATGCTTACATTTTGGGATCTGTGCACATAAATGTGTAAAATTGGTTAAATATGCCTTTAATTTTTTTTCCTCCATTTTAAAACTGCATGTGCATCTTTTGAGTCCTTGAACACCAGGTTTCTACCAAAGGCCAGATTTTATGTTTAAGTTGTAATATGCTGAAATGAGAGATTGTAATGGAAATGCATATGCATTCTTATCAGTTATCTTATCCTTAGCTAGAGGATGCACACTTGATTAATTATTAACAAACCATGTAAAAAGTAAATAAGGTCACTGACTAAACAACACCTAATTTATCTAACAGCCCTGTTGCGTATTGCTAGCTGAGCTGATCACTTGTTAAACTGGCCATATTTTTCCTTGGGTTGTGAATTGTACAGAACCGCTTGGCTTAGTGGTTCAAAAAATATGTCTGGAAGAGTTAGTTTGTGGAAAGCACACACTTGATGAATATAGATAAAGGAGAGTGATCTTGATTTTTTAAACATATGTGGAAGTTAATTATTAAATTTGAACATCTAACATTTCTTTAGAATAGTTTTATTCAAAGACCAGTCAAATATATGAAAATAATCTGTACTTTAAGTAGCAATTGCTACAAATTTGTTCCACTATCTTACAATATTTGTGTCTAAAATAACTTACCTAAAATCCCAGACCATCTTTTGCATGTAAATGCCACATTGCAAGTGTCCACTTGCAAAACTAAGGCCTACAAAACAACAGACAACAGATCTATGTAAGAATTGCTACTCCACCCCCAGTTTGAGACAGTCTAAGAGAAGTGATGACTGGGTGCATTTTCCTGAGATCTCTTTTCCAACAGAATTCTATTCCTCCATTCTCCTCCTTCTCCTTCCCTCTGTTCCTGTCCTTCTCCTTTCTGTCCACCCCACCTCCATTCCTCCACCCCCAGCATCACAGGTGACAATACAGATGCAAAATTCTAAACTGTGTTACTCCTGGCTATGAAGTGTGGAAATGCACATATCTTGGAAAAGGCATGATAGTAACATTTCTGCTTGCTGTCTTTCCCCCCAAGTAATGTCCACACTGAACTCGCAGCACTAATTCTGTGAGGGATGGGGTTAGCACTACAAAGGGGCATTGACCTTCCTGCCCTGTAGGGGATAGACCCCTCTAAATGAGTATCCATTATACCTGCTAGTGCTGCATGCTAAGTGCATACAGAAGTATTTCCTAATGCTAATGGCCATGTTGCCACAAGAGTCCTTCCAGTGGAGGTGTGTATAATTGAGTCATATATCATGATGAAATTATGCAGGGGCGAGATTTGTTCATGGGAAGATGCAGTGATTTTTCTTGAAAGAGCCCATCTGGTTACATCTCCAAGGATGTGTGGTAGGTGGGTGATGGGTAAAAAATCAGCTGTGTACCGCATTCTGTGTTACATGCTTTCACAATATCACATACCAAAATTCAGTGTTTCTCCTTGAGCTCCAGCTATGAAATTAGATTATTTTCTGAGAAGTCAGGCTTCCCTAGAAAATAAATAACCCTTGATATTGTGGAAAAAGGAAGCATTGTAAGCTCTTTCACGAGAAGATGTTGATTTCTATCTTTAAATCTCATTATTTTTAGGACTGTATTTTAGGGGCTGGGAGGACTTGATAATGTTGTTGCACATGGACTGGCAATGTTGCAGTTCTTTGATTTTTGAGGATCTCTTGAGGTCTGTAGAGAGATAATATGCAGCTTCTGCAGAAGCTGTATGGGGTTTTAAGCTCTGTGTCGTAATCTGTGTTGATGTTTGAGGTTTAGTGATATATATTGTTGTGTTGTTGTACAAGATTTTTGGTAGCTATTCTGTGCAGTGCACTTCCCCTGTCTAATAGATAGTACAAAATACAGTTACTTCAAATGTCACAAATGAACCTGTAAGCTGTTGGTCTGGAAATATTTGGCATTATATAATATTTGGGGGTTTTATTAATTGCCTATCAACAATCCAGCATAAATAAGAAACAGTACTTTCTAAAACACCAAGATTTTTCAAGAAAGCTAGACTTTTGTCATTTGTGACTTTAATAATGAGATTTTTTGTGAAGATTATTGTTCCATTGGCTAACTAGAAACAAGAAGGAAAGCTCAGTAGTCTTCTTTTTGACTACTTGCAATTCTTTATACTGTTTTCTAGCTGTATTGGTAAAAGAAATACTACTTTTTACTAACAAGGTAATGCACTGGAAAAATGGTCTGACTAGTTTTAACAGTTCAGATGTCACAGAAGAGCATGCTTTCCTCTGTGCAATAGTTGGATGCTGATTGTGAAATATAAACTTCATGTCCTTACACTCTGAAGTAAAAATAGCTGTTCAAGTCAACCTACTTTACCTCAGAGATGAAACTCTGAGTAACAGCATGTTTTATGATGAAATTGTCAGTACCAGTGATAATGTAAGGGGCAAATTAGGTGTAAATTATCTGTATAATTGCTAATTTGTTAACTGTGCTAACAAAAATTAAATTTACTTTGATTTCCCGAAGAAGGAGTAGTAAATGGGAATAGGGTGGGAGGAAAATTGAGTGGAGGTTTCCATTAGAACGAAATGTTTCAACTTGAAATAGTAGAGTCTTTAATCAGCATAACACTAGCATCCTACATCAGTCTCAGCAAAAAGTCTGCTGTGTGCCCTCACAGCTTTCTAAGGCTGAGTATCATGTTTGTAGTATAACTATGTGTCCTTTTACAGCCTGTGCAGATAGTGGTGGTGTTCTGCTTAGCTTTTGGTATAGTGTTGTATGTCAGTATCCTGCTTTGTGTAGGCTTACTAAATAAGAATTCCAGGATGCATTCTGGTAACTTTCTTTGGAGCTCCTATGTTTCTTCTTCTGAGGTGGAAATAATTTTTTCCTGAAACATCTGTGGAATTTCATCTAGGGTATTTAAGAGAGGTTTCCAAAGCCACTCCCTTTCCCACTATCCTCTGTACATTTAAGCTGCCTTGCCATCCTAAACTCAGTCCATGCTACCACCTTCATATTTGTCATCTGAAATTTTTACTGCCCTTCATTTTTCTTTCCTTATCCCCTTGATCCTCCGGGACTCTTGTGAGTGATTTGTACCAGCATCATGTTTAGGTCTTGGAAGAGGCGGAGAAATTGGTTGTTCCTCGACCATGCTCTTTGTATTCTAAAGAGTAGCCATTGTGCTGGCACAGGCATTCTTAGGATTGAGTTGTTCTTGTGCTATGGACCTCTTGTAAAGACTGATATACCTCTCTAATCCCTTCTCACTGCTACTGCTGCTGGT
The DNA here is from genome assembly GCA_013398175.1 of Climacteris rufus. NCBI lineage: Eukaryota > Metazoa > Chordata > Aves > Passeriformes > Climacteridae > Climacteris > Climacteris rufus. The sequence goes on from VZRZ01001383.1 coordinate 417,230, forward strand.
GCTGAAGTCACTTTTATTTCTACAAAACTGGTGACTAACTTCCACAGACTCTGCCCAATTTCCATGCTGCTGCTTCCTGGGCAAGGTTGTACAATTCCTAGAACAATGATATTTGAAGGTTTGCACACCTTTGTAGAGAGCAGGAACTGAAATTAAGATTGTATTGGACCTGGCCCTGAGCAACACTGCCAGATGTCAGTGTATTAATTTTCCCACTTAGGTAGATTCTAACTCATTCAAGTCATCTGTATGTTTTGGAATGTTTGAACCTTATTTTTATAGCCTGGCCTGCTGGTTATTTGAATGGGTATGGTTCATATGCACTTTTGTAGCCTCTTGAATCCTTTTGTCCCTAATCATTTTGTGAACTAGCAAAAACATTCACCTGTGTGTGCCAAATCCTGCCAGGTGAGCACTAAACATACATAAATTAGTCTTAAGTGAGCTTCAGTCATTAAGATTCTACCCCAGTGCCTAATGATCATCTACATGATATATAAATCACAGTAAAAATAGGCCTGATATTTAAAAGGTCAGACTTACAAGCATGCATGCAAAAATGTATGTGAATTTGCTTTTTTAACTTAATGATATTTTGCTAAGGAACTCCTGCACCAGTGATCAGGTTGATAAATTCATGTTTGGTTGACTGTAATCATGGTCATTGTGCATGCAGAGTAAATGTGTAAATATGATTACAGTTTCTGTCCATGCATTTTCTGCCTAACCTCAAGGAAACCAGACAGTTTTATTTCTCTCTTATTCAGATTTCCATTTCTGCTCTTGAAGCAGTTTCTCCTTTGTAAGTCAAGATACTTAAAAAGGAAGTTATAAAATTTTAAAGAGCATAAAACCCCTAATAGAATGATACGAAATAGAATTAGAACAATTGATTGAAAAAGCTATTTTCTTGTGTTTTCTGTTTCACCATTAACAGCATTACTTGGATTCTCCATTAAAAATGGACAAAGATTTTTATGGATCTTTAAACAGTGGAAAAGAATCTTACTTATTTTTACTTTCAATAAAAGATCTGCCTACAAATTGGTGAGTAGGTTTCACTAAACTAGCTTTCCTCTGTTGTAACAATATCACAGAACCACAGAATCACAGAATAAACCAGGTTGGAAGAGACCTTTGAGATCACCAAGTCCAAACTATAGCCTAACACCTCCTCACCAACTAAACCATGGCACTAAGTGCCACGTCTAATCTTTTTTTAACACTTCAAGGCATGGCGACTCCACTACCTTCCTGGGCAGACGATTCCAGTCCAGCCCAATCACTCAGTAAAGAATTTTTTCCTGATGTCTAAACTAAACTTCCCCTCTTGCAGCTTGAGACTGTGACCTCTCGTTCTGTCAGTCGCTGCCCGGAGAAGAGACTGACCCCCATCTAACTACAAACTCCTTTCAGGGAGTTGTAGATAAGGTTTCCCCTAAGCCTATAGCTTGAGCTTATAGGGAGGTGAATAAAGCAAATTCTAAGAGATGAGCAAAATTTAATTTTCTGTAGCTTGTAATAGGATTTTTTTAATTTAAAAATCATGATCAAGTAAAGTTCATCTCTCAGCAATGTCATTTCTGTTAGACTACAAGTGTTTTTTACTTTCCTCATTCCATATTTCTTTATCAGTTGGATATCATGTACATCAGATATAGATTGTAAAAGAATTTTTAGAATAATATGGCCTGAACTCTAGACGTGGTATATGTTCGAGTGTTTATTTTGTAGAATGAATCTGATTTACATATTTGCTCAAATATTGTTTCCAGTAGTTAGTGTTCGTGTAGGAATCTGTGTAGACTTCTTGACGTATAAGAATTATTTGCATAATACATATATTTGAATACATTTACATATTGTCAAAGCACATTGGGTCATGCTATCTGGCATGATTTTTCATATAGTACAGCTGTGTAAACTGAAATCAGTAAAAAGGGATAAAGTCCTTATTTTTTTTTCCTCTCTTTAGTTTTTAAAAAAAGTCTGATTAAAACTGGACAGTTTTTTTCAGTGGTGAGGAAATGTAAACAAGCAAAAATTACATAGATTGCTCTAAACATGAAGCAAGACAGTTTACCCAATGAAATTTTGCAGTTTACCCCTAAATAATTTTTGCAGAACATAGAGTATTTTAGTTAAAAAGCTTGAAAGATATGTTTTGATTAAACACAAACTAAAATTTTACCTAATTTTTTCCCATGAGTGAATGAAAAGAACATTGTTTGCCATTGCCATTTTTTGGCGTTATTTATCTGCTCCTCCTCTAGTTACTGCCGATAAACCAGACTGCAAAACCCCATAAAATACTTAATGAAGTTTTATAAACTGGAGTCTATTTTTTAACTTTTTTGCCTTGCTAAGTTGTGTCACTCTACATATTTGAATGCATCCTTACTAGCTTTAATTTTTACACAGCAAAACTGATCAGATCTAATTTAACTCAATAAATATGTAAGAGTCAAATGTGTGAAAAGCAACATGATCCTCAGCATAAAAAATGTCTTTCTTGTAGTGTGGGGACCAAAAGTGAACCCTGTACATGAGGTGTGGCCTCACCAGTGCCAAGTACAGAGGGACAATCATTGCCCTGGTCCTGTTGGCCACAATATATCTGATAAAAGCCAGGATGCCATTGGCCTTCTTGGCCATGTGGACACACACTGGGTCATGTTCAGCTACTATGTACCAGTACTCCCAGGTTCTTTTCCACTGGGCCACTTTCCAGCTGCTCTTCCGAAGCTTGTAGCACTTCATGGAGTTGTTGTGACCCAAGGACAGGACTTGGCACTTTGCATTGTTGATTCTCATACAGCTGGCCTTGGTCCATTGATCCAGCCTGTCCAGATCCCTCTGCAGAGCCTTTATGCCCTCCAGTATTTCAACACTCCCATCCAATTGTGGCAGGATGGTTCCCACCACCCCCCCGCCGCCAAATCTTATCTGCTGATGCGAACATTAGAGGACCATCTCCCCCTAAAGTTCTTGGCACCAGCTGTAAGCTCTTTGCTGGGAAGGCAGAATATACAAGATAAGTGACTGACAGACACAAGGATTTTACGATGTAAAAAGAGCACTGTAGGCTCCAAAAATCAGACAGCAGTTTGGTTACTTCTTGGAGTGCACAAACTGTTCTCTCCGACATACTTGAGATGTCAGTATGTCGTTTTTGTGCTTCTCTTCTAGAAGGTGAGAGAAAGAAATTGGTAAGTTACATTAATTTCTAACCTTACTATTTCTTTGCTATAGGTACCTTTTGTGCACTATTTATTCTACTAGTAGTTTTTTTTTTGTTTATCCTGTGCAGTAAGAAGTTCTGCTTAAATTCTAGTCTTATATGTGTTTTCTTGTGGCTATCACAATAAATCAATACCTGTTGTAATAATCCTGATCAATCATAACTAAAGAACCAGAGAGAACACGTGGTTTGGAGTGCAGGCCAAGAGTATTAAAACCCATTTAAACTCTCTCATATTCATAACACCAACTTGGTGTCATCTGCATACTTACTGAGGATGCACTCAATCCTGTCATCCAGATCATTGATAATTATATTAAACAGGACTGGCCCCAATACTGAGCTTTGGGGAACCCCACTAGTGACCAGTCACCAGCTGGATGTAGCATCATTCACCACTTCTCCCCGGGCCCAGACATCCAGACATTCAGTTTTTTAACCCATTGAAGAGTGCACCTGTCCAAGTCATGGGCTACCAGCTACTTCAGGAAAATGCTGTGGGAAGCAGTGTCAAAGATTTTATTGATGTCCAGGTAGACCCATCCACAACCTTTCTCTGATCCACTAGGCACATTACCTGGTCATAAAAGAAGATCAGGTTGGTGAAGCAGGACCTTCATTTCCGAAACCCATTCTGGCTGAGCCTGATGCCCTGGTTGTCAGCCCTCTGGAAGTCCAAGCTAGAGGTTTTTTTGACCCCCTTCCTTACTTCACCAAGAATTGAAAACTATCATTTTGTGATCGCCATGCCCAAGACAACCTCCAACCACCACCACTCCCATCAGCTCTTCTCTGTTCATAAACAGCAGGTCTTGCTGCAGCACTCCAGGAAGGCTTATCTGTCAGCTGTGTGAGGGAGGTTTCATAGAATCATAAAATATGCTCAGTTGGAAGGGACCCATCAGGATCATTGAGTCAAACTCGTGACCCTGCACAGGGCACCCCAAGAGTCACCCCATGTGCTTGAGAGTGTTGTCCAAACACTTCTGGAACTTTGTCAGGCTTGGTGGTGTAACCACTTCCCCGGGGAGCCTGTTCCAGTGCCCAAACACCCTCTGGGTGAAGAAACTCTTCCCGATAGCCAACCTAAACCTCCCCNCTTCCCGATAGCCAACCTAAACCTCCCCT
>VZRZ01001384.1:0-27099 GCA_013398175.1 Climacteris rufus
GGTGAGGTGAGGTGAGGTGAAGTCGGGTGAGGTGAGGGGGTGCCCCTGTGGTTTTTAATTCACCCGCGTGTTACAGCCTAAGGCTGGCAGGTTCTTCGTCCCAGCCTGCGTGTTGTACCGCCCAGGAAAGGGGCTGGGGTGTCATTTTATTAGGATGGACTTTGGTGAGTATTAATAGAATGTTTCACATGGTTCAGATGCTGCCCGCTTGCCACTGAAACCTCTAAAAGATTCAGTTCGAAACCGGATTAAGTCTTAAGGCCGGAGACCATCTGCGAGCTCAGCCAGTAAATCCCTGGAGCGGTACGGGCGGTGCGTGGGGCGCGTCTCAAGGCTGTAAGTACATTGTGAAGTTACTGAGGACTGAAAATGCAACAGTATTGGCGTTCGAAAGTGTGTTTACATTGCTTTGGCGGGATTAGTAACTTTCTGTAAAATGAAGAGCTCAAATAGTATAACGTGTAGTAAGAAAGTATGTGGTAATGACCTGGTTAAAGTGACAGGCTAGAAAAGATAGGTTCCAGTGACATAAAGATGATAAAATGGGGCGTCGAGAATTGAAAGTGTCTTATTTATTCTTTGAATACAGAAGGTCACACACAAATACCTTTTAAGCTTTTGTGAGTTGTCGGCTTTTTGTAAGCATCCAGACAGGTTCATTATCTGTGTGTTGCCTGATGTAGCTTAGGTCAAACAAGAGGAAAGGTTGAGGACATTGCATGGAGATGTCTGTATTTTGATGAATAGTTACCTATTTAACCAGGTGTATAGGTAATTGACACTCATAGTGATCATACAACCAGGTTTAGGCCCATAGCATTGCTTAAAACTATAAAGATTATGCTATATCACATGGAATAACCAAGTATTCGAATTACTTGTAATTCGTGGTCCTGGCTATGTAAAACTTGGTATGTGCTTGACATTGCTGGAGTCTATAACTTGGTTGCTTTTAGCAAGAAAGTTTTAAATTGCAGTACCTAGAGGTAAAAGGCCACTGAACTAGTCCAGCCTAGACACTAGAAAGAAATAAATGATATTGCATATGTCACCTTGATTAGACTGTTCATATAAATTGGCATGGTGTTTGGATCAGCTCCTTCACATCCCAAACATCAGGTTAGTGTGTTCCAGTTAGGGCTGAACAGAAGCTCCTCTGGTCACAATAATCACAGAAAATGTAGTGTGTCATGGGCATCCATGCTTGCAGTGAGCCCCACCTTGCTTGTATTAGCTGCAATCTTCCATGTATGTGCCCAAAGTAGTTACTGAAGCCTTCAAACTTCTCAAGATGACCTAGATAGTACTTGAAAAATTGCTTTCCTGTACATACAATGCAGGTTGTTTCCTGTCTTTAATACTGTCCCCTCTAAATATGGGGGGTAGAATAATACAACATACACTTCTCAAAAATGAATTTTCCCTTGTTTTCTGATTATGTAGTCTTAATATCTGTTTAGGTTGTTCTTATTCTTCCAATGACATTTTTTTTGTTAATGTCATTATTTTTCAGCCTCTGCTTTAAATTTGTGTGATATAATACTGCACTCTTTTTAATAGTTTTTGATGCCAGAAGAACACAGTCAAGCCACAATGGCAGTTGATGAACTTCAAGCCATAATACAAAGATGCGTAAGTAGTTTTCTTTCCTTAGGAGTAACACGTGTAAGAAGCATGCATTTCTCTTCATGCACTGTAGTTAAAGCCAAAATGACCTCAAAAGACAGGTCAGCTGTTAGCAGAACTCCTCATTGGGCAGCTAAATTCAGCCTCATGTTTCATTGAGTTCTGTGTTGCTTATCCCAACATGCTTGATAATTTCTGCTTCTTGGAGAAAGAAGTGTCCTTGTACCCAGGAACAAAAGCAGGTTGTTGTAGAAAATACATCTTCCAAACAGAATGTTGTAGTCTAGAGTTAGTGCTATTGAAATACTGCCTTGTCTTCTGTAGTAACTTGGTAGCTTTTTTAATATGTGAAAAATGTATAAAAGTTACAATGATACTACATTTAATTTTGAAATGAGAACATGGGTTTTCTTATTTGACTCTTTCAAGTATGGAGTTAAACATTCTTATTTTTTTCCAGCAAATTCTGGAAGAAGCTGATTTCAAAGCAGAAGATTTTAATCTGTTTCAGGTAGCAGGTCAGAAATGTTTAGAGGATGGATATGCAGCTCAGTTATTAGAAGTAATCCAAAATGAGAAGAACAAGGTGAGTTTAAGTTTACCTTGCATATTAGTTGTTTATTAACACTATTAGATATGAAACTGCTTGTTAAGAGAGGAAAGGTACTTTCACTGTGGAGCACAGCTGTGCATATGAAGCTAATAACTTGCCTGTGTTAAGTGCACATTATTCTGTAACTTCAGGTAGCTCACAGAAACCCAAGTCATGGTAATCTTAACAAAACCATTAATAATTGTTCTTCTGTGAGTGAAGGAAAGAGAAAAGGAAGAACAAAAGCTTAATCAGGAGAAAGCGACAGTGTCTCTTTTCTGCAGGACGGGGGTTTCACATGGTGCACTGGGTCTGGCTGCTCTGGAGTTGAGTTTCTTCATGGCAGCCTGTGTAGTGCTGTGTTTCAGATTTGTGACCAAAAAGGTGTTGGTAACACCCCGGTGTTTCAACTGCTGCTGATCAGTGCATGTACAGCATCAAGGCCTTCTCCATTTCTCACTCTGCCCCGCAGTAAGCAGGGATTTTGGGAGGGGCACAGCTGGGACAGCTGAGCCAAACCAGTGAGACATGGAATATCTCTCTACCACATAACATTGTGCTCAGCAGTAAAAACACATGTGGATGGGGACCCATTCCAAGGTAGCTGCTGCTTGGAGGCTGGTTGGGCATTGGTTTGCATTATTACCCCTGTCATGCTCTGCTATCTTTTGTCTTTCATTTATTAAATTGTTCTTAGCCCATCTTTGGTATTACTCTATTTTGCTCTTCTGACTGTCATCCCATCCCACTGAGGGGACAAGAGTGAGCAAGCAGCTGCTGGGTGCTTAGTATCTGTCTGGGGTCAGCCCACCACAAATGGATATAATAATATTGGCCAAAACTGTAAGAGCCAACTAGGCTGATGGGAATTTGAGATATTAATGTCTGTGGGCACTAGGGATGCTGGGAGAATATACCAAATTGTACAGAGATAAACATAAAGTTCAGAAAGTGAAGGATGGAATATTTTAGCAATGTTATGTGGGTTTTGCAATCTGGTTTTGAATTTGGAGTAACAACTGAAGGTCCGTCTCCTGAGGTGAAGCATAATTTGCCCAAGCATTCTTTCAGCACAACTCCTCTATTCAGTCCTGTTTTAAATGTATTGTCATAGGCATTTAGCAGTATGTATTGACATATAAATAAATCAAAGAAAACTATACAAAATATGCAGCTGTGTTTATAGGTATGGGGAGAGAATACAATGTGTGTCAAATTATGGTAACAGTTGTTAAATATTCATTGACAGTGACAGTAATAGTTACAACCAGGACATTGATCTGTTGTCTCTTTTGGTCTTTATTTATACAATCTTTCTGGGTTTAGAAGATGTCTGGGTTTATTCTCTACAAATCTGGTTTTTAGGTTATCATCAAGAATATGGGTTGGAATCTCATTTCTCCCCTTGTTAGATGTATTTTCATGTATAAACAAGAAGACAATAAGCGGGAACACTGCCTGAGGATACTCGATCAGTTGGCACAGGTATGGTTTTGAAATCCGTGATTATGATACAGTAATGGTAGGGAAGTCCTGCACAGAAAGAGGTGCTGGATCATTAACCCACAAAGCTAGTACACCAAAGGCCAATTACACAGACATATTTATACAATTTGGTTCTGACTATATTTGTATAACGAATCTGCCTCATTACTGCATAAGCTGCTCTTGGTGTAATGTGCTCTCGCCTCGATTTAAAGGTGCAGCGTATTCTAAATCCATGCTGCACGTTCAGTGCGTAGGGATCTTTGTTTGGAAGTGGGTAGCCTCGGCTTCAGAGGTGTGGCTTTCACATTCTGATAAGCTACACTCATCTAAAGGACACAATTTTAGCTGAGTTAGCTAACTTGAGTAGAACTTACAATATGTTGCTAAATGTGTTTTCTAGTATCTAATTCAAGGTCTCTCTGTTCTCTCTTCAGTTGTTTCAAAACTACTCTGCAAGACCTTGTGATTTTCCGCTTAGCTGTCTGAATAGTATTTGTTATTCTCGTTTCTGTGACTCACTCTGCAAAATCTTTTCCTTAAATCACTCTTCCTTTAATAAGACAGTGATTACCTGATGATTCTGATAGAGATCTGTAAAAAACTTTCATTTATGTACTTCAGAAACAACTTGCAAAGTTTATAGCTTGAGTTAAATTCACACTCAAATTCAACTTCTCTCTCTGCTCCTAAGGATTACTTTGCAGAGGTATTACTGTGAGGTTTTTATAGCCCACAAAAACCAGGTTTAGTGTCAGTTTTTACTATTGGATGTTTTCAGCTCATAGAAAAGTGTACACACATGTATGCTCTACAGTAAATGTTAATTGTAGGCAAGTAGTTATTGTTTCATATTTGTTTTCTTAAATCTTGTCTTGGATATTCAGATCTCTTGATGTTCAGGAACTTCTGTATTGAAATTTGTGATTAATTTTTTTGGTTATGACCATGGTTATTAAAAAATATGCATTGTTCCTTTCTTGCAGCTCTGCAATCCAAAGGAACTTTTTTTGGGTTTACTTGAGCAGATTGAGCAGACCTCTGGAGAGCAAGTGTGCCAAACTGTCATGTTACTGCTTCAGCCTTTGCAGACAGGTAGAATTCAGTTTATCATGCAATTTCTGACTTATCTTCTCCTTTATTTATCAGTTTAGTTTAGCCTTTGCTAGAGTGGTTTCAGGATACATATGTCCTGACAAACTTTACAGTTTATTCTGCAAAATAACACAAGACATAAGTATATTGGCCTGTTAGATAAAGATTTTAGATGGCACTAATAGAATCAAATGAAAAAGCAATATTCAGCTATTTTTGATCATTTACAGGAGTGCTGTCCTTTGACAGTTATATTTAGAGGTGTAAAGCACTCATACTATTGTTGCAGAAATAGGGAATCACATGGATTTATTAAATTCTTCATTATTTAACTTTTAAAACATGCAATTCCATATTTTTATAGTGCAAAACTTCCATTTCGATTGAAGCATATTGAAATACTGTATTAGTGAGGGGGAAGTGTTATTCTGGCTTACATAGGAAAATTAAAAATATTAGATTTGGCTACTCTCTAAGTAGGTAACAAACAGTAGTTTCTGTTTTAATATGTGAGATGAGATCAAATGTTGTGTATCAAGTTGAAGTCTGATTGTAGCAATCTCCAATGTGTTATTGTATTACATTAGAATTTAACAAGATAAAGATGTTTTTTTGAATAGCCAATCTGCAGTTAGCCTGCACTGAGTCCAGTTAAAGTGGAGAGCCTCTGGTGCTGCTTCCTCAGTCTGGGAGAGTCTCTGGTGGTTCTGCCAGCAGTTCTGAGCTGCCTCAGGTAGAGTCAGTTCTCAGCAGAAAAGCTGGGCCATTGTCTCTGGTTTTGCCAAGCACAAAAGGAGTCAAGGAATAAGTGAATTTTCCAGGTCAGATACGGATCATTGCACTTAGCCCAATTCTAGAAAAGAGGATTTTATTTTTTGTCCTCATCGTGGTGCTGTGGAGAAAGGAAGAACATTGAAATGCTAAGTGATATCTGATATTTGTTATTTGAAAATATATGGTCATGTTAACTGCAGCGTGTCAAACTAGGTGATGATGTTCAGTCTTGCTGCACTTGCTCAGGTGATTTCAGATATCAGTCCCTCTCCTTCCCTGAAAATAAAATGTTTTCTTATGTAGTCACGGTTTTCTTCATGTTTTCCTCTGCTAAGAAATAACTTAATGTCTCACAATGTTCTCTATTTTTTCCCCTTTTCTTTTGTATTTTCTTTCCCCCAGTACTTTTGAAACTCCAGAACAAGAAGGCCTACTCAGTGGGTTTGTCATTGGCCATGATCATGAATCAGCTTACTCCCTTACCTGTACCTTATACAAAACAACAAATACTAGAAGATAAACTTGGTCTCTGTCAATGCTGTAATGCAGTGGTGGACTTTGCTAAACCTTTTGTGAATGAAGTTGTTAAAAATACAGAAAAGTCATCAGAATACAGTGATATGGAGCTGAAAGAAGAATTACTAAAATTGTGAGCATTTTATGTCAGTGTAATACTTTTCTATAACTTAAAATGAATAGTAGGCATTTATTACATAGGTAGCAAATAAAACACCTTTCAGTGTTTTATAATGCTGCCAACATATATCTAACTAATGTGGTATTTTGAAAAAGAAAACCTAAATAAGCCTATATATTTATGAAGTGAGAGAAGAAAGGTAAAGGTACTTTTTTTAAGTACAGGGAAATGGTAAAGCACTATTAGTTGCTGTGCTGTGAAGCTGGTTTGGTATTCCTCTGCTTCTCAAATTTACAACAGTGAGGATAATCATAGTGTGGAGGTGAGGTTTATAGAATCCTTCTACAGGAGATTTTTTTTTTAAATTCTCCTTGGAATACCTTGAATAGCAGCTAATATAAATACAGACTTTATTCTTGGTCATCAATAACACTGTAATAATCTGTATTTTTGACTGTATGGGTGATTTAGTTCCACTCCTCTTCATTTCAGCTGTATGAAAAGCCTGAAATACCCATTATTGACAGCTCAGCTTGAACAACTTGAAGGCATTGAAGATCATCCTTTTCAGCATTTTGCAACTGAAATAATAGTAAGTGCAGTCAACATTAATCACAGTGTGTACAAAACCAGTGGTCTAGTTCACAATTGCCTGTGTTCTAGAGCTCATTTTGGTGTCTTCATTGATTAGTGGGGGAACTTACTGGGCCTCCTAAGATATATCCTGCCTTTCCTGTTGGGCATAGTCTGAAAACATGTGTTTCCTGCTAATTATGAATTACCTTTTCTGTCTCAAGAAATTTACTTCTGTTTATGGCATTAGGTAGTGAGAGCTCCAGCCAAGGTCAGTAAGTCATGGTTTGACTGTATGATATCTTGTGTAATCCTGATTTTCTAAATGTGTGATTTTGGATCTTCACTTTGGACAACCCCAGAAGAGTGAGCCACCCGTGGTCTCACTGTTTGTCTGTAATATGGACAGTAGGAGTTACACAAAACTCTCATCCACATGAAGGCTTTGAAGGGGGTAACTGCAGGGGTATTTTTGACATACAAATGTCAGGTGTGTTGTGCATCATGGTAAAGAAAGTGATTCTAACTTAAAAGCAGGGCTTGCCTGTAGCAGCTAAACATTGTCTTGCATTTTGATTAGTGAGAAAAAAGCAAAATACTGAGTATTCTGTGATCTGAAAAACACAGAGATCCTGTGGCATAATGTGTTCATGAACCTATTGTTACTCATAGCACTGGGGACAAGGGAGCCGAACTAGGAGTTTACAGGTTGTCTTTATTCTGTCTTTTGCTAACTTTTTTGTTCTTGACTTCACTATCTTAGTAATATTTTTCTAACACTAGTTATTTTTCATGTGGGGTTTTTTTGTGTGTGTTTATATCATAAATATAACATACTTATATTAGTTTCTATATCATAAATATAACATATTTATATTAGTTTCTATATCATAAATGTAACATATTTATATGTATACTGTACAAGTGAATGTACTGTAAGTACAGTTAGGACTTTGAAACTTAATTAGTATACTGGTATTTTAAAGGCAACTATAGGAAATCTGTCTTTATTTTTTAGGACATCTTGTGGAATCTAAGAGAGTTGATACCATTGGTGTTTTTACATCATAAAGGCAAAAGTGTGCACTGGGAGAACCAGGAGTTTGCAGACATGGAGCGAAAGGATTCTGCAGATTCTCTGGCATGTCTGGCGTATCTCGTGTTTGTTCAGCATTTCGGTGTCGAGCGCTTTCCAATGGTTTTTAGGTGAGAACTATTCTTTCTCACTTACTGTAAATCTGTACTTTGAAGATTCTTTCTGAGCAGAAGAGAACTTTATTTGTGAATGGTTATGAATGAAAACTGTATGTCACTTGTATTAATTTTATGTCAAGCTTTATGCATTTATATTTTACATAGATTACGTATAAAGAACATAATCCTGCAGGTTACTCTATTGTAGTTTAATTTTAGATGGGCTATTCTTTGAAACAAACTGGTATGATTAGTCACAGGCTGAAAAGAAATATGTATTAAATACTCATTTACGTATCTACAGACAGTTGCCACATAAGAGTTCTTAACTGTGATTTGACTTACAGTTTTTTGTCTATTTAAAAATTATTAATTTTAGACAGTTATTTTAATTTTAAAAAAACCTAATCCTGTCAAATATATTAATTATGTGCAAATGTGTATGGCTTATGCAGTTTAATGTAGCTTAATTTTTCTCTTCTAGTCCGTCATACCTTCTGCTGTGCAATATGACACATATTGAAGTGCTACTGAAAAGGTAGGGTTTGTGGAATTTGCAGGTCTAGGTAGTCTTGCAGTAATTTGTAGAATCAAATTTGAAATATACTAGGTATGTTCAGAGGCGGTTAAACCTGCACATCAAAATGTCAAGTTCCACTACAGAATGGCTTCTTTTTCTAAGAAGTAGAAGTTATCTAAACATTTATGTATTGTTTTCATCTTGTATTGTGATACCATTTTTAGAAACTTCATTCTGAAAATGTAAAATTAAGGTAGTTTAAACACACGCTGAATAATTACAGTGTGTACTTAGTTGTGGTTCTATAGCAATTACTACTAAAGGCAACTATTGTGATAATATTTATTTGAATGTATTCTGACATGATAGGCAAACGATAAAAGGTCAGGCTTTCTACAGGAAACCAAGCTTTTCTATCTCTTGTGATTATTTTGCCTTCCATAAGCAGCAGTGTTACCTAATAGCTTCTAGCACTGCTATAGAGGGCAAGTTTCCTATTGTGATTTGCTTGTCATTTCATTTTCTTTGGTAAGCAGTGTCTCAGTACCTGTGAAAGATACTCTGCTTTTGAGCACTTACAAATAGTGAGGGGAAAAATGTCATTTTTGGCCATGAAGAGAGGAGTTTCATGTTCAGCTTCTCATCAGCAAGTTTATTCTAAAAATCTTTGAGAAGAGTAATGAAGGTTCTGTACTTAGAAAACAGAACAAAAATTGTTGAGGGACAAGTTCTCGTTGACCTCTGTTCTAATATTTCTTCTGAAATATCACCTGTCTTTTTAATTAACAACTTAAAATCGATCTTTTTTTCTAGAACAGAAGAATCTGTGTTATCTAAAGGACTTGTAAGTTGATTTTTTTTAATTAAATTTTCAATGTTGCAATGTTTTATTTTTTCAATTTAAGGAATGGTAAAACTTTCTTTTCACCTTCTAAGAGAGTACAACTGATAATTCAGATAATAGTTCCAGAAATATTTTGAGGCTTGATGAGGTATTCTCCAGTCTTACAAATACTTGTATTTATTGAACTTTACCATCCTGCATGAATGTTTAAATTACAACTGTCACTTATTATTGCAGCTGCTAGGAATTTTCAGTATCTGAATGAGTAGGAGTGAAGGCTGTTTCAGCCATGAAATGTTAAGCAGATAGATTAATGTCCCATATATGTGCATGCTATTGGCAGCTTTCTGTTGGTTTTTTTTACCACCTGCAGGATCTATTTGAGAGCTGTTTGTTGAGAATGGAAGATAACAGCCTTCTCCATCACTATTTAGAATTCAGAGACTTTAGTAATGGACCTCAGGTAATAAGAAGCAGTATACAGAAGTCTTCAAAGTTTGATTACAAATAACATCTGGCTGTTCTCTAGGTGGTGGAGAGGGGGCACATTTCTGGACCCTTATACACCTGTGCTGTTAAATTGAAACCTTCGGTGTCTTGCTCTACAGAACTGGTTGTCTTTTCTACCTGCTACAGCATAAAGTTTCAGTGACAATTAAAATACACCTAGTGTATGTACAGGTCACTGAAGCAGGTGGGCACAGATCTTAGTTGAAGGGTGGGGCTTGCTTATCTCTTCCTTGCCACTCTGCTGCTTGACTACATTCTTACCTGGAACCAACAGTACAAGAATAGTATTCTTGTGTATCAGCCCTGGGATTCTGACCACTGAAGCTAGCATGAATTTCTCTGATGAGACTCTTCCCATAATCTCGTGGACATTCTCAAGTGTGCTGTGGGTTTTTTGTTTGTTTGTTTTTTTTAAAGTCTTGAGTAGATTTTCATGTGACATAATGTAATAATCTATATATAATTATAAATTATGTTATCTTTGTCCAATTGCAGGATTTGGTGAAAATTATGACCCTTTGTCCCATGGAGCATTTGGTATGTAAAGTGAACTACAGAATCAGTAAAGTGCTACATTAATTTTTTTAGAATTCATCTGATAAAACATCTCTCTTTGCTTTAGAGAAAGAAGAGTTTAAATATTTTGCAGTTGTTCATAGACAAGTTTGACACAGAGGGAAAATACACATTATTCAGGTATGCATCCAAGTTACTGTAGATTGTGTAGTATCCGCCTTAGTGCAGCTTAATTGCATAGATACAGTGATTTCTGACAGTTTCCATCTGATAAGCCACATTAATTTTACTGTGTTAATTTTTTGAAAAATAATGACTTTGAATTGAGTCATATAAAACCAGCTGTTTTACAGGAGCCAGTGTTTAAAGGTTACACAGTTACATTTTTTCCCGTGGTAAAACTCCCACTTAGTGAATATCATCTCAGTTTTGAGCTAACTATTTAGGCAGCTTAAAGAGATAATATCTTTGTTTTGTTTGCTTGAAGGTGTTTACTGAAGACAAGCAACCATGCTGGTGTGGAAGGATACATTATTAAGAATATAAAAGATCAGATTCACTTATCATTAACGGTGAGACTATTACCACTAAAAAACAAGTTGCCGTCTCAAAATTCTATCAACATTATGTTGAGAAGACGTGTACAGCTTAAACTTTAAGTGCTGCATTTAAAAAAACACTTTGAAAAGAAACATAGGATTGGGAAATTTTATTAAAAACATTACTTTGCTTTCTTAGTGTATGCATATTTAGATTACAATTTTACAGTTGTTTTTTTCATTGCATAATCTTACTGTATTTTTCTGAGAAGTTATTACCTTTTCTGTGCTTGACAATACTTGTTTCTTTCTTAAAGTGGAACTGCTCAGTATTTTGTCTCCACAGTTCTTCATTTTTTTAAACATAATTCAAATATTACAGTCCAGATAGAATTATTAATTTGTTCTTGTTTTTTTGTGATGACAGTCAGCATTTTATTATGAGTGCTTTGCAAACAGTAAATCAATCAGAAACGGTTGAGCTAGATCAAAGCTATTTAATCTCCTTTTTAAATAATAATTTATATGAGGAAGTTGGAAAAATTAATTAAAAGTAAAGAATTAACTCTTTTTACTATGCAGCTTCAGAATTCTCTTCCTACATTTTTTGCATTTCTTTCCTGGCTGTCAAAAAGACAAACAATTTTAAAATTCCCTCCTATGACTTTGAATATTCTAGGTTTGTTGCAAAGAATTCCACTATAGACATCTAAATTATAACAATTCCCTGTTGCTGTCCATTTATTTAATCTTATTTCTGTGCCCAGCTAGTCTTCATCTTTCTAGTTCCCTCATCTGATCTAATTTGCTTTCTCATGTCCTCCTCATTTTCTTCCAGTGCATTTCTGCTTTTAGAAATATGCATAGGAAATTTAAAATACCTGATAATATTTAGAAATGCCAAACTGACACTGCTGTTATGGAATGAACAGTCCCTCTGTTCACTTACAATAGGTAATTGTTCCCATACTTTAATATTAAAAGAAGAGTGCCTACTAAATTTTGCTAAGTTTACATAAACAAAATTAACTACTGATGGTGATACACTGAAGGAGGTGGAGAATCAATTCTGAGGACATTGAAAAGAACAGCTTGTCATGGAGAAACAAAATAGGGAGTTTTATGAAAAGGCCAGCTTGTGTACTTCACTCACAGGTGATAATTAGAAAACGTTTCTACCAGTGTTTGATTTTTTTTAAACTTTTCTGTTTTGCCCAAGTTATTGTTACATTATTTAACACTTATATTTGGCACTCAGCTAAACTTCTTGTATTGTTTTTTCAGAAGGAATGTGACAACATTTGGTTTACAGGACATCACCTGATCTCCCTTCTAGATTTAGTCCTTTCACTTCCAGAAGGTGCTGAGACCGATCTTCTGCAAAATTCAGACAGGTGAGTTGTAATCACAGTTAGAGGCTTTTCTGCTTTCTTCATCATTTAAAAAGGCTTCAAACTACCTTACTGCAGTGATGTCTGCTGTCATGTAATTAATGAGGTGACAACATCAATGTAAGGTTTTGGAACTAGAAATGGAAGTGGTCGCTTATTTAAACCAGCTCTGCATAGAAGAATGTCACAATGCTGTTACAGTAATTTTTAACAATATAAAAGGATTTCCTCCTCCATTCCCCAAGGATGTAAGAGTTCAGATGTGAAACTACATAACTAATGGGTAAAGCATTATTTCTTCAGGAATGTTTGGTCTGTCAGCTTTCCGTAGAAGCAGTGGGAGGAATAAGAGCAGTGTGGTATGTTGCCTAATGTGATACAGGCAAATAACAATTATCAGATGCAACTTACAGTGCAACGCATTTTTGAAGCATTAGGAAATAAAAATAATAACTGAAATGTCTCTGAAAATCTCCTGTATATAGTACAAGTCTTGCTGTGTGATGAGTAATGTGATATGCTTGGGCTTTTAAATCAGTAGGGTGAGAGTGTCCAGATGGACACATACCTGCTTAAAAAAGCCCAGAAGTGTGATGTGTAATTGTACTTTTTATCTGGAAAAGACAATAAATAATTTCTCCTAAAAAATATAGTAAAAGCAAAAAGCGTATTTTAAAAAGCACTCCAAAGTAAAAATTCAGTATAGTAATGAGGAAAGCTGTCACACTGGTTTCAAATCAACTTTGAATCACCAGTGATGCATATTATAGATTCTGTGTCTTCAGAGAACTTTCTCCCTCACAATCACCAGCCTTCTTCAATCTGATAGGAGTTTTAATTTTACTTGCAAAGTGTGAGCTGTTGTATGGACATCACACTGGTGCTCTAGATGAAGCTGTACTGCTCAGCAGATGGGGATTGCTTTTTGTAGAAGTAGATGCTCTTAAGATGTCTGGCTGATGGACAGTTTAAATTACTATCCTTGTAATATGTATCTGTCCTCTAGCTTATAAATTGTCTGTTTTGAATTCACAGGATTATGGCATCACTAAATCTGCTGAGATACTTAGTCATTAAGGATTGTGAAAGTGATAATCAAGTAAGTACTAATTGATTTGAGAATGATTGATTAGCTGAGAGCTGGATTCACACGAACACTGTTATCCTTCATTCAAAAAGCATGGCTTTTGCATTTTTCTTTGCAATGGTTAGTGGTCCAGAAGAGATGCTTTTATTAAGACATAGGAAATATGTGATGTGTTCCTTTATTCTGAAATTGCTTGCATCCATACTGTTACTGTAAACAAATGAATTATTTTACTCTGCCTGTGCTCTGTGTCCATAACATTAGAGTATGTCACCACAAAATCACATACCCAGCAAATACTTCCATGAGAAAAAATATGTTACTCTTGCTTATATATTCACTGGCATCCCTCAAACCTCCAAGTGGATTTCTTTATAATAATAATAATACAAACCCCAGCAGTTCAAGAGATCAGTTTTACTCATCTTTAGGAAAAATACTTTTTTATGCAATATACTAAAAGCTTTTAGTATTAAGATTTCTAAAAAAGTATTTAAAAATCTTATTTAACTAGTTTTTAGCTGTGCAAAACAATATGCTGTATTTACAGCAACTGTGCAGGTGCATGATAGGCACGTGTTAAAAGCTTCTCTAGCATCAAAATACTTCTTGTCTGTAAGATCCATCTGCTGAAGCTACAACAGGAATGGCCAGGCCCACCCAATTCACTGCTACATTGCTTTACTGGAAACAGCTTAGGATGTTTTATGCACAAAGGTAACTTGCCAGCCTAAACTGTCCACCATTGCAGTATACTCATGTTTTTATTAGCTGTGCTTCTTTACCTTCATTTCTCCTGTGTGTGAATGTTTGAATGTAGATAGTTCAGAAA
The DNA here is from genome assembly GCA_013398175.1 of Climacteris rufus. Lineage (NCBI taxonomy): Eukaryota > Metazoa > Chordata > Aves > Passeriformes > Climacteridae > Climacteris > Climacteris rufus. Next base: position 14,216 of record VZRZ01001384.1, read on the forward strand.
TACTCTGTAATGTATTTAAAATATTTATACTCTCCTTATGCATGTTACCTAATGTAATATTATGCTAATTCATTTTAAAACAGGAGCTTTAGTTGTAATCCCCACCTCTTTCCTCGCTGTTTTGTTTAGCTGTTTTCTGACTGAAACAGTCAGCAACATTTGTTACACTTGGCACTTCTCTCCTGTGTTCGTTACTCAACTGCTGCTTGGCTGTTCAGTGTAGTATTTTATGATGGATCTGCTGGCTTTGTGTACAGTCAGTCTTACCCACCTGCAGTTGATGGAAATGTGTTTCTGGATGCTTGAGGGAAAACTTGTTTGAATTTCCCAAGTGGGTTGATGGCAGATGGTTTATAAGTGCTCTGATGTGGATTGTGTTGCTGTAGCATTGAAGAGCCAGTGGAATTACTTGTGTTTAATTTTCTGACTTCCTTTCACTACCAAATAGCTACTTACTCTAAGAGTAAATGCATCTTGTGTTGACTCTTTCAAATCATGTCACAACATTCCTCTAATTTATGCAATTCGGGAGCTTTTTATCACTGTATTGTGGAATGACCAAGCATCACCCATCTCCTCAGTATTGCGTGTTTTGATTTTTGCATTAAAGTATTTTTTTTTTAGGTAGTGTCAGTTTAAAGAAAAGTTGCTTTTCAGTTTTAAAGTGCAGTAAAGTCTTTCTTCACTTGAAATAGCAATGTCATGGTTATATGAATATTCTAACCAGTAGGTAAGTATCATAAGGTGTTTAGTTGTTCTGCCTCAGTTCCTTCATTTTCTTTATGGTTTGGAGTAGTGGATTTCAGCATATCATTTTCTGTTTTCTAAAACACAGCAAAACATTCTGATCTACTTTTAGACTACTCTGAGATCTAGGAATAGTTTCGTAAGTGCCTAGTAATGTTACTGGTCTAAGTAGAATAACAGTGAAATAACTTGCACTGATTGCCAAAATGAAAATGAAAAGCAAAAATAGTTTTCAGTGGGTGCATTTCTAATTTACTGTTTATATAATTAGTTAATATTGATAGATTAGATCTGTTTCTCATGTTTAAGGAGTGATCACAATTTAAGTACTCACTAGAGTCCACTCAGCTGCATGTAAATACATAGCTTTGTAAGAAAGGTAATCATTCCTCTTCTGTTCTTAATAAAAAATTACATGTAGTAGCACTCAGCTGCTCTAACAGTGCTGTCTGGTACCTGGCAAAAAGAATGTCCATACAGTTTGAGGAAAAAATAGCATCGCATCTTCTGAAGCTTTTCCCTTAAATTTAAGCTCTTTTGATTCTTCTTGCCTTCCTTCCTGTCACTCTTCATGTAATGCAAGTGAGGCAGAAAGAAAATGCCTCCTTTCATGTCAGTTCAGATATTTTGATTGCTGTGTAACAAGCATTTTCATTAATCAAGTTTAAAAATAAGTATTTTTCTAGAAAGTTCCTTTTTTAAGCTACATTCTGGTGGAAGTAATTACTGTTCTTCTTATTTGATCAGTTAACTTTGTGTCATTTAGTATTAAAATCTGATGAATTTTCCACTGTAATTAGTGGACTCACTATATTTAACATTGAAAATTCTTATTTTTATCGTCCTTATTCTGGCCTGAGGATACTGCATGAAGAAAGGGGTTTTATAAATGGCTCCTGTATCTAAGGACACAAAGACTCCTTTGTGTTTGTTTCCTTCTACAGCAGTTTTGTAACTACAAGCTTATAAGGTACCAGGGCAGAGGAGTTTTCTTCCTCTGCTATATAACCCAGTTTTTGAGCATCTTTTCCTTGCACCTCTTGCTTCCTGAGTGCCATTGCTGTAAACTCCTTCTTCCCACCTGTGCCAAATTGAGGAGAAATTCATTGTCACTTTGGCTGCTGTGCCCAAGGATGGGGTAGTAGCACATCCAGTAACATTGCTTTTTGAATGCAGTATAGACATTTGAGAAGTATGATATTCATCAGAACTTTCATTTGGCACTGCAATAGAGTGCTAAATCAGAAATATTAATTTAAATATTTGTTCTGTTTTGCTGCTGAAAGATCTGAGAGGAGCCTACAACTGCCATTTGTTTGCTGTAGAGATTCTAGCCTGAGAAAGGACCTCGTATCTCCCCTCCAACACATCAAGATCCTTTTAGCTTTGCTTACAAGAACAAGCTGAGATTTTGCATTTCCATTGCTGTAGTTATCAGCCTACATACTAAGTCCTCCCTCCCCCTTTTCTTTTGACTGCTTCATCCTCCAATCAACAAATAATGTAAGGGAGAAGAAGAGGAGCTTAAATATCCATCACAATGCTTAAATACGTGACTTTGAATTATTTTTTCTCTTTTCCTCCCACCACAGAAGGGTGTGTTATAAAGACTAGTCAAAAAACTTGTGCTCAAAAACTTACTATTGCTTCATTAAAACTGTTTTGTAACCTTCTCTGTTCTGTTTGAATAGGCTGGAGTATGGAGCACACTTGGCAAGATAGAGCAGAATTTTTTGAAACCCCTGCGTGTAGGACTCAATATGTCAAAAGCGCATTATGAAGCAGAAATAAAAAATAAGAAAGAAAACAGAAAAGGTTGGTTGTTGTTTTTTTTTTTTTCTTAGCTTTGTTCATGTCTAGAAACTGTGGTCATCCTGTGGAAATAAAGAATTGGTGAATGCATAGGTCATGTTTTATTTAACTGTTGACACTATTCCAAACTTCAAATAATTAAGTAGTTGCTATATTACAAATTTTTGTAATTGGTCAGAAAAATCTGAACTTGTTTATCTGTCATCACATTTGTAAATATTACAGAAACCTCATAGAACTGTCACATGAAGACCTTCAGAGCTTGTTACACTTTTGATTTTAATGTTACAAAGGAGCAACTCCGTCTCTCTGAATACATAGCCCTTAGGTCTCATACCAGGTGTGGGGAGGTTAACAAGAGAAGAAATAAGTCACACAGTGCTCTCTAAAGCCCGAAGGATTACATCCATTTTTAAATTTTTTTTTCAATCTGACACACAGAATCAGATTTGGCTCTGGGTTAAGCAGACACATTGCATGGGGCACAAGAGCTGTAGCTGCTTTAGGCAATCTCTCTGTATGTCAGATCCTCTGTTCCTTGTGGTCTCCAGTATAATTAAGACAGCCCAAGGAATTTGTGTCTGCTACTAAAAATGTCAGTACAGCTCTTTGCCCCTAGTCTTATCCTCTTCTGTTGTAAACTATGTAAGTATAAGGCACAGAAGGGGATTTTTGTCTGAAGACAACCTGTGGATATCTTTCTAAAGGCAATCCTTCAAAATTAATCAGGAAGCTTTTTCTCTAAGTCCATCTTAAATTTCTTTAGCCTTTGAAAAGTATAAAGAGATTTGAGTTTGGGAGAGAACATCTAACTTGTAACAGTAAATGGTTTAGCTTTCTTCCCCAGTGTATAATCTTTGTAAGGATTACATTGAATTTCAAATATGTGGTCTGAATGTAAGAGGTTTTCCCCTTGTTTTCCAGACCTGTCCTCGTAGTTTAGCCTGCTGCAAATAATGTCTGCAACAGAGAAGCCTGCAGCCTTTTCTTAATAAAATAAATATTTAATGTCTGGATTCATTAAGTCAATCTCAAGAGCCTCCTACTTACTGTCTCCCTGGATGTGTAAATATTAAAAATGTATCAAGAAATGACCAGATAACATTTTATTTTTCTTCTTAAAGGGCAGATGAGCTCTATAAAATGGGTTTGAGTTGCAGATCTTGCCTGTGTGGTAATGCAGGCATTTGTGTTATAAAAACTGTAGAGAGAGCATCTGTTTCTTCCTCTTAAGGTTCAGCACCTTCTGTCATGTGTTTGGTCAATCCCTAGATTTCTGTTCTTAACAATTACTGTCTCAAAATGCTGATACTTTAAATATTCTTTTAATTCTAACTGATGTTTGTTGTTTTATTCTACAGAGGCACACAGTTCTAACACAGTTTGCTCTGTAAGTGTTGGTGGGGAAAAATTGCCTGCCATGACTACTGGAATGCAGCTTCAAGTGAGTTTGCATTTCCCTTCAGAGTCGCTCAGAAGTATTGACATTTTCTTTTCAATGTGGAGACAAAAGTACATGTACAATGGGTAAAAAAAAAAACTAATAAAAATAACCCTCATCTTTCTTGTTGTTTCAGGTTTTACACTCAGCTCTTTTCACATTTGATTTAATAGAAAGTGTTCTAGCACGAGTAGAAGAACTCATTGAAGTAAAAACAAAAGCTGTAATGGATGAAAACAGTTAAGTCAACTGAAGTGTTTGAATTAACATACTCTTTACAAGATCATCTGGGCTATGAGACTTCAGTTGTAAAGGAGGCTACCAAGCTTTAAAGAAGAGCAATTTAGAGTGTCCTCCAGAAGAATTTCAAATGCTGCTTTTCATAAGTCTTGTTCTTTTTTATTTTGCTGTTGTTGCATGTAAGTTGCAGATATGGTCTATTTACTCTTCAAAATTTGATATTTTTTCTTAAGTTTAGAAACTAAAAACAAGGTGGGGGTGTGTTCTTCTACTATGGCAAGGAGGTATGGTTGGGCATTTTTTTTTTTCAGTTTCCAGAATTTTATTAGGTAATAGTTACTGACTGGTGTTGGGAATGACAGATTTTTATCAAGTGAATGAAGAACCATTAATTAAAAAGCATTATTTAAGCATAAGATATTTTTATTAGCACATTTTAATGATGACAAGCTTCTATATTTGCAAACAGGACTCTAAGGTACAGACAGAATATATGATCTATAAACAGTAAAAACACTGTGGCAAAGGAAACCAGGTTTACAGAAAATACATCAACTTGAAGCCAAATAAGATGTTAAAACTTAGTAACATAACACATAACACTTGTGTTTAAAAAACAGTGTAAGGTTTCATACATACACTTATTCTTGGGAAACCTGTGTTTTGGAATTGTTCTAATCATCCTTATCTTTAATCACATCGTTTTCCTTAAGATACAGTAAATATTTTGGGAAATTATTTATAAACAGATGCTCCTCTAGGTTCAGAACCAAGTTAAAAATACAGATGACTTTTCTGTAGTGCAGTTAAATCCCTTTTTCCACACCTAGAATGCACATTTTGGTATCAAGTATGCTATATTTCATTGTATAGTTATTTAATATGAATTTTCATTCCAAATGCATATGTTGTATGTAGTCTTTTGAAAGGTAACTATATTTTTAAGAACATTCTATATTTTGTTTAAAATGTAGCCACTATATTTATGAATAAAAAACCCAAATACTAAATTAATCACTGTTCAACTGGTACTCCTGAAGCATCTTCCAAACTGGACTTTTTTCTATTATTTGGGCTTTTATTGTTTCCATTTTGAAACGAGTGTCGTCTGCTTGTGGCTTGGAAGTTATCTTAGAGAAAAGAAAAATGTTATGAGTAGGACACAGTAACTTTTAGGTAATAGGATATTCAACATCTTATTTTTCCAGTAGTAGAAATGCAAAATTATTCAGCAGTGAAATTTGAATCACATGTTCTCAAATAGGCATTGAGGAGTGATGTACAGAGAGGTGATACTATTTCAACAAAAATTAGTAGTAAATGAAGACATCCTAACTTAACAGTGGTAATTAAGAGCCAAATGAGCTCTTAAATAGCTAATTTGTCTCTTAGATGCTGTTAAGTTACCTTTTACAGTAATTTAAAGACTCAGCTGAAACATGAGAGTACCAGTCCTACCTCAGTGTATTAATGGACTGGTCAGTATAACCCAAAAAGTTCCATTAAGAAAAACCAAATATGATAGAGTTCTTGGCTGTTCCTGAGTAATATACTAATATTTTGAAGTGTATGCAACAGGACTTACCTTAGCCATAGTTAGCATTAATTTAACAGTTTCAGCAGGATTATGAACTGGAATTACACGTAAGTTACTGCCCAGGAACCTGCACGTCAAAATAAGTAAGTGAAGGTTACTTTGAAAATGTGTATTTAATTTGTTATGCCATAAAACTCAAACAGCATTCCCCCGTGGTGTAAACAACTTTTTACTGTGCTGTTTTACTTCCACAGAAGACTGCTTTTATCCTGAAAGGCAAGTGGAGTGTTCATGCTGTTTGTATAGCCATCTGTCCCATTTCTGTACCACTTATTTAGGTGGGATTTGGAAGGGCTCATTTCTTTATCTAGGTCTCTTCAACAGTCAATCTGCACTTCTTAAGCATGTGTACATTCAGAGAGAAGTAAACCCTCTTCTGTGATATTGCTGAAGACTGTTCTCAGTGGCAGTAAATACATTTGGGTTGTTTTTATGTCTGAAAACACTACTAAAAATGCTTCAGAATCGGAACTGAATTTTTATAGTCTACTATAAATAAAACAACCTTTATTCCAGATGCGATTGAGTTAATGGGATAATTCCACTGCTTTCTTGTAAAGACTTGTTCACTGAAATACTTTAACCTAAAATTCATTCTCTTTCAATAAATAGTATTATTCATTCTTGAGAATGGAATGTGAAGGTTTAAAATAGTAGCATCAGTTGTCATTCAGTGCAGTTATGGAAGGGAGAGTTCAAAGCTCAGGCAAGCACAGAGCCTCTCTGTCAGACTTGTTCCTTAAGTGTGTTGTACCAATGACAACAACAGCTTTGCTGCTGTTTCCTGTGTAGAGCTAAACCAGGAGAGGGACTTAATAACAAAGACTGAGGAATTTTAAATAACCAAAATGAATTTAAATAATCCAGACAAAGCGCCCAGCTGCTCTGTTGCATACTCCCCTGTGACCTCCCCTTGTGCCTACCACCTGTTCTTCCCTGCAATCTGTCTGATGACTTGGACTCCTTCACTCTCAGACCTCATGCTGGTTAGGTATCTCAGCTGAACTTGTCTGCCCTTGCTTCTAATTAGCAAAAAGAAATGTTACAGGCACTGCCTTCACTAAGCATAGGCACTCAGGTCCCCGTTGAGTTTTGCTAAAGTGTGACGCGGGAACAAGGGTTGGAGTTAAGTTTAGAGATTAGGGAAATAAATTGATGCAATTTTGCTAATACTAGAATGGGCTAAACAAAAGTATGAATGAATAAAGTGCAGCAAAGAAACAATTACATGTGCTTACCTAGATCCATGAAAATATGTTTCTATAAATAGTTTTGCTTCCAATAACAGCAGGTCTAAATTTAATTTTATTAATTTGATTAATGGACAGAATACTGGGCATTTGAACACTTTTAGTCTTTCCTCCAAGATGTTTAAAACTTAATATACAGATCTACTGAGATTATTGGTGGAATGCTCATTTCAGCAGTAGTGATAAACACTACTTTTCTCCCACTTCCCCATGCTATACACAACCCTACACAAAGTGTTCATATTGTTAACAAGAATCCTATAATTTTTTTGTTAATAATAATGAAAAAATCCTTCCCCAATTGCAGGAAAACCGTAGATAAGCAGAAAGAAGCAGTAAGAGAAGACAATCTGATAATACAAGGGGCTTTGTTTTTTAACAAATCCAGCAGGTGGCTTGTACTTTCAAAGAACAGGGCACAAGTTTCAACCCCACCACTGCAGAAGCTCAGTCAGTGACATACATACAGTAACAGAACTCCAGGCTTCCAGGTATTAAAATAGCACATACATTTAAAATATAATTGTGCTTTGTCAACATCAATTTAGTATTGTTTGCAATGACAAAACTCTTTTTATTTTGATAAAATTACTGACTTGCCAAATGGAATAGAGTTCCAAAACATCATGTTTTAGTGATCAGCACATGCACAAAATCCACTGTACATAACCACAAAGTAGACTGAGAATTACCATTGCCATCAGCTGAATAACATGTTCTTTGCTGAATGGTGGCAGAACTTTTAAAACCTCTCATGAAAATTTATGACATTTTCACAAACAGGTAATAGATTTCTTACATTTCATCTCACGCTCTCTTAATTCATCAGCATTTGGCAGCATGCCCAGGATTTAATGAAACTAGTGCTAGTTATCTCAAGGAGGTAAACATCAAAGACTTCGTTAGAACAGTCGCTGCTTTGAGGCCAAGAGTGACAATCAAATGCAGTTAGGGCTACTGCACCTACCACAAAATAGCTCTGACTACAAGCATGGAGCACAATCTGATCACTTGTCAGCAGGTATGTACTGAAATATTCACGTTTTCAGACTTCATTAGTAATCAGAGATAAAAGTTTTCAACAAACCAGTTTTAATGTCCAGTTTTGTACTTTTGGTGTAAAATAACATTGATTATTTAATTGTTCGAGTGCAGTATAATAGACACTGTTCCAAGTAAACAGATTTTAAAAGCTGGTAAAATATCTGCCCTTTACAATAAAGCCTTTTCTCATGAAGTAAACTTGCCTGTTCTGTTTTGAAAATGACCATGAAAAGATGGTGACAGAGCTAAGCAAACTGTCTAATTCTCCAATTCGAGGGAAAACTTTAAAAATAGTTATATTACATAGCCTTAAAGCGATTGAAAGCAATCTTCATTTTCTATGTTTTGAGGAACAGCCTCTTTTGTTACCTATGATATGTCAGATTGATTAACTTTGTGGTTTTTATTTGCCATTATTAAACATATGCTTTAAATAATTTTCCAGTGCATTAGCAAAATAAAATTTGTGTATTCCTGAAAATAATTCACAGAAGGGTATGGCTGGAAGGGACCACAGTGGGTCATCTAGTCCAACCTCCCTGTTCAAGCAGGGTCATCCTAGAGCACGTTGCACATGATGAATGTGCATTGTGTTACATCCAGATGGTTCTGGAATATCTGCAGTGAGGGAGACTCTGCAGCCTCTCTGGGCAATCTGTTCTAGTGCATGGTTACCCTCACAGGAAAGAAGTTCTTCCTCATATTCAGGTGAAACTTCCTGTGCATCAGTTTCTGTTCACTGCCTCTTGTCCTATTAATTCCTAAAATAATATTTCCAAACCCAAGACTGCTATTTCATTTCTTTCTAGCTCTAGAATGTTCAGTCTGATGTTGAAATCATACCTTCTCTGAATCCTGAACATGACACTCCATTCTTGTGGCCCATGAAGAGCAGCTGACAAAACCAAAAAGCTGTTCCGATGAATGTTCATGAAATTCTGAATTCTTTTGGAAAACTGTTCTTCCCCTGCCATAAGCAAGTCTTGAGTGTCTGACAGTATAAATGCAATACCTGCTGAGGAAACCGGTGCAAATATCATGGCAGTAATGGGATTAAGTTCTCACCACAAACTGGGAAGCAGAATTCTTAATTCAGCCATTACTTTAAAAGGCAATGGAACAAAACATGAATGACTTTACACATCTCTGACAGTGAGATTTGGCCAGTGATGACTAGTAATTTTAAGATAAAACTACAAATATATCAGGTTATTTTTCTACTGTAACATAAAAAAACCACCAACTATTCAATCCACTCAAAGTAGACACCTCTGAATGCTTTTGACAGCACAGGAACAAGCAACTGCTACAATTTGGGGCAAATTCAAAGGCTCACCAAAGAGCTCAGCAAGTCCTGTTTCCAAATGAAAGAAACAGTTGTAAAATATTAAAAGTTGGCGAAACTGTCCACCATTGGAAATGAAATTATAGCTCTGCCAATTTAAGTTGTTCTGACAGGGAAAGTTAAGGCTGAAGTTTAGGAGGCTTAACAACTAAGCATACAAAAGTCAGTTCAATGTGTGCTAGTCCTTATATTTCAGGAAAACTTCAGATAGAGGATCTCATCTATTTGTTTAAACCATCTTCTGTACTAAAAAGGAAAACCAGGTATTTCATGTTTACAGTGACAGTGATTTCCAAATCAAACCTGCTCAGATAATCCTTTCCTCATCTCCTCTGCTACCACCAGCTCTGCAAATTCAACTGGAAAGTTGAAAGCCAGAGGTTTTGGTTCACTCTTCAGTTTACAGCCACGAATACTAAAGATCTTGATGGCAGCTTCCATGCTAGTGGTGTTGAGCATGTTTGCTTAGTTATGTGTAACAAGAATTTGCCAAACAGTTCAGCTGATGATCACCAAATCTCATGTAGCTGTTCTACAGTATGTCCAAAGAAGTAAAAAACAGTGGAAACCTTTAATCCTCAATGTTCTCTGTTTCATCCTCTCATTTACGTCAAATCATAGCACAGCTCTTTCCGCTACTGCACAATATCCCAACAAGGCAGATTTTATTCAGTTTAGTGTAGCTCACAACAGGGCCTGATCTTGTACCTTACTGGAGTGTATGACTTAAAAGCATAAACTTTAAAGTACTGTACCAGAAAGAGGAAAAATCACAGCTCCTATTTCCACTGATTCTGAATATCGAACTCGGTGTTGTTGCCTCCGTAGAATTGTAGAAATTTCATGATCCTAAATAAATTTTAAAAGGTTATTTTTAAAAAATGTTTTCAGCCAACAAGTTAAAAATACTGCTATTGATCAGAATCATTATAGATAGACCTTTAGCATTGTTGTTCAAAAAGTATTTTTTATTCCACTTTGAATAAAAAAAAAGTACTAAAATGTTAAACATGTTCAATTAATGAAATTTTGAATTATTTGATTGGAAGTTACAAACAATGAATGACAATTCTGGAAGTGTACATTCAGTTTGTCTCAGGAAACTCTTGCATAATGCATAAAGCAGCTCAAACCTTTTACAGTCTGTTTTTGTAAGTGGTGCTAAAGGAGGATTTGCAGAAGTGAGGAACATAGAGTGGTGTGTTTCTATGACTGCAGTTAATTAGGCTGCTTTATTTTCACAGATGTCAGCATCTCAGCTGGAAAATCATTCAGAAATTCTGTATGGGACATGATTTTCTTTAAAGCTTTTTGACAAAATGCAATCCACGCAGGAAAACTGGAACACTGAACTATGCAGCATAATCATCTACAGACTGGCATGTGTTTGGATGTATTTTTCAGCTTGCAAAAAGCATTTCTGCAGTATGTGCCACAGAATCTGCCCTAACACAAGTACATTAAATGTTAAATCACTGAGTTCTTGTTAACTAATAACATGTTCTTTAACCTACCCATTCAAAACACAGACAACCCGCTTATATAGGGAAGTGCCATGATTTAGTGGAAGAGTACAACATAAAATCTGGATAGCAAGTGAACCCTGAAGGAGACAGTCACTAGAAATGTCATGCTTTCAATTGGTCTGGAAAAGGAATACTCAGTGGCAACTGCTTGTAAGGTGTAACTACATTTTGGAAAAAAAAAATCTCTGCTGCAAAGCCACTGCTGAATTATTTAATGTACAAATATAAATAACAGCTATAAAAAAATGTTAGGTGCACAGGAAAAAGAGAAAGCTCATAACCAAAACGGATACAGAGAAGCCACCTTAGATTTGTATTCAGTTTTCTCCATGGCTTTTCTTATGGGGAGCCCTTACTAGCAGCAGTAGTTTTGGTATAGCTGATGAAATCACTGCCATGCAATGCCTCTCACCATATGATGGGTTAAGTTGCTCTCCAAGCAGTTCCCAAACACGCACCGTTTACAGGCCGTAAATTCCAAAATGAGCAGGCAAGTAAGAATAGACTTTAAACCGAGGTGATGCAGGAATTACTTCAACACAGTTCACCCCTTTACACAGCAGAGATGGGGTGATAACCTTGTCAGCCAAGCCAGCATAAGATATCCTTGCTCGTGAATCAAAGCCCTCTTGCCTCTAAATTCTCGCCACCTGGCATGAAATTGGCCTCAGCTGCAGGAGCTAATTACCAGCTCCTTGACATACCCTTTCACTTTACTTGGGAACAGAGTCAAGGCTTCTGATGTTAACAGATAAAAACATATATTAATATCTGTAAGACGTGCTATTTTAAACTGAGTTATGCACTTACCGAGTAATTGTCTACCCCAAAGTTGATAATGTATAGTAAAAAATAAAATGTTTAGGGAGAAATTCAGAAAATTCAGAAACATTTCCGATGGAATTATTTATAGTGCAGATTGAAAAGAGGCACCAGTGCAGTGCAAAAATGATGAGTCAGGAGAACAATCCTAAAGCAGTGTAACTCAGAATAGCAAGTGGCAAGAATACTAAATAGATACGGAAATAGCTAGGAGAAAATACAGACACAAAATGAACCAGTATTTTAGTCAGAGCAGCTTCAGACTGTTTTATCCTGAAAAAGCTGTAGTCATCAACTTCGAATAAAACATTTCCATCTACGGAATACAGGAAATGCTTCTTTCAACGTTTCCTAGTGAGTCAGATGCTGGTCTTGACAAGTGGTATCCTACCTGCAGAGCTGTACTCATAATGACTGTTGTTATCCATCTTGTCTGTTCCTGAGCACAACTTTCTGACATTTTTTCCAATGGTTTAATAGCTCCACAGGGAGATCTCAGGTGCCACCTTCTGAAGTTTGGGAAAAGAGAGACGACAAATTTCTCCTGCCAATTAACGAGGTGAGATGTTTAAAGCACACAGACACATTAAAGAGCTGATTAAAAACCAGAGCACTACTCAATTCTACAAAATAAAACAGGTGCCCACTGCCATTGAGCTAATTTAAGATGGCAATTAGATATCTAAATGGCTGTAAAGAATTTGCATCTGGGCAGACTTCCTCTGTAAGGCCTAACACTCCTCTGAAAACATTCCTGGATGTGCAGCTCGGCAGACGTTTCTGTCTCCCCAAGGCTCTTGTGGGGCAGCTGGGGACACCGGAGCTGCCGGCGGGAGCGAGAGGCTGCCCGGAGCCTGGGCCTGGATGGTTCCCGGGGCACCTTTGTGGCAGCTGCCTCCCAATGCGAGCTTTACTCGGCCCCGTCCCCGATGTGAAAACCCGCCTGGGCGATGGACTGGGAGCTCCGTGGCGCGGCCGGGGGGCGGCACGGCGGGACAGCGGGAACGGGGGGCGGCACGGCGGGACAGCGGGAACGGGGGGCGGGACGGCGGGGCAGGGG
>VZRZ01001384.1:27236-71623 GCA_013398175.1 Climacteris rufus
GAGCCGGCGGCGGGAACGGAGCGGCTCCCGCCCTCAGCCCCTCAGCCCTGAGGAGCAGACGCGCGGCGCTGGAACCAAAGCCTCGAGGGAATGTTCGCAGTGGACAGCTAATTCTACAGCTGTTTCTGGGAGGAAATACTCCAAGTTATTTCCTATAGAAGTTACATAAAGAGAGACGTTTCACAGAACAAAAATGTGAAAGCAAGAAACAGCACCTCTTTCAGTGAAAAGGAAATACTGAGTGTGTTGAGGCTTCTTTTTCATCACGTAAGGAAACAATGCTTCTTCCACACGGTCAAGTAGAGCTGGAATGCTAAGCCATTATAAAAGCACTGAAAAAGTATTGATATCCAACTCTGCTCTTTACCCAGGCATGAGTCTAACTTCACAGACTATCTTCTGAAACTGGTATTTTTACCAAAAATCAGAGATTTTAATAAAAACCTTTTCTTTTCAAACACCTTTTAGGGCATTTTAAAATAGAAGAAACTAACCTCATTTATCTATTTAAAATTTTTATACATTTAAGTAGCAAATTGTTTGGCTTATATAGAAATAATTAGACATTTTAGTGATTTAAAAATTATTATTCTCCTTTTTGTTCCAGACAAGTAATGGATTCATATCTGATATTCTTCTCCTGTTGGTCAAATGTAACCAAGTTACAGTAACCCCACTCTGCAAGGGTATGGAAATGTCATGCTACTTTTCATAGTAAGTAAAATATTTCTAATGCTGAATTTTTGTGGAGTATAAAAGTGAAAGTCAGCAAATTAAAGGAAAACAACAGATGTATCAAGTATCCTGACTACAGTGTTCTGGAGAGCAGCGACAGGACCAACAAACTGTGAAACCGTGTCCTGAAACACACAGTGCTCTGAGTGCATACAAAAATCAGGGAGTTAAGAACATCAGAAATTAGTTTAAAGTACAATTATGAAACAATAAAGCAGTTTAATGATGAGGATTGATGATCCTGCTGACACCTGTCAATATGAATTTTGAATTCATGCACACCGTGAATGAATTTCAGTACTAGAGAAATCCCAGTGTAAAGGGTAGGAGCTGTTGTGTTTGTAGTGATTATACTTGATTTGTAATACTATAGTGAATCTGAATTAATATTTTGTGTAACTTGAATATATACATTAATTGAATTACAACTATTCAGATGGAGAAAAAGTAGTACGAGGAAATAGAATGGAATAAAATATGGTTCTCAGTGTAAATATCTTTAACAGGTGAGTAATTTCTGTTTCTTTCAGTGTAATACTGTTAGAGTTGTACAATACATTAAAAAAGGGTAAATTATTACATTAAAAAAATTGTAACTACAAAGAAATACACATATTGGAATTAGGCTCGTGGGATACCAGCAGATACCTTTTTTCCCTAGTAGCCACTTATTGTGCATGAAGTTGGACATCCCCAAACTCAAAATACGTCTTGAGAGGAATTAAAGTATGATGATGGATAAGTGTGGGACAATGATAAAAACCCAAGACTTAACAGCAAGTTCTTCCTGTCAGTATTTTGACTCCAGTTGTTAGATACTTATTTGTGTATACTGTGTATCTTAATTACAGATAGCAAAATTTATACCAGAAACTTAATATATTTCTGCTTGTGACTTACATGAACAATAGTTCATATTTGACATCAAAAGAAGAGTCTTTCTGAGACAGAACATTCTGAGCAGAGTGGATGCCCCCTGTGTCCTGTGTAAGAGCCACCCCGGCTAATGCTTGTCTAGTTCAAGTCTTATGCAGTGGGACTGGCTGAGGCCCTGGGCTAGGAACTGCCCAAGGGACAGTTCTGGCAGAAGTTTCTTCTGCAGTACCATTTGAGTCTGAATTCAATGCATGTCTTGGCTTTCTTTTTTGAGCCTGAATGTCAGAACACTAATTAAGTAGAGCTTGGACTCAAAGAAAATAGGTTTTTCTGGATTGTGTGTTCTTCAGAGCATTCTTCTCCACAGTAGTTTCCCTTCCCAAAAGTGACTTTTGGGGGATCCTGTGCTATCTGATGAGCTAAAGTTATTTTACTACTTATGGCTACCTCTGCTGTGACAGTTTCTGACACTTGGCTAGTCTTAGCTTTACATCTCAGAAGCATTTCTTTCCCACATACTTACATGGTGCATTTCACACACAGGTGAAGGTGCAGGAGAGAGAAAGAATAAGGCTGTATCTGGCAGCATATCAAATAATTCCTGGCAGCAGAATACAGAACCCCATTAAGGCAAGAATAGAAAGATCTTGGCTTAGAACTCCCTTATGATGAAGATAATGGCCTAAGCATTTGAATGAATAACTAATTTATGAGAAGGAAAAACCTATCATCAAATTAGTGTTTCTCTACTCTCTCCTGGCCCATATCCTGTATGCTCTATATGAGCACCATTTTTTTTTTTTTTATTTTGTAGGGCAGTTACATAGGTATCTTCCTCTCTATGTATTTTCATATGAAAACTTATTGCTGATCTTCACACACATCACCTGTCCTGTTCTCTGATGACACGATTAAAGAAAGTGAGGTTTTTTCTTTTAAAGGAGAAAAAGGAGTGAAAATTCACTAAACAGATAGAAAAGGAAAGTAACACTTTTTTTTTTGCAATTTACCAAGTGCAAATAAGAATTGAAGTCAGCAGTCCACAAGTTGAATGAAGTACAGTGACTCAGCATTTAACTTACACATAGGATTTATTATTTTCTGTCATACAGAAATCAACTAAGAACCTCCAGTATGTAGCATGGGGAAGAAAGGTTGTGGGACTATGCAACCGTACAGATATTCTGGAAACAGAAGATGGTGTTGACAAGGAGCCATTTCAAAATAGGATTCCTTAGGGCCCAGCTCATTATCCAAGTCTGGCAAGCGAGCGGGTGGGAAACATGCAAGTGTTCAGTTTGAGAGCTCAACACCCTCCCCTCCCCTTCCACAAGACTAAGTAGTCAAAATATTCTAGGACCATAAAGCCATGGACTACAGGTAGTGATTCAAACTCTTCTCCGTATGCATCCCCTTATACACATGTTGGATTAATCGTGATTACTAGAACATGATAATCCAGAAAATAGAGATTGAAGGTTTTTTTTCTCTACAGATACAGGAGGATATTTTGTTACAGTTAGAAAGTTTGACTTAGAGGTGGGTGGCATGTTCATGGATATTACCTCATCCTATGAAGGTCATAAAAAGTTTTTACACTACCTACGCTGAATCTGACATGTACATAGGGTTTGTCCTATTTATACTGATCTTAAGCACATTGATATAACTCTACTGGCAAGATGCCATGCCACACTCTAAAGAGGGTTATTAAAAAAAAGTGAAGAACTAAAATTATTTCATGAAACAACTGACAAAATGGCAAAAATTCCTACATGAGGATTGCATAAATGAGAATGTTGTAGGTTTGAGTTGGTGAGATCACTCTCAAAAGTGGGTTATAGAGTTAAGTTACATGAGTCAAAATTTTTACTCCAGTAAAGTCTTTCTGTTCAGACACGTAAATAAGGTGATTTTTATACATGTGGATCTCATACCACTCACAATAACTTCAGCAGCAGCTGAGAAAAAATAGTGACTTTCACTTGTGTACATAAATATAAAATCTGATGGACTATCTGGGTAATTGGGCTGAGTTCCAAATTGCTGCATGTGAGCCTCTGTTCAGGTTCACTAGAATATGCACTCTAATCCAGTTAACAATCATCATCTCTAAGTATACAAAAACTATTTTGACCATCAGTGTCCTTGTTTAATATATGTAGTTACTGAATTATAGTCAGCCCCTCCAAATGTTGAGGCTTGAGTTATTGAAGACATGATCAGTATTCATATTTTACTGTGCAATAGCAAAAGAACTTTTGTTGCATGTAATGCAAAAAGTTAGATTTCTTAGGACTTTGATTCCTCTAACTGAACAGTCTTCTGAGCAATGAATCAAAGAGAACAGGGAAGCAACTTAATGGAATTCCATTATTAATTATTTCATACTTTAACTGCATCCAGATGGTTCATCAGGATTAGAACCTCATTAAGTTGAGTACCATATAAAAACACAAGTATGCACAGTGCCTGCCCCCAGTGTCAGCTCCATTACCCTCTCTGAAAGGAGAGTGTTGAGCTGAAAGCCAATCCACAAATGTGGCCGTGGATTTGCTCCTATGTGTGCAGAGCTGTGGCTTAATGGAGTGTACAGTACAGATTGCACAGCAAAGTATAAAAGGAAGGTCAAATGCAAGAAATAAACAGGTGTGTGTGCACTGTACAGCTGCTTCTGTTATTAGTTACCAAATGTAAAAAGCCAAAGAAATTACCAAACCCAGGATTTTTCCCCAGCTGATGTCCAGTTTTTAGATAAATCACTTTCCCCTGTTACAGGTTTCGTTTCCTTAAACACACAGTAGTTGTCAATAGGAAGAAGTCGGGTTTTAACTTAGAGATTTGAGCTGTAATTTTACCAAAGTTGAACATGAAAGCCTATTTTTCAAAACATATGATATATAGCTTTTGTTCAAGAGAGAAAGATGAAAATCAGTATGGATTTTCTGCAAGAGATGAAAGCTTCTAATTATATTGGATTTCAGACCTAAAAGCCCATTCCCAGGGAATTGTCTTTTGCAACAAAGCTGTAATATTTCTCATTTTATCTTTTGTCCTCAGTTCCTGTGTAGTCCTGGCAAGAACATCATCTATCAATGTACAAATGTTAAATCACCCCAGTCATGAAATATTAACAGAATGCATACAATTATGACTCCTAAATTGAAGCCTTTCTAGCTGTAATTTGTCATACCTACAGTTGTACTATGTTATTAGTAGAGTAAAACTAGAAAACTACTGAATAGATATATTGGAAAAATAGCATTTCTAGTGCATGCATTAATATAGGCAAGACCTGAACCTGCTCCAGCTGAGGTCAACAGTTTTTCTTTGACATTAGTGAAAGCAAAATGAATTCTTAAATGTCTTGGTTCTGAGCAACAGATGAACAACAAAAGAGCAGTTCTTAATCGTTCATGCAAAGGTTTAGGTTTTCTGGAGCAAAGTAGAATAAGCATGCTACTTACTATTTTCCAGATGGCAATTATATATATTGAAATATTGAAATATACATAAAATAGTCTCCTACAATCTGTACCTAGAACAGGTATGTGAAATTGTTTTTTTGAACATGTTCCCTGAAAGACAGTGATAGACAATGCTAGGGGAACACATCCTATGGACAGTCCTTGTGACAAACATGAGAAGTCCTCTTGCCCTAGTTCTTCCAAAATAATAATAAAATTTGCAAACTCAAAACTTGAGTATAATTTAAAAATAATTTAAAACCTTTAAAAGTGTGGAATAAGATTATCAAATGTACAGTTCAGTCACATATCATTCAAAACTAACAAATGTTGCAAACTAGCCATATATCTTGTACTTAATTATTATTTTCCAACAACACCCAAAGTAGTTTTATTACAATGAGAACAGTTTAATCTCAAATATCTGTTTCCCATGAGCATTGTGTTTCTACCTGCTGACTTTATTATCATTTTATATGCTATGGATGTTGATGAGGCCCTAGTAGTCTGATCTAACTTTAAATTTACCCCTGCTTTTAGCAGGAGGCTGGACTACAGACCTTTAGAGGTCAGTTCAAGCCTACATTTTCCTGCATTTCTATGATTCTAGAAGAAGTTTGTCTAAGGAAAAACGTATGAATTTATGAAGTGTCCTTTCCATTACCCCTACACCACAAAAGCAGAGGTCTGGGTTTTGTAATGTGCTTATCTGATCACTTGTAGCAGTCCAGACTGCCTGCTGATCTCATTTCATGCTTATTTATCTCTTCTGATCTTCACTGTATGTCTCAGCCTCCACATTTCTTTTGCTACCCTATATAAACACGGTATAATCTCTTGCATTGAAAAAGCAACCCAAAATATATTATTGCCTGATCTGCTTTTCTAGCTGTTGTTTCTCTCTTAGTGGTTAGGCTCAGTTTCCTTCCTGCAGTTCTGTCAGCTCTACCAAACTGGTGTCTGCTGCCTTTCACTCTGCGGGCCAAACTCTCATTGTGCCCACAGTCCCTGAGAACACTTTCTTAACCAAGCTCCAAACTGATATTTTATACTCCTCTGCCTTGTGGGTCATGTTCAATGAAGCCAGTTTTTCTCACATCCTTTCATCCTCATTTGACTCCTTTCTCCATCTTTTTATTTCCTTTGCTTCCTTAAGTTTTCTTTTTAACAGATTATCTGAGAGAACTTCCACTTTCCTCAGTTTCCTGTAAGGTTCCAAGAGTTTGGGCCTCCATTTCCTTCCCTTTTCTGTCTGCAATATGTCTGTTGGTGACTGACTTCACAAAAACATATTTAGCTAGTATCTGTATGTATGTAGAGATGCTTCTCCAGTCCAGACTAGAGTCTTAACTTTCCAAGTGGAAAAAAAAAAAAAAAAAGTAATTATGTCTACAGACATCACTTTTGGAGGTCTAGCCATTTTTAAACTTCTTACATTCATACATGTAAAACATCCTTCCTTATTTTTCACTTTCATAAGATGTCATTCAAGGTAGGCCAAATTAGGGTCATTATCTTAGACTCTGATTTCCAAGTCCTCTCCCCTAAATTGCACGGATAGTTTACTAAATGTGGTGTTACTCTCTGTAGGATACAGACACCTTTACCCATTCACAGAACAATCTCAGGTAAACTGTCACTTTCACCTATTAACAGCAGCATTGTCATCTCAGACTTTGACAAAGCAATTTTACTGCTTTTATTCAAAATACTACTGCAAAGGTATCTTGACTTTTTAGTTTCTTCACTGGCACCCTATCATTGTTTTATCAGATGTATCTACCTTGTCCTTACTTTGGAGGTCTTCCAGGACCTCATAATCACTATTCACTTGGAGCCATGACACCAGCTTTGTTTCTCTGTGAAGTTTTCAAGCAAAGATTTATCCATTCTCTTGTGTTTTGGAGAAGAGGCCAATACAGTGACAAAATCACCGTCAGGAGGTACGAGCAGGACTCCACAGAACTCAAGGGAGTGATACTATTAAACAGATAGCCACCTACACCTGGCTTAAAGCTTGAACATCCTCCTGAATGAGGTCAGGGTCAAACAGTCTAGCTAGCACACAAGGCTGGTCAGGAATATACATTCTTCCAGCTCCCTCATTATCCAGCATTCAAATCTCACCCTTCAGTTTCCCCTTCTCATAATGCATACAGGAGAAAAACTGACCATTTAAACTGATGATGTGCTGAAACCATTGCTAATCAGCTAGATAAATATTGACACTCTCATTTTAGTTTTCCATTCATGTGCATTTTTTTTTGTCTTTTGTCTTATCTTGGATTCTACCCGCTCTGTGGGCAGCCTTTGTTTTTGTTCTGTGTTTGCACAATGTCTAGCCAGTGGGATGCTGCTCTATCAAGCCTCACAGGCACTCTAGTAACGCAAATTAAAAACAATACCACTTTCTATTCCTGCTACTTCTACAGACACTCTTTGGCTGTGGGAAGCTGAATTCTGTGGCTGCCTATGTAGCAACTGAACAATACCATATCCTAATCAGTGGTCTGCTGCAAAACTGTTAAAGGAATTGCAACAATGTCATTGGGGACTTGAAGAGAGGAGCTAATTTACTTTTGATACAACTGAAAACGTAAATGCAAATAAAAAGCAACCAATTTAAAAACCCTACATGTGATTGAATTCAATAAACTTGAAACTTTGTGTGTCAATTTGCAGTGTTACTTTATCAATTCAGTAAGAAGTTAAAAATATGGGCAAAGCAAAAAACAGTCAAAAGGAACCCTTCTTTCACTTTCTGTCACTTCTCCTTGCCATCACTTCATCTTGTTTAACATGTGAATGCCCACTGTCAGAATATCATCAGGATTTTAAAGTTGATTAAACTTTTTGGTAAACAATTTTTACTTTAGTGTTTTACACAGAATTTGAAAAATGCTATTCCTTAGCCTTCTGTAAGAGCTTCTCTTGAGTTTTGTCTTATTATGGCTAATGCTGTAGCTCTTTCTTTTATCCAAAGATTATTCCCTATTGATATACTTTGTAACCTATGAAGGTGAAAAGTAGGTTTTCTTGATGATTTGCACTTCTAAAGGTGGTTCTAACGCCTTCAATATGAAGACTGGGTTAAATACAGTGTATTACATCCATAATTTGAATTGTATTATCTCAGACTATTTATGCTGCTGCTAAAACAGGTGAAAGATTTTTATTATGAGACTGAACATTTTCCTTTCATGAGTTTAGAGTCCTCCATTGACATAAAGAGAAAGAAAGGCTTTCCATTTTTTCCTTTACCTTGACATCTTCCTCCATCTATTTTGAGAATAAAACACTACTTTTACTTTTGTACCAAAAGTTCAACAAAGTGGCTTTCTAGATAAATTATTTTGCCTCAAAACTCTCTGTCATGTCAAATCCAAAGGTAAGACAAGTCATAACTTCTTTAGTCATGCACTGGGGCAAGTTCATATTTCCACAGAACTGAGTCTCTGACTATGAACAAAAAGAAAAGAAGTTTGCCAAGAAAATTATGCTGCACTGCTGGAACTGTGCAAAAGCTTGCAAAACTGACCATGTTATCAGTGGTTACAGCCAGCTTAAGTTGTGTACTTTGATAATTTCAACAAAAAATGAATGTTAGTAGCCTTTTACTGCCATATGGCACCCACTTTTGAAGGCACTTTGTTAATGACTAAAAGGAGGTAGAATACTTCCTTTTTAGAATTTAAGCTTCTTGAAAGACAAGTCCTACTGTTTCTATTATGCAGATATCTTAAGAGGGTCTAACTTTTGCAGGGAAAAAAACCCTGTATGTTTCAGGCGTTCTGACTTGGTAAGAATTACAAAATTTCTCACCCTTTCCTCCCCATCAAATCAGGAAAGTCAGTAATAAGTCCTATCCACACCCAAAGAGCCAAAAGCAGCAGAATGATCTGTATATCCTATTTCACCCTGAGTCAAAACAAAGGTTATGGTGACATTTAGTCTCTATATATATAAGCTACACCAGAGATATCAATGAAGATGCAAGAATCCTATTACCGCTCCCCCAAATGTGGCATCTATGAAAACAAACAAAACCAAATTCCTGAGAATCTTGCTATGCCTCAGCATCAGAACAGTGCAAGTGTAATGAATCAATGCCTGAAGGTAATTCTAGTTAACATCAGACTTCTGATGTAACACGGACCACAACTTCAGACTCAGATGTACTTTTGGAGACATCAGCCACGCTGTTTCTTAGAACAGGAGCAGCATTCTACCAACTCCTTTGAATTCATGCACTATGCCATTTAAAATATTTACTTAAATATGTGCATTTCCACGAAAGAAACAGTGCTCTTCGTATAGCATAGACCCTCTGAAGTCTTATATTTGAAGAAAAGGCAATTTAAAAAATTTATTGAAAACTTCTAAACAAAACAAACCAAAATACAAAAATCAAATCTGGAAGAAACAGATGCAACAAGCTGCTCATATTAATAAGGCCCAAGGCAGGTTCAGACTGAAACATTTTTCTTTGAATATAAGTATGTTTTTCTGTCATTTAAAGTAGCGTTGGCACACATCATCCTTTGACACAACCATTCTGAATCTTTATTGTTGTAAAATGAAGTCACCATATCGAGGGAGAGGAAAAAGGAGAGGAATAGCTCTACTAATTGTGCATTCATCTTTAAATTTTTGATCAATGAGAACATTAAATGCCAAAAAAGAAGATAAAAGGGAAGGTGGAAACCCAGATTTTTCTTTCATGTCATCTAGTTTTTCTAACAATTCTAGAAAATACATGCTCAAAGTTCATTTTTAGAAAAGACATACATTTAAGTCTTGAAAAATTATTGTACTTGTGATTAAATCTAGATTATAAGTTAACATATTTACCTCATTTTATCAGAAAGATTGCCTCAGTATCAAGAATTGCTTGTTCTTGACTGATGCAGTTTTTCATTATTGTATGGAAACAACTCATCAAAAATAGATTTGGGGAATGGGTTGGAGTTCAGTTGCAAACAGCCGACACCTTAATGATGGGTTTCCAGTTCAAGAATTGTCCATTCCCCTTGAGGGGATGAGCAGTCTTCAGATGAAAAGCTTGCCACTGTGATGCTTGCTGAGGAATCGTCAAGGGGAGACATGAGTTCAGTCCACCTACTGAATGTGTCAACTTGTGATGTACCCTGAGGATTTGAACCATCTCGTGCCAGAAACAGTGTCTGATTGATAAGACATTGTGCTAAGTTAAGGTCTTCAGGAACAGAGTTTTTGAAATCTATGTTTGAGTCCTGCTCAGATAACAATTGCCTGAGAAGAGTCCAGTCCTGTTCTGCAAACTGTTGATCTTCAAAATCCACCTCTAGAACTGCTGTTTCTGAATCCATCCTCTGCTCAATTGCTTCTCCAACATCCATCTCATATATTGGAGAAAGGGTTTTTGAAGGCCGATGTTCATACATGCAGGTTTGTGCCACTGTGTCATAATCATCTATGTCTCCTGAAATAATTCACAATACTGTACAATGTAAAAATTGTAGATGATCCTCCCCTCAGGGCTGTGTAGAGCAAAATTTAATTCATTCAGGAAGGACAATCCAATCGGGTTAAAAAAGGGGGGATGGAGGGTTATACAAAATTGACAAAATTTGAGGCATTTATTTCCTATATAAAAAACAAAGTATGATTTATAAATTAAGTTAAAGCAGCAATCACCACTGGTAATTAACAACAACCTCCATAATTAAGTTTCTGATACAGAAAATGACAATGTAAATATACACTTAATGCACATGAAATTTCTCATTTACTACATAAATTAAATTTAGACCAGGAGGTGCATAGAGGGAATTAATAGAGAATGATTACTGAATGGTGACTTAAGCTATGTCAGCTTAGAAGAGAATTAAAACCAAAATTGTTTATCCACAGGCTTATTTCTACACTGCACATGCAAGGGCAGCTGCAGGCAAGGGCAAGCAAACTTAAAAAAAAATAGTACAACTTTTAATGTCTTCTTGTTCTGTGGTCTGGCTGAACATAGATCATCATCAGTTTCATTACTCTTGAATACACAATAGTTGTAATCAACACTATTGTATATTTTTGATGGGATAAACAGACTGAATTATTGATATAAAGAAGACAAAACACAAAACTAGACAAGTATTCATCTAGCTACATGAAACAAGGTAGAACTTCTTTGTATATAAGCATCAGTTCTAAGTATAATCTCTCTTTTATGAAATAAGCTTCTACTGGCAAAATTTAGAATTTTAGACATCTCATAAACTCTAAAGCAGAGTTCAAACCTGCTCCCACTGGTGTATATGGCAAATATTCAGTTATATTCAGAGGGAGAAGGATCCAAATTTGTATATAATATATAAATAAATAAATTACAACAATAATGCATATAGCTGTTCAGGTAAACAGTTCAGTGCGCTTTAGTTAAGGTTATTACTTTAGTTATTGCACATCCCATTCAGACATATTATATGTTGTCAAGCAGACAAAACAAATACTAAGATTCCATCAAAAGCTGATGCTGTCAATGTCAGATTGGATCAAAAATAGCTGAAGTACAGACAACTGCATCCAATCTTTCCTTTAGCATTACATAAAATCTCTTTTCTTGTAGTCAAGTTTCTCATTGAACAGCTGGGTATTGACGGATATTTCAAACAGACAAGCATTCTCTACCCAAGTGAAATACTTAAAAATATTTAAATTTTGTATAGTTTGAGCCAAAATTACTTCAGTTCAGGATTCAATCCCAGACAAACTGCCAAAGCTTTCCCTATTAATTTGTTTTTGAATGACTGAATGTTTCTATTTCTGTACATTACCTGGAAGTAAATCAGTATTAGCGCATTCAGTAGTTGCTGGTTGACTGTCTCTCACTTGACCTTCCTGAGTCAGTGTCTGATTCTTACTGGCTTCTACAGGTTTTGCAGAGCTGCTCTTTTGCACATCAGAATTAGCTTCTCTCTGCTGAAGATCCAGATGACATGGTCTTTCTTGAGATTTTGTATCATTATCTAAGTACTTATTGCACTGGTGAAACTCACTAGCCACCTCATTCTTTGTATTTACTTTCTGTTTTTCTCCTGGACATGGACTGCCTGCTGAATATGCTTCCTCTGGGCACGTTTGTTCCGTCATTGAAGCACCTTGATTCTCCTTTACTTGGATTTCAGTACTGTGAAGATGCAGGAGAGAACTTCCACTTTTATTCGATCTATTGTCTCTATCCTTGTGCTGTTTGCCATCCAGGAATCCATCTTCAGTTTCCAGTGAGTATCTTGAATAAAACTTTCCATGGTGCTCTTGAGAAACACTGTCAAATACTTCTGAAGGAGTAAGAGAATCTATTGAGTGCTGACGTGGAGTTTCCACTTTTTCATCAGCTCCCAATTCTTCACATTCATCTACTGAAAGCAAAACAGATCGTTTAAAATTTTTAGTTTTAGAAAACTCCTGACTTGCAGTATCATTTTCTGTTGCATCCTCAAAGGCTAAATTATCGATTCCTTGGAACTGTTGAGCAGGAACATTTGATGGTGGAAAGTTCTCTGCAACATTTTCTGCTTCAGATCTGTCATCTTCTGTTTCATCAGCAGAAGAAGACACTTGGTCTGCTTCCGGAGTAAACTGTGCATTACCAAAAGCAGAACTTTTGCTTTCTCTAGTATTGGTCCGTGACCTCTCTTGGTGGGACCAAATTTCAGGTCTTTTTCTTGGTATTTCATCATCACTTGTTGAATTAACACGGAAGAGATCAGAACCCTCTTTTTTCATTTTCACTTCTATTCTTAGGCTGCTGTCATAAATTTTTAATTCCTCAGGTGTACTTGTGTCACTGCTGCTTCTGCCAAGAAAATCATGACATAACATAGTACTGCATTTAGAAATCCCTCTTTCATTGGATCCCTCATCATCCTGAGAGCCTCCAGCATCATAATCTTCTGATCTTGGTTTTATATCATCAGAGGATGTGGTTGCACTGCCAGTATCTGATTCCGGACTCTCTTTTGGATCTACGGCACCAGTACTCCAGTGGTCCACAAAAGGAATTTCTGCATTTTCATGGTTTTCTGGCATTTCTGTAGGATCTATAAGCTCTGTGTAACTAGGTGAATATTTTTCTGTTATTTGTTCTGTGGAACATTCTGAAGCATCATCTAAATCTGTTGTAACTGATTTATATTCAGTCAAGGCTGATGTATCACACAGTTCATCAGCTGTAAGAAATCCCTCCATATGGATCTGAGGAGATGATGTCTCCTCCTCTTTATTGGTTACTTGGGAAAAGCTTGACAAAGCATTTTCACCATAGTTAAGACCCATTTCAGAGTTTATTTTATCACTCTGTTCACTACAGACTTTAGCTGCTTTTGAATCTTTCACCATTTCTCCTATAACAGTAGCTTTTTGATTGGTTTCCTTGGAAGTGTCTGAATATCCATCATTGGAAGACTCTACAGGACAGTGAAATTTAGCTGTATTACCATCTTTCTTTTGATCTTCAATCTTTCTAATTCCAGTCTGATCTCCACAGATTTGCCTTGTTTCCATGTCATTCTGTAGTGAAACATTCAGTTTATAAATAGTTTCTTCTGCAATTAGAGGAGAAGAAGATTCGGATTGTATTTTGTATTGAACATTTTCAGAAGAATCTGATAATTTTTGGAAATCTGATTTATTGGATTGACAAGACTCCAGCAATTTATCATCACTGCTACTTTCCATGGCAGGTTTTAAAGATTCATTTGCAGAAGAGCATTCATTATTGTCATGAAGCTGACCTGCCACAGCATCAGCTGTGTTTTTCTCAAGTTTCTGTCCTGAACCTCTGTGCTCAGAGGTGTGCACATTTTTCTGGACAACGGGAGATTCACTCCTTGAATGCTTTTGAGCAGAGGACTGAGATTTTAATACAGCTGTTTTCTGTTTTGGGTCTTTACTATTTGTAATCTCACCATACTTTGATGGAGCCAGCTTAGGTGTTATTTTTGCAGTGGCTTTTGTTACAGGTGTTTGTGACTGCTTAATACTCTTCTTCTTGGCTGAAGGATGTTTTTCTGGGAGTGTTGTCTGAACCAGGTGTTGTAACACATTTTTTTCTTCGCTATGTTTTGGAGACATTGCTGATCTCACTGAATTTGGTGATTCTCCCTGAGGTCCTAACAAACAGCAAAAGAGAGTATAAAGATTGTATATGCCAGTCACAGTATATGCACCAATTTTATGTTAGTGTTTGTTTATGTTGAGAAACAAGTTACTCAGCTTTTTTTTATGTAAATAAGGGATTTAAGGCTTGTTAAAGAATTAAGATTTGAGATCTTAAACAATCATTAGACAAAAATACCATCTTGGCACCTTTAAAGCAATTCATAGCATATACATACAGGAATCACTTCAGCCTGTAACTGGAGTAGTCATCCCTGGAGTAGAAAGCAGCAGCTCTCTAATAATGCACAGAAACACTACACAGCAGCTTAGCACAGGAAGTGATGAGTACTGTATCCAATTTATATTGTAGAGGAAATGAACAGAGGCAGAAAATAATGACATTAGTTATAATGTGATTAGAATACCAGAATTGATGTCCCTGCTCAGTCAGAAGGTACTGCAAGATCTTTAATGACCACAAATTGACAGAACCTTTGTTTTCTACATCACAGTGTATTTAAGATAACTTGAATATTGGAGCTCCATCCTTAACTCTTTGTGTCTTTATAAAGCAGAGTTACATCTCTGTGTTCTACAGTGTCATTTCCTACACTTGCTGTCAGTAGCTGTTGCAATCAAGTATTTGTTCAGGGGTCAGTGTCAGTAGTGCTACTGCTAGGGGAGAACACCAAAATAGGGAGGCATAAAGCAGTCTGCAGTCCAGATCTTTGATGCTTGTTATAAATGCTCAGCCTACAGAATTTCTGTAGAATTTAGTCATGGCTCCAAATGCAGAAGTGCAGGGAATCAGCAAACAGAAGACTCTGCAATGCAGATTAAACAAGCAGCAGAAAACACCAACTGGCAGTGGAGACCGTCTTTTAAGTATTTTGAAGTTGACACATTAATTTGCATTTTACAGTTTAGGATTGTCACCAAAAGTGAAATACGGAAAAAACCCAGAATTCTTCAGAAGATTTTTCCAAATACTTGTGCTAAAGAGCAAACAAAACCCAAAGCTTTGCATAAGAGTGGAAGATCATTTAATTGCTGTATGAAACTTTACCTTGGGTCTTGGGAGAATTGGTAGGTGTGTTTTGAGCCTTTTGCTGTGCTGCAGAATTGGTACTCACAGCCCCTTTTTTCTTTAGAACAGCTTGTACATTTTGCTCATTACACCCTTTTCCTGTTGATTTTTTTGTCAGACTGCAAAGAAATTATTATATCCATTATTTCCAAGCTTAGATCTAGCAATGTTTAATTATATTAAAACAAGCAGTATGTTTTAATGTGCACACATATATAAACATTGGAAATGCAACCTAAAAATTAAACTTTTAAAAAATAAAAATTAAATGTATATCTGTATTTTAAATTGATATACAAACACTTATATATAATGACCCATTTCACAATTTCATGGTGCTTCAGTTGTCTCCTGATCAGTTTAATCTAAGCTATTCCAGAAACAATAAGTTTATACCACCTTGTGTAGTCATTAACTGTTCCAGTATGCAGAATTCTGAATGACCTATAACAATTTAAAAATGATTAGCATGAAACAGTCCAACACAAAAGCCAATTTTATCTTTACAGCAATGTTTCCAATAGCTAGCTCAAATCGTTTTGCAATTAACATCCTACAGACAACCATTCCCAGATTAAAAAGAACATCTAACAGTAAGTTTAATAGTTCACCTGAAACTTTTTTCCTGAACTCATAAACACATATATGAAGCAGCATATTGATTTGTAACATACCTGCTTGTTGTCACATTAGCCTCGAGCTCAGTCTTTTTTTTTTTGGTGGTGACTCCATTTGATATCTTCACAGATGCCTTTGTTTTCACTACTGTAAAGTAAATTCAAAGTTAATTACAGGGGGAAATGCATTTCATATAAGTACTGAAAAAAAACTAATACATGAAGATGAGTTATTGAGGAAACCATCCATGCTAAACTTGTAAAAGGTTTACCATTTTTGATGGCTATCAATTGACCATAAAGTCAGTTAATACTTATTTATAGGTAAAGAATGAAACTCTTATCAATTTATAGTAGATTTTCCTAGAGCTTCCCAGGCTGGTTTTCAGTGTACGACCAGCCTGTGACAAATCAGATGAGGCCTTTAAAAAAGAATTATAAAAAATTACCAGTCTGTTTTTTCCCTTCCTCTACCAATTTTTCCTCTTTGGGTTCCTCTGTCTGTTCACTGGCAGTCTGGATATCCATGTTTGAGTTTCCTGACTTGCTGGGAGTTGCTGCTACAGTCACCAAGGAGGGAGATTCCTTCCCTGTGGTTTTTTTCAATGGTTTTGTTTTGTTCTGCACGCTTGAGGTTACTGTCAGCACTTTAGGTCTGGCACCTGCAATTTTTCCTTCATGATTCTTCAGTCCTTTGCCACTTCCTGAATTTTTTTGTCCACTTGCAGATGATGTCTTTTCTATATCTTGCTTGGTAAGCATGCTTTCAGCCTTCACATTTCCATTATTTTCTATTTTTGTCTTTATAACAGCTCTAGCCTTTGGCGAAGCAGCTTTTTCCCCAGGTTTTGAATCCTTAGTAATCTTGGAAACTACTTTTTTGCCATCTTTCCCCTTTACATCCTCATGCTTTGAAGTCTTATTAACAGTGTTTCTATTGTTGGTGGATGTATGTCCAGATGCTCCTAATCCATCAGATTTCATTTTATCCTGATTAGTGGAAGAATCTCCCCAGCAATCTTTCTTGCTGTGTTCTGCCCAGGAAGTATTCCTTAAACCAACAGATGCTGTAGTAGTTTTATTTAGCTAGGGAAAAAAAATGGCATCAGAAAAAAACCCAAACAAAACACTTGCAACACCAAACTTAATCTTATAATTCTGAAACACATCTACTGTCAAAGTAGTATGTGAATCTAAAGCAATAAGATTCAACATAGAAATAAATTTATATATATATATGTATATATATACATTTTAGCTCAGTTTGCTGGCTTTCAAGTATGTAAAAGTAGCACAAATCACCCATGTGAAGTACTGCTTTACATAGAGGAGATAGAAATACCTATGCAGAGTTTCATTTTTACTTTGGACAAATTACTCTGTAATATTTATTTATATGTATTATTAGTGTCTGCTGAAGTAAGAGATTTTTTTGAGCTACATGTGCATATTTTCCAAAGAGGAATAAAGAATATGCATTATTACAAAAGCCAAAAATTATTTTACAATACATGTGATGTTTTTAACCATTACCAACAGTGTATCCACAGAGAAATGAAAATGTTCATTCTCTCACGTAAAGAGGAACTGACACATGGAGAATTAAGTACATGAAAGGGAATCTTTGTAATACCAGTGTCATATCAATGCCTCCAAAACTGCCAAATCATGTGAAACCCATACTGGTTTTCTACCAATTAATAATACAGTTTTGAATATGAGTTTCAATAGAAGAGTTGTTGAGGGCACTAAAAGATATCTTTCAGGGCAGGGAGTGTAACAGACTCAGTGCTGTGGTGGCTTGTAATAATAGCAGAGATTCATTAGCTCAGTAGCAAACCATTTGCTCTGGGAAACAGATGAGTTTCATTATGTAGCAAGAGAGGAATGTGAGATTCTGAACACAAATTCCTGTCTTTTATTTGAGCTTATCTGTTTGAAAATGTAGCAGACACAGACTGATTCCTAAAATGTTTCCAGTAATTAATATTACTGATTGGGCAGAAACAACAGTTCACAAGAAAATACAGATTTTTCAAAACCAAGTTCCATTATGCTACATGGCAAATTAGTATTAATTTACAATAAATAATGGAAATAGTTTTGTTTGCAATTATTTTGTTTTTAATGTTTGGATATAAATGTTTACCTGAGAGCTAGTGAATACAGGTTTTTTGCCAAGTCTTCGGTCATCACCCTTGTCAAATGCAGCTGTACAAGGAACAAGCAGTTTCTTTACTATTTGGCAGGAAAGAAGGGAGGCAGAAATCCAGCCAGCCTACTCAATTAACATCATCTGAAATCAGAAGGCAGTTCTTTGGGTACTGCAATTATTCTAGAAAGGCTAATTTTGGTGACATGGCAAATGTTAAGTGGAAATACATGGTTTTATGTTTGGAACAAAAAATGTGGGATCTGTAATGAGGTCACATGGCCATAAGCAAGTTGTTTAACTCTTCTCTTTCCCCATGTCCATAGTAAGACTTTTGCTTATCCAAGCTTAATTCATTTAAAGCTAGCAGTGCACTGAGACCTTTGAAAGTGTACAAAATTTACAGAAAGATACCTTTAAATTAAGAGTACTAATGACTTTTAAGTGATGTACTGTTATTTAAAAAATACTTATTTGTACTATAAGAGAAAAGACTAATTACATTAAAGTACATTATATTAGTTTTCAAAAGTGGTAAAGCCAAAATACCTAAATGTACACACTAAGGTCATAGTGCCTCTTTAGACAGCATGCACTGTAATGTCATGAGAATTATCCCTGTGATTGTCATGTGGAGTTTTCAGGGACTGAATGCCTTTTTTTTTTATCTGATGTGCTCTGGGAGGAAGCAGTTTTCAGCAAAGCTTTTAAATCAAAAGCACTTGTAGAATAAAAAAAAGATATTTATAGACATTGGACAGACCCAGAATCAATAGGTTTCATTTATGTCTGTATTCATATTGCAGCTGAAAAGAAGGTTTTGCAAAAAAATGTTAAAAAAATTAAGCACTCAGTGCCTCATGTTCTGATGTACTATTTATACCTGGAAACATTTTTGGTATGTATAATACAAAATTTCTGCTGAATTCTTACGAAAGATACTAAAAATAATTTTTATATAGGTCTCTAGAAATCACACAAAAGGTATGCTGAAAATGGCACCCCAGGGATCTAATCCTTTTTTGTAGCAGTGACTCTGCACATTAATACATACCAATATATAAAGACAAAATCCATATAAACTTGTGCCTAAGAAAACACAAGACATGTTGTAAATTAAAAAAAACACAATATCATCCATCTTCTTTTGGCATTTTTCCTCCTCTATCACAGCCTTCTAATTCTACATAGGCTAAATTTCTGGAAGAAAAACCACCACTAGAAATCTATAAGATGAAAGTTGACTTAAGTTATCCTAGACATATTTCACCTGAAGATTAAAATTTATCTACAAATATTGTGTGATTGCTTTGCCTGTAATTAAAACCAGATAATTTACACACACATTTCAGCCTTTCCACATTTAAAAAGTATGCAACTTCAGTTAGAATTTAACCTAAGAGAAAACAAAACAATTTCTGGCAAGATGGAGTTTGGACAACTAAGGCACACCTTGATTTTAAATGGTTTTTTTGTATTGAAAGCACTAGTGTAAAGCAGCCTAAACATTACTCACATTAGGGACATGATCATCTTAAAAGTAAAACACCCCAAATCAGAACTACCCACCCCTTTTTCTAAAGCCAGCTCCTCATCTTCCGAAGGATTTTATAATCCAAAAATAAATCCTAACCCTGTTTCACACAGTAGCATGAGATACTATTTGACTACATTTCTAAATCATGCTTAGAAAGACTGCACATTACAGCATGTAATTGTAGAAAAAAATTTTCATCTACCTCTAGGCATAAACACTTTTATAACTATCATATCCTAGCTACTAATGTGTTTAACAAAAAGGAAATAAAAATGTTTATTTCTCCTTTGAATCAAAAGCAATTTTAATTCAGAGTATTTAACATTCTTTTCTTTTATAACACTGTACTGTCAAAGCTAATATTAAACCATAACCTGAACTCCATCATCAGTTCTGTACCCACAGAATACTCGTGTACTTCAAAACAAAGGAGGGTTCAGAACAAAAACTCCTTTTTGTTGAAAGTGCTGTCTGTTCCAATGTTGAGAGCACACCATGCAGCTCCTTAGGGGCTCTGCAGCAGCACACACAGGATCACAATGCCAATCAACAGAGAAGTCCAGCTATCTGCATTTGCTCCGTGCCCAGGATAAGCATTATGCAAGAGCCAAGCAATATTTACACATCATGGAGAAAACGATAAAGGACACAATCGGAATTCATAGAACGGATAAGCTGCTTTGTGCAAATTTAATTAATCCACAGCTCTTATCTCCTTAAAAATGAGGCAGATAAGGTTTTTTAATCCTACTGCAGTGTTTTCAGTAATTCAGAGTAGCTGTAAACAAGAATAGAATCCATCTGCATGGCAGTGGGGGTGGGAGGTTTCTATCATACATACTCCTAAAAAGAAAAGCAGGGAGGACTTTTCACAGAAAATGACTTACTGATTCCCATGTTCGAAACTAGCTAAGCATGCCATCATGCTTCTATTCTAAACATACAGCAGCACAAATTTTGCTTTAGTTTGTATTAGGCTCCACAATTCCACCTGCATTTTATCTACTAAACCGATTGCTAAAACATTCTAATGCCATTTGATGCCAGACATACCTGCTTGTATTTTCTGTTGATGGTCTGGCCTCATCAGCTTCCAGCCTTCTGTGTGACGAACAGCATAAAAAGACTGAACCAGGAAGACCCAGAGCTTATCACGCAGCGCCTGGATCTTGCACGTAAAACCCTGTGTTCAAGTAACAAATCAGCAGCTGGCGAGGGGCATATTGTCATAGCAACCAGTCATTATTCCTTTCAGAATCTACTTACTCCCTAAGCTACATCAATGATGTCATCACTTATATTTTATAACGGTCTGCTAGATGGAGATGCTGTTTTTGAAGGATTATTGCCCACCACAGTGATTTTTTCTATACTTTAAAACATACAAATTATAGCACTAGTAAACACTACATTGCTCTTTTTTTTCTTTTTCTTTTTTTAAAATGAACCCCATAATAGCTCTTTGCTGTCAGCTGTGTCACAACAAGGTCAAATACTCCAGGGAAAAACAATGTATTTGATTAAATTTTCATTGCTTTGACCAAATAGATCTACAATAGCACCAGATTGCAGTAATTAATTTTTCATTTATTTTTCATTCTTTGCCATACTATTTATGAATTATTCCCAGAATTACAGTCAACCACAGCTTCCATGTCATTATTTAGACTGTGTAAGCATACATGGTATGTTACACACATGGAGCCTGACACCTCCACCCAAGCCCAAAAACACACACTGGATTAAGTTGCAGTCCTTGCTTTAGAGGACAGTCTTAAACAAACGCAAATGTATCTGTGACTTTCACAAAAAAAAAGAGGGGAAAATATATAGGGAGAAACAGAATAAGCTCTCTTCCCCTGTAAGTTTTAGGTAATGCAACATTTTGATAAGTTTTTTCTCATCACAAATTTAAAGTGATGGTAAAGATCAATAGGGTAGTGTTGCCCATAGAACTTGTGTTTTCAGTAATACACAGGAATTTTTTGATTGCCATGGATGGGGTTTCTCTTTAAAGTAAACAAAATGCCTAAGTTTTCTGTACTTCCAAAAGAACCTTGGATTTATGCAGATGCTTTTCTGCGTGACCCCAATTGCTCAACTGAGCCATCTGAGTTCACACCACATCATCTGATTTGAACCATTACATGAAACAATATCAGAACAGTTTTCCTACAAACACTGCACATTGAAAACCTACCATCTCCTTCACATTTGCAGAGTCCAACAACATGTCCACAGCTACAAGAAGAAAGCAGCTATTTTCATTATTAATGCTTTTTTCAGTTGCATTGAAAATTACTTCTAGAAGGTCAGGTTTGCTGCTCATCGCCTGTGCCTGAGGAAACAACAAAAGGCAGTCGTTTAAAACAAAAGAGTGTACTTTGTATGCAAAAGCATTACTGAGCAGAGAGGATCTGCTAACAAGCTGTGCAGGAGGTACTCCAAAGCTGAACATCTTCTTTTGTATCCATTCCATAACCCCACCCCTCCAGGCCTCTAGCAAATTATCCCGAGTTCTCTCTCATTAACGGAAATTGTAGGAACAAGCACACTGTGATGACTTTACAGCCTCATGCAACTCTGGATCCAAAACCAAATTATTTTAACATCTCCCTATTTATTTTTTTTTACTCCTTTATACATATTAAAAGATATTTCACTGGAGAAATAAACTAACTAGATGACTAGGTATGTTCTCATCAGAACCTACAGCATTGCCACATCCTTGCAACTCACAGCAAAAATCAGTTCGAGTGTACTGCTCATACTCACAGTCTTGTAAGTACCTGCTGTTATTCCAGGGGTCTGCCAGCTTTTTCAAAGCTCATATCTATACTTAACTCTTTCCAACACAGGAACTGTCCCACTAAATAAACTGAACGTTTGCTTAACTGAGGCACATAACCCGAATGCAGCATCAGCCCTGTGTATCAAACCATTTATGTGCTTTAAAACCTGAAAAAACCCACCTTCTGCCTCCCCTCACACCTTAGTGCTGCCTAAGTTTTTAAAATTTTTTCTATAGAATTGTACTTCAAAGCAAAAGTTGAAACTATTTCAGTAATGTAGCAGCCTGAACTTTCAAAAATGTGATATAATTCAATTTAGGTGGAAGCATATAATAACTTGAGGGCACTTTTACCTGCAGCAAAACAGAGAAGCCTTCACTTTGTACTACGTGTAGGAAGTTTGCAACAATAAATGTTACACACTCCTCGTGTAGCCGTGATGCCAAAGCCACAGCTGTCTCTGTCCACTTCACTTGGGGAAGGCTATTGATCAGCCGGTCACTCTCCATCAAAAGGAAAGCAGCATTCTTGTGGTTCTTAAAACAAAAACAGAAATTAGCCTGTTGCCAAGTAGTTACCTAAAGAATTGCTGACTGTAAAATAGTTTCTGTTCAGTTAGTAAACTTTTGCACAAGGATCCAATCATGTAATTATTTTATTTAAATAAATTTCGATTTTTTACAATTGTTAATATTATACATGTCTTTGAAACTAAAGCAGAAAAAGAAAAATCTATTGGTTTCTTTTGCCTGAAGTTAGGTAGTAAAGTTTTCAGTACTTTTTATTGTATTTTTTTTGACTGTGTCATTACATACTCTAGTCCTGAAGAAAATAAGGCAAATGTTAGCTGGAGAAGCTGAACAGAGAAAAACATTATAGGTCACTGAAAGATGTAATAAATTCTTGAATAAAACAGCTAAGTTGAGGTTTTAGGTGAGTGGGGATGGCCCAGCATTTGTGATACAGAGAAAATGTTTCCATAATTATGAATTCTTTTGCTTTATTTAAAGGAGTCAGACAACAAATATTTGTCTTCCTAGATGGAGTTTTAACTGAACTTATCCTCTTTGTCGTCTACAGTTTCTCAAAGAAAAGCAACTGTTTTGTTTCTAGTTACATTTAAAGCACGTGAACAGAGCTGTTAATATTTATTACCCCAGTTTGTGTCTTTGCTTCTTTCATGCATTGCATCAGCACAGTACCTGAGGGCAGCTTCTACTGGGTAACACATCACTTGAAAAGAACGTGGAATTTATGGTTATCCACATTAGAATGGCCTGAAAGCTCTATTCAGCATGACCTAGCAGAACACTGATAAATTATGCAGTAAGATCAGTAACACTGGAAAAAGCAACAACTCATATAAATATTTGACGCAAAACCCCCTACTGCAAATTCAGATCACAATCACATTTGTCCTGTGCAACTTAGAAAGCAAGGGGTACCTTCTTTGTTCATATTATAGTTAAAACATAAAATCTGACCATCCACTGTTCAACCAAATTTTAAAAATTATTTTATTAATCTCTGGGCAAACTCAGTTTGTTTTTCTGCAGATCATGTAAATTAAGAATTACATATATACTTCTGGTTTGATTTTGCTCCCACTGGACTCAATTACAAGCTTTTTGAATTGTCTAGAATTCCATGCCTGCTCACATGGCAATAAGCATTTACTCCCATTAGACACTTCCAGTGAAATATAAAATGCCGTCATCGACTTCTAATTAAATCAGCACTTTGTAGGAGTGGTTCTGACTGAAGTTTACTTCTCTTATTGTACTTTTTTCCTAACCATTCTAAAGTGGAGTCCACTTTACTGATCTAAAAAACAGCAATTTTCTTGCATGAAGTTGAGATCTCAAGGGATAGGTACCCATAAAGCACCAGGACAATGCTTCAAATGGCCCTCCCATTTTAATGTTTTTGTGTTCATCATTGTGGTTTCCCACGGATTTTCCCATCAGCAATCTCTTTTTCTTTGTGTCTTTCTTTCCTCTAAAGGGCTGTCACATTAACTAGGTTTCACATTTCCAGGACGGGTAAGTGAAAGGATCAGCAGTTATACTGCTCAACTGGGCGGAACTGTTAAAGTTTTACAGCAGAGAACTCCAGCAGCAGAGAAAAAGGATTGTAAAACATACAGTAGCCCCTGCAAAATTAATGTCAGACCTTTTTTTCTTCATCCCTCAAGCAGCCTTAAGCAATTTTGCAGATTGTGAAAAACTCCCTTGGAAATTCCACAAGTTTTTGGAAGGGGTGTCTTAAATGCTTAAATGAATGCTCACCAGAACCATTCTCTGGGCAGAAAAGGCTGATGCTTTATTGTTTAATTTTGCAACTCTAGAAGCTTTCACGACTTCAGCCCATAAAATAGCAGTGCATCTTGCAAAGACACACCAACACAAATTTTAAATCAATAATATGGGAACTAAAGCACACTTTAGTCCAAACTGCAAAGACCTTCGAAGCTGGGTACACAACTGGGGCAGTACCAAGTTCCACAGTGCCATAAGTGTTCTGCAAATGCTGGCAGCTTAAAGGTAGCACATGTATTTCAGCACAAACTGTAACCACAGCACCTTCATATACTAGAATGAGCAGAGGGGAAGGAAGGCCTGAACATTTACCTGTAAACTGTCCCAATAATGTTGCACAAGGGCCTAGAGAAGAACCTAGACTGTGTCCATGAGCGCTTGTGGCTACAGTACACACCTGAGGTAGTTTGGAGATGGGTTGTGGTTTAACTGTGGACAGCTCTACATCTGAAAATGTTACTTAAAGCTTCTCAAATTTTATATAACATGTATGACACACAAAGCTATGTGTGTATTCTAGGAACAACTCAGTATACTGATCCAATATAGTGGCAGAACACCTTGTATCTTGAGATACTAGGCATACTACTGAGGTATTATAGCTGCCATCTTTATTCTGTTAGATTTATGCATTCTGGTAGAAGGACTGTTCAGGTTTTAAAACTGTGGATATTCTCAAGCTTCTCTTGAT
This sequence comes from Climacteris rufus, assembly GCA_013398175.1. Classification (NCBI taxonomy): domain Eukaryota; kingdom Metazoa; phylum Chordata; class Aves; order Passeriformes; family Climacteridae; genus Climacteris; species Climacteris rufus. The sequence continues at coordinate 52,644 of VZRZ01001384.1, forward strand.
CACAGAATAAGCTGAGATGGAAGGGACCCTCCAGGATCATGGAGTCCAGCTCTTGGCCCTGCACAGCACCATCCCCAAGGGTCACAGCCTGTGCCCGAGAGCAGTGTCCAAACACTTCCTGAGCTCTGTCAGGCTTGGGGCTGTGAGCACTGCCCTGGGGAGCCTGTTCCAGTGCCCAACCACCCTCTGGCTGAAGAACCTTTTCCTAATATCCAAATTAAAGACACATAGCTCTGAAATCTGTTGTTTTTCAGGCTTTCACCTGAATTTGCAATTGCAGCTGCCATGCATAGCTGACCTGCTGGCATCAGCACTTTTAAGTACTCCATCATAAAAGACCTGAAAAAAAACAGTCCCAAGAAGGCTTCACAGTCCTTTCAGCAAGGGGTAGTTCTTGGCCAGAACCATTCCATAGTGCATCTCTTGAACCAGGGGTATGTTTGCCAGTGTGCACACCCATACCTGAGCTTTTTAGTTGGGGTCACTTCAGTAACACAGACAGGGGGACAAGGATTTCAGCATGAGATATATGAGATGCCACATATTTAGTTATCTGTTGTGTGCTAGAACCAAAATACTTCTGTGAATGTTATCTGAGCTAGTCAGATTAAATTTTTCTATGACAATCCACATTACAGCTACATAGACAGCCATACTTGGCAGCAGCTGTACGGATTTACTTTATTTCTACACACTTTTCATATATCTGTTACAATTCAGTGTATTTACAGGCTGAATACTCGACCAGATTTCTGTTAACAGGTCTAGTTCAACTCAGTTGCCTTAAGTCAACTCTGAGCATAGTTTTATACAGAAATACAATTAGAAAATACTTCAATTTAGACATGTCTAAATTGGAAGGAACAATGCACATATATGCCACAAAAAATGAATGCTGAGCTTTGGGTGGACCAATGTAGTACTGTTATCTGAGAAGTAGAAGATATGGATACTATACAGTTACTTTACTTTTGAAAAGTCAGCCTGCCTGTAAACAAATGGCTTATGATCACTGATAGCCAGTGATCACCTGAGGTCTGAAAAAAAAAGTCAGTTTTTTCTAAGTTTGAATACAGATAAAGAGGAAAAGGCAATCATAAATTATGTACGTGACCACCTAACACAGAAATTGACACAGTGATTTCCATATCCCACTTTCCAAATGGATAATCATAGAATCACAGGATGGCCTAGGTTGGAAGGGACCTTACAGATCATCTGGTCCCACTTTCCACTAGGCCAGGTTTCACAGAGCCCCATCCAATTTGACCTTGAACACTTCCATAAGGTTGCATTTTGATGTCACAGTTGTGTTTCATTAACATGTTTTCTATTATTATACTTGGACTTGGATGTGATGATGACTAGACTCTGTGCCATGAAGCATAACAATGACATCTCACATCAAAATAGTTTTTTAAATCGTTATTTTAATTGGAACTTTTACATAGTATTAATGTACTACAGATTTAAAATACAGTATTTATTATCTCTTAAATTACATTGTACAGCTAAATAATGAAAAAATTTACAACACTCTATTTTTATACAAAGCACACTACTTACCAAAGAGTTAATCAACATAGCAAGACAGTTGTTCTGAAGTTCAGTAGGTAAATTGGCAAAGCTTCTCTCTGACAAACATCTTACAAAATGTTTTCCTACCCATCTGTTGAAAAGAGAGCCATTCTTAGGTAAGGAAGATGAAAAATGTTTTATCTTCACTTGTTAGTATAAGTGATACCTCTAAAGTATTGTGAAGAACAAAATGCTTAAAACGTGAACATTCTATAAGCCAAAATAAACCCTATCTTGCAAAATAAAAAAAAAAGGCAACAGAAAGCAGAGAAATTCAAAACGAGCAGGATTTTATTTTATTTTACTTACTTCATGCAAGCAGCATATAGGTTTTCCACTCCCAATGAATGAGCAATAGCCATGCATTCTAGTACAGGTTGCTGTTTGCCAGGAACAGGCTAGAGTTGTCAGAAAATTATCACAATTATTGTACATTTTGATTTACAGAAACCACACAAAAGTACAAAACCTTCAGTTCAAACAGAAGTAAAGTTAGCTACCATGGCATTTAAGTTGGTTTGCCTTTATGCAGGATAGGGAAGTCATCTATTCCTACACATCAGTAAAGTAGGATTCAGCCTCATGAGCCTAATGCATCAAAATGCTCAGTTCTAAGCAGGTGCTTGTTTTTAAACTAATTTTAATGAACAGAAATTTTTTTCTATATATATGCCCACGAAACAAGATATGCAAATATATACCATTTCCAAACACCCACCAAGAACAATTACATTTACAATGGCACATATTAAATTATACTCAGTACAATTTAGTATATTGAATTAGTCGTGTGGAATACTGATTTTAATCAGCTGGGCCTTCCAAGTGTCTATAAACAGGTGGGTGATAGCACAGGCCTTACTCCCACCATCAATCCCAGGGAATTTAGCAGAACAGGGTCTGTTGACTTAAGCCAACACCTTGACCACACAGTTGTCACCTGTCCTGTCAATCTGATGTGATAAGTAACAGATTTGAAATTCTCAGGCTTTGTATCTCACAAAGCAGCATAAGAACTGACATACCTTTTGGAAAAAATTGCAGTAATCTCTTTTCAAAATGTAGATAGCTACTTCCTTTAGCCCATCCAGCCCATACATATCTGCGATGCCCAACACGCGACTAAAGAGAGAGCAGCAGCAACAGGAATCAAAAGAACATTTTCATATCTGCACTTTGCTTACAAGACAATTTACATGCCAATTGTACCTCCTTGTTCAGTCAGAACTTACTGCAGAAATAATAGATTGATAACCAAGGCTGACACTTGCCAAGAACAATATCCAAACAGACATGTACCCTGACCTGAGTTCAGTCAATACAAAAGCGAGCATCAGACACCAGTTGAGAAACTGCTTAGAAGACTTTCAGTTTCTCTATTTTAAGGATAGCAAATGAAAAAAAAAATATTTGTGCCAGTGGAGTTTTGGCATTTTTTCCCCAAAGATTACATAAAATGTTATTGATGACATCGCTATTAAAAAGCACAGTGAGCAAAGTAATAATTATTTTATATAATAATCAATTTTATTCTCTATATCAATTAATTACCTAAACGTTTATACTGGGGCATGTTATAAACAATTCCATATTTTTAGGAAATTGTAGCATTTTAATGTTTAGTGGCAGAGTTCAACACTTAATATATAAACGTTTTCAGCGAATAATTCACAAATTTCAGAATTTATTTCACTAACACAGGATTGTGTATAAAATTGTGATTAAAAACCATCTCAGAAGAAAATGCCAACATTCACATTGTCCCTTTATATCATCTTTAATGGATCTAAGACTAACTACCTAGCCTCCTCATCAATGCGAGTGATTATTTAAAAATAAATTTAAAATATTAACTGTTATACACTATCACACATTGTATATATTACTCTGAAAACTAAAAGGAAGGTACAGGCAAATTGGGAATTATTTTGGTATAAATCATCCTCCTGTCTTTCACTCTCCTCATACACTATTCCAAAAACAGCTGGCACACTTTTCCAGTAGCTGTCAAATAAACACAATTTCTTCACCAGCTTTATTTTTGGAATTTTCCTTTTGACTTTTACCTGAAAAAATACAGAACAAGAAAACAAACACAAACTACAATTAAAAAATAATAAAAGCTGACATATACCCAACATCAACTTTGTCTGGGAAGTCCAAAATAGCTCCATATATAAAATGCAAGATGACACTCATTTCTACATGGCTTATGCTGCAGAAAAAAAAAAGAAAAAATACAAATAAAGACATAGCTATAATAAAATGCACCACATTTCTTAGCCAAAGAAGTTGGTCAAAAAGCTGATATATCACCCATCGTTTGTGGGAATGGAAGGCAAATGATGTGATAAAATTAAAGCAGTAATTCAAGTTTACTGCAATGCAAAAGTACCTAAGTGGACTACATTTTGGGTGAATTTAGCTACTCAATAGTCTTGCTGAAAGTTTCTAATACTTTAAATCTTTAAAAATAAGTCATAAGCAGACTAATACTAATATTATTTGCACTGATAATATGCAGGAAAGATTTTTTGATCATTGCCAAGCTCTTTACCCGTAATAAGGCAACTATTAAGGAACTACATATTTTTAAATTGTTTTATTATAATTATTTTTAATTCTTGATTTTATGATACCTTTATATTTTCTGACAATAAAAATACATTTAGTAGTTTCATTACAATGCTAAGTAGGAATGTTACATTTCAAAATATTTAGAAAGTCTTTACTGAGATTAAAAAAGCTGGAAGTCTTACATGGTAGTGTTTCCATCCTTTGACAGTCCCAGCATCATAATGCAGAAGGGAACAGAATGCCTAAATGTACATGATCTCCTGGACAACACTTTCTTGTACTTGTGCACATACATTTTTGTGTGCAATCCTTAGGACCTACAAGTGCTTTGTACATTTGTGTAAATGGAACAGAGTCACACAGAGAGAGCTAAGACCCTTTAAAACATTAGACATGTTTAAGCAATTGACACTGATGACTAAAAACAAAAGGAAAAAAACCTCAATGTTGCAACAAGCCCAACCTTCAAATCAGCACAGTTGTCTTCCTGTATATCAGTACCCACAACAGCCATAAAGTCAGCAAGGAGTTTCCCCCCAGTCTTGACAGCTGTTACCTTCAGCAGAATTTTCATTATTTCAGAGTAAGCCATACGTACTTCATTTTTAAGTGTTTTAAAAGACTGCACAGAAGTCAGCAGTAAGCAGAAAAGTGAACTAGAAAAGGTAAAATTACAGATATGATTCATAATAACAGAAATTATGAGACATTGGCATGAGAATATAAAGATTCAGTACTTCTCAGAAGAATGTCTCTACTGAAAAATAAGGATGAAAATTTCTTAACCACACAGAAATCAATTACAGATAGAGAAGTGTAAACACCAGAGTAACTTGGTGACTATCAGCCTCTAAAACATACCGCAAAACTAAGGAGTAAATGAATTACAAGTATATTGTTTTACAAGGATTAGGAAGTTATAACCAAATCAAAAGATAACCTTTCTGATTTTGCAGCAGTATTATTACACTGACAGAAAACTAAAATGAACATTTGAGAAAGTATCACTTGGCCAACCGATTTTATATTAACACAAAGCAGTTACATTTTGCAACACTGTAAGGTACACAGTAGTTTCTGAAAAAAACTGAGTCAGCCAACATTATGCCTGAAAAAAACCCCTACTGTATATGGATCAGTATTCCTTTGCTTTTAAAGGAAATTGAATGTATTTCAATAGAGTTTTCTGATACTGAAAAGAACTAACCTGGCAGTCCCCAGCTTATCTATGAAGTCTTAAGTATTCCTCCTACAGTGACAGCTCCATTATTCTCAGCTCTCACACAGAAAACCATGGCAGACAAGCAATCTAGATAAAACTGCTTTAGTATATGCTGCTAGAATATCATAATTAAACGCTCTTTAGGAAATATTATTTGCCTTTATACTCTAAATATACTTATTGTACAAATAAGTATGAAAATTACATTGTTCAGACACAATACTTTTCATGACATGTACAATATGAAGTGAAAGAATTCTCAAATCGACTGTGTATACTAAAACATACTCTACAAAAAAGGATTAATGCCCTTCTGCTGATGAAAAAGACTTTTCTGAATCATCTGACAATATTAACAAAAACACTACACACAGAGTTTCATCCTGAAGTCAAAACAGAACTCAGGAAAGGTATCAGGCTGGAGAAAAGTGTCAAGGCACATTAATGTGCAGGGCTGTGGAGCAGCGCAGTTGTTACATATTCGCAGTGATTGTAAATTGCCTACCTTGGCTCCCACACGACTTGCAGAGACAACACTTACCCTTGAAGAGTGATGTGCTCTTGGGAGCTCTCAGCCCAACTTCCACTCAGCATAGCAGCAAAGTAATGAGATCTGGCACATAAAATGGCCCTGAGAGAGAAAAAGTAAACATTATTCCACTACACACAAATATTTATTATGAAACTCTTTGATAACATTGACTTAAATGTTTGCCCTTTATGCATTAAGGTGTCAACTGTGTACTGCATGCCTTTTCTTCCAGTATGTTTGGAAGTTCAAAATATGCTAGAGAAAAAAACAAACAGTACTCTATAAATTTTTCAGTTAAAACTTGTTTTTAAAATAACTTGGAGATTCACACAGAGGAAATCTATTATCACAAGCATTTTCCTTTTATATAAAATTTCACATTTATTTCTCCTGTTTTATTTAACAAGTAGAAGTAAATAACCTTGTTTACACAGCCCCTTTTTAGCAAAATAATTATATTCTGAACATCTTAAATTCTTTTTATACTATAAAATGTGTATTTATCAAAATGAAAAGAGAAGTATGTAATATCTCATATTCAAAATTTGCTGGCCGCCAATCAGCACTTCCTAAAGCCAAACAAAACTTGTTACTAACATGCTGGGATAATACAAAGTGTTTTTACAACACTGTTCAAGAAGAGCTATCAGTAACTTTTGTTTACACTTACTACCCTTGTGTATTTCAAAGGCATAACTGGCCATAATGGGGCTAATTCAATTTACTACTACTTTCATGAAAGAGAATAAAGAAAACCCAGACCAGCAGTCTGTGTAGCTCAGTACATACAGTAGATACTCTACTAGTATCAGTCTCCAACATACCAGGTAAGAAGACCTTTGCAACAGGAGCTTCTTAAGGTGGAAATGCAAAGGCAGAAAGGAAGACAAGACAGTGGATGAACACTGCTTTATGATTTCAGTTTTCCAGACCCACACCACTTACAGTGTTAGCCCTTATGTGTCTTATCTGGGTTACTGCAGCCATAGATAATACTCTCCTACAGAGAATCTTTTTATAATGCTTGCTACACTTCCTATTATTTATAAAATTAGTTTATGTCATGCATTTCCTGTGGCAGAAAAAGCAAAATGTTATACTAGGCATGAGAATCCTTTCTGTTACATGTATTTGTTGTCTCTTTAAACATTTCCGAGCACTCTCATTTGCGTAGGAAGAAGCATGAAGGGTGCTATTTCTGGTCTCTTTTCTAGGCATTATATATTCTGTATTCTCTCATCTCTCTTCCCTCCTCCTGCTTCAGAAGTCTCAATACTTTAAATTAGAAACTTCTCGCACATTCCTCCTGTGATTCATCCAGCAATAACAACAACAAAGCTTTTACAGAATCACATCTCAGTGAAATATGCCCACACGTAAATGGGTGTTACCTCCTAACTTAAAGTATATGAAATTCTGGGTACACACACTATCTTGTTTTTATAAGATACAATTACACAATATAATCGAGATAGGGAATACACTTATCTCCAATTTTTTATTCCTTTCCAACTAAATTTTAGTAATGAACAGTGATTGATCAACTTCAAGGGCATAGTTAAAGTGGATATTTCAAAGACTCATTTTAAATAAGACAGGTACTCAGTAGGATATGGACAAGTATGTACTTACCTAAGTTTAAATTTTATCAGCATGTATTTATAAAATATATGGAGATACCAAATTAATTTGAAAGACTTTTATCTGTGCTTTCCTACTGTGATGATTTGTGCCAGTTTTATTACCAAACAAATCTGACTTGCTCCATGCAGAGCTCTGTAAGAATACAACACCAGGAAGACATCAACTGGCAATACTGGCAATATGGTAAAGTTCATTGGATGTTCACAGGACTTCATGGGAAAGTAAGGAATATTGAGACAAGTAGTGGGAGAGTGTATGGGCCTGTCTCCTGTTTGAGACCTTAAAAAACCAAACCCTTAAAGTAAGTAAATCTTTCTAGTGCTTTCACCACAATGATATAGAAAGTTAGATTTCCTTTATGAGCTCCTACTGTTCATGACTCAATGCTAAAACAAGCTCAAGTCCTGTGCCTGTTTCAAAACATCCTTGTTTTCTCTATGATTTACTGCCATCTTTTTTGATGCTAGTTAAACTAGATACATTGCTCCAGGCAGTAAGTGGCCTAAATTAAAGAAGCTCTGCTGATAGAAACTCTTTGTTGAATTTTATTTTTGCATTAAAGCATTTGTTTCTCAAAGTTATGTATCAGAGAACGTCTTTTAGTGTAGACCAGAGGAAAGAAACATTCTTAACTACACTACATTCTGAAATGTAGTATATATCCAAATTCTATTATTTTCAAAAATACCCACACACCATTATGATATCTCTTCTATAAAGATATTGTAATGTCAGTAATAAACTGTGGTTTTGTGTTGAGAAAGCACTAAAAGCAGTGGAGGGTTTTTATAGTCCCTCTCAGTTATTTATACACTCAAAGGCAATAAAATACAGGCTGTCCAGTTTGCTATCTCAAATGCAAACAGACTTATATCAAAGGTACAAGGAATGGTACTGACAGTTTAATTTGCTTTCCCAAGCCACAAGAGTACAATAAGCCAAAGTTCTTAAATGGTCTTGGACTTTAGATCTAGTAAAGGTTACTGAAAATCTTTACATCTACATAACTGAAGTAATGAAAGTAAAATCAGATTTTGTACGCAGATTTTGAAGAGCAGAAAAAAAACTACCACTCCAGAAATTTTCTACCTTCATGGAAATTTTATTCAGCATTAATAACGGAATAGTTTATTACTAGATTTTTCATTTTCTTTACAGAGCAGATATTTATTTTTTATTATTTTGTCTTTCATATATTATAAAGCTACAACCTACAAGTATTCATACAACTATATACTCAATATAGTTTACAGTGGCAATCTCAGAAGTGCTAAGAGTGCAGTTATTTTCAAAATAGTTGCTATTGATGAGATAAATTATATTCATTAGTATCAAGGTGTGGCCCATTCACACATAAGACCTAAAAGCTGCAACAGTTCACAGCTAAGGAACAGCACCAGCAATAATTTCCTATAGACAGACAGAAACAGCAGTGTTTTATACTAGATGGTTATTGATTGAAAAACTTTTTACTGTAAATACTTATGTACCTGTGAGCTTGAAATTCTCTGCCTTCTATGCAAATATTAATATCTGGACAACAGCACTTCTTGTAGAGCATCAATAAATCTTCTCCTAAGACAGAAGCAGTTTCTACTTTGGAATTACCTGCATATTGGGAGAAATAGCTGTTTTCATTTTCTCTGGTGTACAGCAGACTAATGACAGTGCACAGACAACTTAAAATATTTGAAAAGAATCTGACATAATTCCATTTTTAAATATTGCATATTCAAGCTAGGATTTTCCTTGAAAGGTTTTCCAAGCCTTGCTTTTAACTCCTTATTTTGACTTTGAGATTTCAGAAACTTGACCAATGCTCCATATTTGGTATCCACAGAAGAAGTGCAGCAGTTTCTCTTCCATAAGATTATGCACCCAGTTCATGCTTTCTGCAGAGATCCAGAACCTTTGCATTAAAGAAAAGTAGACCCTGAGAAAGTTCAGGCTCATGCAGTGCTACAGGCTTCCACCTGAACACATTTGCTGCTTGAGCCTGTGTTACTGACACAGCTGCAGCAGCCAACACCTCTGGTGAAGATGCAGTTAAACACTTCCTGGTATTATTTCAGTCAGAGCTGTGGCATGGCAGATTCTGAAAGGTTCCAGAACCATAAACCAACAGCAGAACTGGTGCCATGTGCTAGGACAGGAGAAGGGTGGGGATAGTCTGCTGTGTGGAAGTCCCCATGGTGAGGTCTGGAGCTCGCTGTATGGCAGAGAAAAGACAGGACACAGTGGCAATGAACATGCCTCATGCCTGGCAGTTCCTGTCAGATTTGTTATGCTCCACACTGGCTGGGAACCGTTCCTGCCAAACTTCTGCAGCAATTCATTTTTTTCAAAGTGTGAGAGAATGACCAAAGAAAAGCATATCCATGTAAACTGTGCTGTAACAATAGTTTAATTTTGCCTGCATTTTCACAACTGTATAAATATTTTGATAATTATTTAAAAGACAAAAAGAAAAAAAGTGTAATTCCAAACCTACCTGCAGTGGCTTTGTTGCTTTCTACATCAATGACTGCTTCTGGAATCTCCTCCCCAATACAAGATGAAAAACCAACTTCTTTCTGCACAGCTCCACTTGGAGTATCCTGACCAATAGGTGTTCTTTTGCTTTGTCCAAGACAATTCACATTTTTTTGAGTGTTATGAAGAGTAGTAGTCTTGCTTTCTTGTATTAATTTGAGTTCCAATATTTTTTTCATCATAGCCAGCTCCTCAACTTCTTTAAGATTTTTATCAGATGAATATACAAGCCTAGAAGATGACACTAATTTTTACTGCTGCAATTTTTTAATTAAACAAAGCAAGTAAAAAATGACCAGAAAACGAGAGCTGGACTCTACAGTGCTTAAAAAACCAACCTTTTTAAAGCTGTATCTCTGGAAAACCTATTTCTGCAATGTTTGAAAAGCATTATTCCAAATTATAAAAACCTTCTAACATCAAGGTTACAAGTACAAAATCATAAAAATTGTATAGACATATAAATGAATTGAAGAACTAAATTTTAATTTCAAAGGAAGTACTTAAAGCATAACAATTTGCAGTTAAGATTACCCAAGAACTTTCATTTTGCCCATATAGTAATTCAGATTCCCACTTCCCCATCTGTTTCACCAGCTTATTTTTGGCTCAAGATCTGGAAAGGCTAACAAAGCCTGCAGTCTGTGACTGCAAAGATCTCATATTTATAGAAAGATACTGCATTCCAGCACAGATAACATGCTTTATCCCTGGTTTCATACCATATTGATGAAGTTAACAAAGTTTAACTGAGGAGCTACAGTTACTTTGGATGTAGCAGACGTACTTAGAGATCTGCTTTAGTCACTCATTCCATGGCAAAGAGGCTTTTTTGTTAATACTCAGAAAGCAGTAATTTGAGTGTGCTATTTGAACACTGTCCTCTAAAGGGGCAGAGAAAACATACAAAGAAATTATCTTCCTTCTTAAGTCCTGATTTAAAGGATTGAGATAAGTAAATTTTTTTTGTCCATGTGATACAGATCCTTACCAAGAGAGAATAAGAAGAAACAATAATGTAGGAAATGAGAATTTTAATATTTTATTAGATTTTGAAAGCAAGGGACAGAAAAAGATGTGACAGGAGCAATAAGATTTCACATTGAAAGAGTAAGATCAGTGGGCTCTTTATACAGGGCATTTTAAGGTTATTGTATCTGTATGTGACGTCAGAACTCCCAACCTCTGAACGTGGTCTGACCATCTACTGCTTTGCACATTTAAAGTGCTTTCCAACCTAGCATAATAATGGCAGGAGGGAAACACAAGTAACAACACGCCATATTACCAAGAATTGGAGCACAGGTTGCTTGATGGAGCAGGGGGACTTTGCAATTTTTTAGAAAATTCAAGACCACTATTTCCACACATTTTTACCCATTCATTATGCTTTGCAGTACTTAACATCTGTGTTCCACAGCTCTAAGGCAGTAGGACTCAAGAACAGAAATTCAGAGTAGAAACCCAGTAAAGTCAGAAATTTCAAAATTCCACTGAAGTATTCTAAGTTTTGTCTTCAAGTTTGTTAGACCTTCCAAGAAATGTGACAAAGTCACATAGACAATGCCAGTACTAGAAAAAAAGAAAAAAACCCCAATAATTTGCACTTTATCCCTATATCCCTGTATCTTCACCAGCTGTAAGCTAATACCACAATTACAGAAGTAAACTGGCCACATACTAAGTGTGAAAAACTGCAGGAAGTTCCAGAGGAAGAATTTGTTGAAAAAAAATTGCCATTGGACATGTTAGGGTAAATTTGCACCTTTCACCTTTCTGTTGCTACAGAGCTTTTGCATATTCAAAATGGAAAGACAATACAAAATGACTTCGAGGGAGAAAGAAAATTAGCAGCAACAGATACAGCATTTTGCCATAAATTCATTATTTTAATATTCTTAGTTACTTTCTGCCAGTAACTGAAAAACATCTGTAAGGAATCACAAGCTGGGCAACAAGGCAACAATCTCCTGGGAATGCCCAGGGTATTTTCAGAGAACCTACATAAGAAACATCAGGAATGCAATTAATTTTGTTATCACTAGGCTTCAGTCAATAAAAATGGCATCCTTAACCACAATTAGGAACTCTGTAAATAAAAAAAATAAAGTGGCATTTTAAACAAGAACTAAGTAACTGGTTTCTGGGTCTGAAAAAGTTATTTTATTTTTAGTAATTTTTTTCTGTAAAAAGTCAAGAGACTTTGACTATTTCAGTTAACATATAAAATTCAATCACATTCCTGGATTTATTACTTCTAGAAATTCAGCAGGTTATCTTTATATTAGAGTTCTGCTTAATACAGATTGTAAATTTACTACTTTAAAAGACTCATGGAAGCATCCATCATTTTGCTTCACAGACAGCAATAATGATTTTGGCACATCTTTGAGAAACTTCCTTTTATCACAGTTAAACCCCAATAGATGTTTCCAGAATGCAAGATTCTGCAGTTTTCCAAAACCTGTTATAGAAAACTTGGCTTGGCAGCACCCTCTATTTTATAGGCTCATTTCTAAAGCAGAGTGAAGTTTTTTAGACTGTCTCCTCCAGAGTATTAAATGGTGCCTTTCTGCATAAATAAAAGCTAGGGAAATCTGTCATCCACAGGAAAATGCATAGCTTGGACCTTGGAGCTCAGATGGTTTAGTGATAACGTAAAATCATCTCTTTGAAACAGCTGCTTTAAGAAACCAGGACCCTTGCTGCAGAATTATGATAGGAAGCTTTTTAAAACTGTTCCAAACCTCCTGAATAGACATAATTCAATGTGCCATCCTAGTTTCATAAGCTAAAGAGCAGAAGATTTCAATTCTATAAAGTTATAAATCTGTTCTTTAAATCACATAGAGGTATCATCAGAAGGTGATCCCCAGAGCCTTCTCTTCTCCAGGCAGAACAGCCCCAATTCTCTCAGCCTGTCTTCACAGGAGAGGTGCTCCAGCCCTCTGACCAGCTTTGTTGCCCTCCTCTGGACTCCAACAAGTCTTTCTTATGTTGGGTGCCTCAGAGCTGGCCACAGCACTCTGTGTATTGTCTCACAAGAGTGGACTGGAAGGGCAGAGTCACCTCCATGCACCTGCTGGCCACGCTGCTCTGGATGCAGCCCAGGACAGGGTTGGCTTTCTGGGCTGTGAGGGTGCATTGCTGGCTCATGTGGAGCTTCTTGTCAACCAACCACAACTCCCTGAGCGTGACCATCCAGCCAACTCCTTATCCACTGAATTGTCCAGCTGTCAAATCCATGCCTCTCAAGTTTAGAGACAAGGATGTCATAATAACTAGATTAGCACCAAAGTATCTTGTGCACAAGTGTAAAATACTATATTATGCAGTTTTATTTAAACAAAGCTATCAGTTACCACAATTAAATGCCAAAATAAAACTCACATCTATTTACTTTTGTTAATAAAAATAACACCGAGACCATAGGAAATCTCTGAACCACTCCCTGCCCAGAGTTTTAATGCACCAATGTCTAGCAAACCCAATTGCACCAAATACTCTCATGTACTGCATTTAATCCTGGTAGACTTGCAAAAATATTTCAGCAATACACCTAAAGCAGTGAACCTTCATTTGTCTAAGTTAGGCATTTCATATGCACAACTTCAACCTACCTTAACCACTTCAGATTCTTCCATTTCCTTTAGATTTGCTCAAAGAACTGTCTGCTTGACTTTTGCAGCCAAGATGGTTGTTTTAACTGATTTTCTGAGAGAAGTACTTCGGTGAATTTCTTCTCATGAGATGCAACATCAACTGTTTCACTGCCTCACACAGGTGCTGATTAAATATTCTAATTTCTTGTGAAAGCTAAGCATTTCAGAAGAAGAATCTGACCTGTAAGCAGTCATGGTCCCAGTGACAGGTTTCTAACTATTTCTCACAGGTCAGATTTTTTTTTCTTGGGGCAGAAATTCATTGCATTAAGGTACTGTGTTTTCCAGAGCAAGATGTTAATATCATACTGATATAGAATATATTGGGACTTGACAGTTCAGTTTCTCAACTGCCTCTGAGAAACTGAGATTACACACAAACATGGATCAAAAAAACCCCAATCCAGTAAGAAAAAAGAAAGACAAATTCATTGTTTGTATGTATGTGGAAAGAAGATAACGTTGCTATTGTTTGGCATGTGTTTAAAGCCCATTTTCATCAAAATAAACAAGTTATCATGGTGAATTATTTCTTAACCCAACAGGATATAGCATAAAATCTGATACAAGCTTCATGTTGCACATTACTTATTTCCCTCCTGAGCAAAGTTTAATTCTTCTCAATGACTAACTTAGCTCATATTTATAGCCACAAAAAAACCAACTTGGTGCTGCAGTGACAAACTGAGACCAGAAAATATGGTTGTAGGAACAAAAGTATGAAAAAGTTAGAACACCTTAAGTATTCAAGACAAGCAGATTCCTTAGTCTCTTAACTTGGGAAATAAGTACTTTGGTTCACAATAATTTGTTTTCAGCTTTCTCACTTCTCACTAGAAATAAGTCTTAACAAAACATTTTAATTTCCACATTGAATTTCCAATTCAAGATTTATTGTTTCACAAAGTTTAAGACAGTCACATCACATTTCCCATATTGCCACATTTGTAGGGCAAGATTTGTTAATTTTATTTGTTTTGGGAGGATGATTTCTTTTAGCTGTACTGCTAGTGATTCTCTTATGTCTTAATGCAAGGAAAAGAATAGTTGTTGTGCCAAAAAATGCACCTGCAAGTATCACAAAAAGCCCTTTTATGCAGCTGACTTGTTTTCAAGTTCCATGAATCGCTCAGAGAAGATACTCCTTGTAAGGTAGACTGCACCACATCAATAGGCATGAGTGATAAGAGGATAAAAGGGAAGGACCATACCAGAATAGTCTGTATAAACCACTAAATTTAAAGAACACATGAGGCACGCTATTCTTCTGAAATAGAGTGATCTGCAATTATAACCTGCTAGGGGGGAATACGCAAGCCTAGATATTAAGGGTAGGATTGCTGAGGCATAAACATGAAGGAATTCAGTGTACATGTGCATAGGTCATGGTTTTTTTCCTCCAAAACAGCCATTTTCCAATGGGGGCTATGGCAATCTAGCAATCACTAAGAATAAACTCATGGACAAGTTACTTCCTTACTTACAAGTATTTCCTTTTTTCACTGCTTTGTAATCCAGTGTTATGGAACTATAACTGGGAATTGTATTTAAAGAACATATATTCAAAAACATTCTATNTTGTAATCCAGGTTATGGAACTATAACTGGGAATTGTATTTAAAGAACATATATTCAAAAACATTCTATTTGGTGCAACTCTTTTATGAAAACTTCACATGCAAAAGAGTATCAAGCTGGAAACAGTGCTAAGCCATCACCTTCTGTAGTGTCAGTATGATGTTGTGTGATTTTAGTGGGTACCCCACCTTATGGCTTCGGGTTTTTTTTCCTGCACACAGAAAAGAGCCTGATAGACACGAGCAACAACGAGCTTGCAAGAGGTGTGGCTAGGTGACAGATGAAACAGGAACAATGCTGTAGGGTAGCTGTTGTTTTCACAGCAGTTACTACAGCCTAAGATTTTCTATACAAAAGAAAAGCGTGCACAGACTCAACAGAAAGAGGTTATTGCCATCTTGCTGTCTAGAGTTGACCTTCTAGAATGTTTCTGCCTGCACTTAAGTGAGACGTAGCATCCTCGCATTGCCCGATACAGAATTCTACAAGCACAACACGGTCGAAGCCTTGGCTGGTCTACTTTGAATCAACTGCTGGTATTGCAAACTAACCCCTGTGGCAGTAAATGTCACAATGACAATCGTATTCCTTTGCATTTGATTGTACTTATTGCTTTTTAACTGGATCTGACCGTCATTAAGTCCTTCGCTGTCCTTCCTTGTATCAGACCCCTCTAATAGAAATATTAAGAGACAATATCTAGATTTTTATTGCTAAAGCCATATTTTTACCAACTGCAAGGGTAAATAAAAAGCAGTTTTCCTCTTGCTAGGCAAGATAGTAATGATCTAATGACCTGTGACAGACAGTTGTCCTTGGGGATGCTAAGTTTCTTTTCTTGAGGCACACTGCAGAACCATGCTCAGGCAGTCATCTCCCGCCATCGACTTGCAACTGTTAACATTTTGCTAGTTGTGTCCTGAAGAATGACAGAAGGCTATTGGAGGGCAGAGCCAATATTACATTAACTTCATCAGGCAAAAACGTAGGGTGCATAGCAACTACAATACGGATGCTGCGCTTCTGGTGACCAGAAGTTTCTTCCTGATGTCTTCAGATAATGCAAGTGTATATGGAGGGAAACAAAGCACTGCTTAGTTGCTCATCTACTTTGTGCTGAGGCTATGCAGGAAGATTAGCATGACGTTTACTGTGTCCTTTCTCCTGCTCAAAAGTGCTCAGAAGCTTGGCAAGAGGAGCTGCACAGCCTTCAGCACACAAGTGACACGTAGCCCACATGTCTCCTGATTAAGGGAGACAGAGGCCCAAAGGAAGTGCGCCTCACTGAGATGCGCGCCTGATATAGCTCGTGAGAAAAAGAATCCCCAAATCCCCAAGGAAAGATAATTTTTACTCAGAAAAATAAAAGCAAAGCTGAATACAAACAGGAAAAGGAATGAGATTTTGTTGTAGCTTTGATGAACTCTTCAATACTATTATTAGTATTCCACTTCTCCATATAAACAAGAAGCCAGAACTTTTGTCAAAGACAGTAACTTTCTCTCAGGAGCTCGGCTGCAGCTACAGGTCTTTGTTACAACTCATCCCGGCAGTTCACATGCTCCAAGAACTAGGCTGGTTTCTAATAAAACTAAAGCTGTAATTTAAGGCACTGTTTTGGACTTGTGAAAATCTAATTATCTGCATCTTAACAATAAAGAAACCACTGAGATTCAACAGCCACTGGTACTACTTGATTGTCTGAACAATGGATTAGGCTCTTTTCATCCAGAACTGCTTCCTTTCTTCAGTCCAAATGAGCTCATTGTTGTAAACTTTAGTGCACTCTGTAAGCACAAATCTCCACAGAGCGTGCTAGGTTAGGGAACTCAAAAGGTGAGGTATCAAACAGCACTGAAGACTAAGTTAAGGAAAAGCAATTATCTTGCAAAGCTTCATACACAGCTTAGAACATATGGGAAGTTCGTTTGAAGACTAAACTCACTGTGAAAAGATACAAGGTTTATAAGTAGTTGAGCTAAGTTTAAAAGTGTTTTCCAATACCATGCTTTTTTGGAGAACATGCAGGACTCCAGATGTCATTACTTGCCTTCAGCAAACACAACATTGAAATCAAGTACTGGTGACATATTAAGTGCTTACTATTATGGAAACAAAAACCCGATTATAACAGTATATAAATACTCAAAATAATTATTTCCAAGTTAATTGATTTTTAAAAAGATTTGTGTTTTCATGCTTGTCCATGGAATTTTTTTGAGACACCATTTACATGAATGTGAAAGAAATTAATGATACCATAGTAATGATGGAATTGGGAAAAATATGAGACAAACCCCATGCTGTTTGGTTTCTTACCACTTCCTTTGCTAATGCTTCTGCCAGGCTGTGACACTAACCTAACAGATGCCTGTTTACCAACCTGCTCCACCACAGTGATTCTATGTTTCAGATACTACTCTGGGTTCAAAAAGTTTTCTTTCATAAGGTAGTGTTTCAAGCACTAAACTTTGAAACTGCAACACTCACCCCTACCTCTTGACAACAACGTCAAGAGTCAGCAAGTACTTGCTTACACTTTCATCCTGAATTAGTCTGAAATCCCGGCATGCCTACCACTTTGCTCCTGCTGCGGACCCGTAAGTGCCGATCGGCTCTAACACCAACGCTCTGTTAGGGAAAGTAGGTGGCACCACCACAGCTTTGTTAGAGGAAAGCAGTTCTTTGAAAGAAGGATTAGGAGGAGAACGAGGATTGCAAGGTCTGGTGGTGGCACCAGCCAACATCCCTCATGTAACTCACCTAAGGTTTGGAGCAAGACGTGAGAGGTGTTGCATATGTGGCAATGGGAAAACAGCTGGCAGTGCGAAAACAAGCTGGCCCTTGCATTGGTCCCTGGGGAGTAGCCAGCCCATGCACCTCCCTCGGGGATCCCAGTTCGGATCAAAGCTGTGCTGTGCTTGGCCTAGCTCATGCCTCCCTAGGACTTGAGAGATGAGCTTCTAACTTAATGCATTTTCATCCAACTTGCTGAAGTTCTCTTATATGTCCATAACTTTTTTTATTTTAAACACGAGCTGAGAGTGGGCTTTATTTGCTTTTTTCATTTGCTGTTTTCATTAGGGAATCTTGCTAACAAGGGTGTTAGTAGGCACAGACAATCTCAAAGGATTTTTGCTCAATCAAAGCAAAAATCAAAGGATTTTTTTCTATTACAAATCCTTTACATACCATAAAAAGCATGCTACGGTGGAGAGTACAGCCATTCGCTATCAGCAGAGGGCCAAAAGCAGACGAAAACAAGGAAGTTACAGAAAAGTCCTCTGCAAACTTTGCAGGAAGGCTTCGAGGATACTGCCTTGAACGGCAAAAGCTTTAAAACAGGTGCTTGTACCGAGAAAAAAAGAAGAGGCACAACACAAGAGAGAAGATGCCGCGGACAGCCCCTCAATCCCGCCGCGGCCGCGCACTCACCGCAGGAAGCGCCGGAACTCGGCGGGTCCCACGCCGTCCAGCCGCAGCACCTCGGGGGGCGGCTGCCCCCCGCCCAGACCGGCGAAGAGCCGCGGCGCCCGCGCCAGCAGCACCGCCCGGTGCGCCCGCAGCGCAGCGTCGCCTACTCGGATGGTCACGTCGGAGCGGGTCCCCTCCGCCAGCAGCCTGCGGGACGGCACCGTTACCGCGTGTCCCCGCC
>VZRZ01001384.1:72255-90165 GCA_013398175.1 Climacteris rufus
CCTTGTCCCCCCGCCGCCGCGGGCCTTGCCCCCCCGCCGACGCGGGTCTTTCTTGCCCCCCCGCCGCCGCGGGCCTGTCCCCCCTGCCGCGGGCCTTTCCTCGCAGCGCCTCCTCCGAGCGCAGCGCCGTCGCGTGCGGGGTCCGGGGTTCGACGGCCGTGTCCACCTGTGGCAGTTCCCGCAGGGAAGCGGAGCGGGCGGCAGCTCCCAGCCAGCTGGTGCTCTGCTGGAAAATCCATACTCCCCAGCACTGTCTGTCTTAAGAAACAAATAAACGTTTGCACAGGTGATAGGAGTCTCTCTGTGCCACCCTCCTGAGACAGGGAGCCTTTCCAACTTCATAGTGTAAGTAAGAGAAGCACATAACTAAGTTGATAAGTGTTGAAAACGTTCAGGGAAAAACGCTTGAAAGGCAGGTTACTGGCGGTGAATGGGAAGAGGCAAGATCAATGCCATTGTCGTGACCCTGAGAAGACTCTTCTGGGATTTGGTGAAGGGGACAGGAGTAAGCAGGTCGCCAGCCACGAGCTGACGCTGGGCAGACAGCACCGCTGGGTCCTCCCGGCGAGGGCTGCACCGAGCACCTGTGTGGGACTGCCCGGGACAGGCGACACGCGTGGCAGCGGGGCAGGTGTTGGCACTCCCCGGTATCTGTCAGCTCTGTTCTGCTCTGCTGTGAACAGCTGGTTCAGGCTCGCCTGGCTCTCGTGCCTCCCCCAATGGGTTCTCGTTCATCCTTGCCTGTTTCCAGGGCACCGGTGGAGAGGGAAGCTTTGGAAACCTGATAGGCAGATGACTCACCTATTCTGCGGTCTCATATTTTTGCTTCTTTTTCCTTTGTAGTTAGCATACAGTTTTCTTCTCCCCTGCCATCACAGGCAGGTTAATTCTACCCTCTGTGTTCATAATCACTGTGTTTCTTCCTCCTATAAACACAGGAACTTGGCAGCAGTTCTTGGAGACAAGAACACTATTTGCTGACATAGGAAGGAATGAGGCATTATTTTCGAGAAACTACAACAATCATAGCATGAGTGTTCAGGCTGAATATTGGACAGACAGTTCAGCTGTTGAAACCCAGTTCTTAGCTTCAGCAAGAAATCTCTCCACAGGAAGTCAGATAAAGTAAAGGAAGTCATTTTATTAGACAGAGGTGGATTTGATACATGTTATACCTTAATTTTCCATTTTTCTTGTTCAGACGTGGAGTGTACAGGTTTCCCATTTTTTAGTCAAGAAAGAAAAACACATTGCACAAAGCAGCTGCATTCAACAATACAACAAGATACGTATCATTATTCACTTGAAGACTAGAAACGTACCCAGAAAATTTTCAATCATTCAGTATGCTAAAATATAGATAAAAAGAGTTAGTTACTGTTTAATGGTAAAATACATTAAAAAAATTCAGGCAAATCTAGAATGAAAACTCGTGACTTTCTTCAGTATGGCACCACTCTATTGTTTCATTATAAATTTGTAAAAGGCACCACACATTAAAACTGTATAGCAAGGGAGAAAACAAAACCAAGCAACTTTCCATGATTTTCTTTCTGTACAAATACATATGTATTTTAAGGCAGGTGTTTTTATGTGCAAAATACAAGTATACAGGTAAAACCAATGTTGGTATCATATATTCTCATACTCACTTCTTTTAGCTGTAAGATTAGTGTCCAAATGTACAGTACAATGAAAACACTTTTCTCTAACAGAGCTCAAAATAGAAGGCAGGCTGGAAATATGGCCCTGATAACAATTAGGTTTTAAATCCAAAGAGCTTTTATTTAGACCCCTTAAAACATGTACAAACAGTCATTCTCTTTTTCTTTTTGTCTCTTCCTTAAGAAAGGTCCATATCAACTTGTTCACTATGTCAGGTTGATCCTGCTGGAGCCAATGACTGGCTTCTGACAAAATAGTTAATCTGAAATGATTTTTAACATAAATCCTTGTAATTTCTGCCATCTCCACTTCCATAAATGCATCTCTTTCTCCCCATAACAGCAGGGTTGGCATGATGACTTCATGGTGCTGCAGAGGTAGGCAGCTTGAAAAATAAAACACACTTAGTTAGGTCTTATTTTAATAAAAAATCACCGAGATGTATTTCAGTCAACATAGCCTCTGAAATCAATGCAGTGAATCTCATTGTGAACTTTCTAGGTTCCAAGAGATCTACAATACCAAGAAAAGACTGTGACTCCAAGTTCTTTAATTACTTTTAAGAATGGTGAAATTGTCAGGAGGTATTTTTACTCTAACAGGTCTCTAATCAGCAGTTGATTGCAACACAGGTCTCATTTTTGGAACACAAATGAAGCTTCAGCATGGTGCACAGGTCAGGAGCCCCATGACCTCTGTAAAAGAGAATGTGGAACAACATGGCCCGAATTTTATAGGTCACTTGTTTTCCCTTGGTTGATGAATGCTATGGCAAGTTTCTGGACCTGCATTATTTACTGCACACCAGCCAAACTGCCTTAGTGAAAAATCTTTGTCCAGGAAATGGCAGATAGAGTATTTCAAGACCTACTCAAAATTAAATATTATGTAGTACAGCTAAAAATAAAAATATTTGTCGAAAAAGATATTCTATAGAACATTGACATCTGAAATGCTGAACTGAATTCAGTTACATTCACTCCTCTGTGAAATTCATGCTAACATTCAAACATGCATAACAGTTCTCTTTATGAAGTGCTGCAGGATGTGTTTGAAGGCCTTGGTCTTACATACCTACATCTTTATGCAGTGAAAGAAAACTGTTCCTTAAAAATTTGCTTTTCATGAAGTCAAAATCTCATTAAAACTGCAACATCACAACCCAGAGTTTTGGCAGACTAGAAAGTGCTTAAAGATAAATACCTTATAAGACATTTGAAGAATACTTTGAAGAAAAGCCCTTAGAAGGTAAAATTGTAATAAACATTATACTACCACGATGACCTATTTAAAATGGTATATTTTATAAATATTATCTCATATTATAGACATTATGAAAGATACAAGTAACTAGAATGAAAGATTATTTCAGCTTTAACCCATCAGAATTTATTCCAGCACATCTATTTCAAAGATGCTAAAAAAATTAATCTAAGCTTGAATTGCTTACTTTTAGTCACATACAGTAGCAGACAAGCTGTGACAACTCAAAACAAATTCCATCTGATTGAATACAAATCTTTATTATATTAATGCAAAAATAGGATTATTTTAAACAAGTAATGTATAAAAAAGATTTTCTGAACAAACTTTTGTGACATACTTAAGTTCTAAACTTAGGAGTTAGTTAAGACACTACGCTCTGTAAATAGGGAAAGACAAAGAAGAGGACGTCTTCATTTAAAATAAGATAAACTGAGACCTTGAAGACATTCTTCCTTCCTACTTACATATGAAGGCAAGAAATGTTAATAGAAAATCACTTAAAAAAATAACTTCATTTCATTTTGATTGATGAATTACGAAAATTCTTAAAATGGCTTTTTTTACCAGAGGATTTAAATCTCATTTTGCAAACAACCTGACCTCACCCACTGAACCATAGCTTCTTCATAGTACCAATTTTAAAAATTGATAATCTGATGATCTGATTCAGTGCATTTAAACTAATCTCTTTACCTTTTAAATCCAGTATCCTGGATCTCTTCACTATTAATATGTGTGTTTTCACACTACTGTAGTGTTTACTATTTTGTGCTTTGCAAGATTTGTAGCCTCACTTAGGTAAACTCCATTGGACTTTTTTAGAGGTGCTGCTCAGGCAACCTGTCACTTTTCATTTCTTATGAACTACACTATATTTCTTTTCAGTCTGGAATATGGGAAATTATATCATGCCTGATTTCTAGAAATCACCTTTAATAATGATTAACACACAGATTTCACATTTAGAAAGGGAAGTTCCATTCATGAAATATTAAAGTCTTTGAAAAACAGACTCAAACCTTCACACAGCATTGCTATGCAGCTTCTCTGTAAACAAGCAGTGAAGCACTTCTTAACTGTTATAAGAGAACTAACCCCATTTTATAAAATGGGGCATATCACAAGAAATTCAAGCTCCAACTTCTTACCTATCTCTCTTAACCAAGCGTGATAGGAAAACGTCATGTTTTTTATTCTCAAGGTGTTTGTATCTAAAGTATAGTGAAGAGAATGACCACTGTGCTATTTATAAAAAGATGTGTTGGTGATGGATGGAAGTAGGTTATTTCAATCATCTCTTTGGAAATAACATTCCAGAAAAATTAAGCTCTGAAGAATGAAACCCTAAGTGGATAGTGATGAGTTGGAAACCTTTAACACGTAGGTCACCAGTGTCAGCCCACTGGGACTTATGATGAATCCAGGTCATTAGCATCCAAGTGCTGCTTAATGACTTCTGAGAGAAAGGGAAAATTCCAATCCAGTTTTCATATTTAATGATTCCCATCCCATAAGGTGTGACCATCAGAACTGGTGGTAAGAACGGAATGACTAATCTTTTCTTTCCAGTCCAAAGCCTGCTGCCTTGTGGCTGATAGCACCTAAAACAAGATTCTCTGAATTCAGTACAGGTGTACTTGGATTAGAAAAATAAAGCAAACAGTGCACAAACATACGCACAAAACACACAGAGGAATTAACAGCTGTGAAGATACTTCCTGATTTATAACTGATACTCGGCTTTCTTTTTGAGTCGGAAGAGGGCTGACTCAATAATTTAAACATGCACAGCTCTTCCATTTGTGTGATCTGACTCCCCGGGCCATCCAGCTGCGGGGCCATGTCCCTGTGGCTGTCAGAGAAGCCGGTGGTTGCTGTGCACACGCAGCCGTGGGACGGGCAGGGCTCCGGGCGCTCCGGCCTCCGCAGCTCCTGGTCAGCCCGGCCGGTGTCAGCGGCTGCTCCCTGCTCTCTGCTCTCTGCTCCCTGCTCTCTGCTCCCTGCTCCCTGCTCCCTGCTCTCTCTCTGCTCTCTGCTCCCTGCTCCCTGCTCTCTCTCTGCTCTCTGCTCTCTGCTCTCTGCTCCCTGCTCTCTGCACGGCTTTGTACGAGCGCTGTGACCGGCACAGCCAGCGCGTTTGTTCCCCGTGCCATCCCTGCTTGGTGTTATCTCTCTACTTTCTTGTTCCAGTTCTCTCTCTCAGCCTGTACAAGACAGCACCTAGCTCAGATCCCTGTTTTCCTCACAGTATTTTCCCTGCTGGTTGCTCTCCTGGCAGTGACGGCATGGACGGCACAGAAACAGCAATAAAGGTCACAGTAAATTTGGACGAGGAAAAATGAAAAGTTAATCTACTTCAAACATCTACTGTCTGAGTTAAGGGAAAGAAGGGAATTGTAATTTTAAAGGATATTGGGAAGTTGGTCTTGTTTAGAGAAGCGTGCAGGACTTTTATCACTGCTGAAGACTGGAGACAATAAAGGAAAAACAAGTTCAATGCCAGTCATCTTGATATAGTCCTTTAAGTTAGTGCTATAAGCAGAGTATATGCAGAGTTAAAGACCTTCTGGCCCTGTTTTTGGTAGATAAAAAGGGGTGTCAGTCTTTAAAGTCAAGCCAACTCCTTTCAGGAAAGTTAAAACCATTAGAAAAATGTTTGAGAAAATAAAATAAATATTAATCTTGCAAAAATATTTCTTCTTATGATGCTATCTCTGTTTTACTCTATGAAGAGGGTCTGATAAGACCCATAAAGGAACAAAAGAACCCCAAACCAACTTAGGTTAGTTTTAGGCTTAGTTATAAAATACTCTGTCCCACCTTCCTCAAAATCTAAATAGCCTAAATACAATAAAATTGTGTCAGACATGGTTTTATAAAGTTACAAATGAGGGTAACGTACTTGGATGCTATAATCTGTCAGTATTATCTAATAATAAGCTCATGATAGATAATAGCATTACTTAATGTGAATTATAATTCAAGTGATTAATTGTAAAAGTGATTAATTGATGTTAATTTTTAAAGTATTATTTAGAGACGGATTTTGGGGATTGTCATGGGTGCTGTGAATGAGGAAGGGTCTTTGTTTTATTGGATTTTGAAGCAGAGATTTTCCTTATCTGCACTCTGGTTGTTTTGCTGTTTGTGTGGACCCTTCATAGACCACACGTGGCCTCTCATGCTTTACCCGACCTGTGCCTGACCTGGTGAAGCTTCAGAAACACATCTGTGGTTTTGCCCCTCTGTTTCAGCAGCAGGAGAAGAGCTACAGTAACACTTTTGGGCTCCAGGGCACTCCGGAATATTTTCCTTTGTTTGAGAATATTATACTGACCTGAAAATCGTTCTGTAATGGTTAATGGGTCCTGTTAATGCTCCAGGTTGTGAAAAGACATAGAGATAAGCTTCAATATCCTCTGCAGTTAATCTGCAGCCTTTCCTTCCAATTCCAGTGGCCTGGCTGGTAAATAAACTTTTCAGAACCTACAAAAGCAAGAATAAAAAGCTATTACATAAGATAGCTAGAAAATGTGATTTCTCTCCTTCAACAGGACACATCTTTCTAAAATCTAGTTTTGCATATTTATAAATCTGTTTATGTTCAGAGTATAACGAGTGGTTCAAATGGGTTTTTAGAGAGCTACGTGTAAAGCACATGGTAAACATCTCTAGTATAACTTCTATCGGAATCATCAGTACAAATACCAGTATTACCAAGTTACCGCATCCTGACCTGCTACCTGTGACAGGCAAGGCAAGTGCAGGCACACACTGTTTTGTTGGGCTGGAGCCCAGCAGGTGACAGGGCAGGAGGGAGGGTGATTGGTGATCTCCCCAGCAGGCTGTGCCCTGTGTGTGTGCAGCACTGGGAGCCACGTGGGGGGCTCTCGGTGTGTAGGAGGGGGTCTGCCTGCAGCTGCTTCATCCCTTTCTACCTGTACTTATTTTTTAATGTTATACAAGGTGTTGGCCTTGGCTCCTCAGGCTGAAGTAATCACCTGGCTGTAAGTGATGCCCAGACTCCCAGACTGGCTGCCCTGGAGCAGGCTCTGAGAGATAAGGGGATGTCCCACTGCCCACAGGAGCTTCAGATAAGTCAGCAGGAGCTCCCCAGGCACCAACTGTGTGCCACTGGTATGGGCACAAGTAAAACCAGCTGACTCTTGAGGTGAAGTAATGCACTGCAGTGCTGGAGGTTAAAATAGGTACCTCAACACCTCCCAGAAATGCAGAAATAAGAGTTAATCTCACAGACTCTAAGTACTTGTGTCCTACTTTATATAAATCTTTAGAAGAATAATCAGAAAGCTCCGTATTTTTTTCCAGTAACTATAATTACATCAGAAAGGATCAGTGTAGGTGGCAATTCTTCCATTACTCACAGTTAAATATATAAACAAGAGCATTCATTTTGCTCACCTTGAAATCATTTAGTGTAAACATGAATTCAGGAAACCATGGCATTTGGAAAAAGAAGTAGTAACCAGATTTAATCAATTGTGATGGATGTCGTAGAATGTATTCTGAAACAAAAATGCCCATGAATTAAAAATGAAAACTGATGGCTCAAACAAAATTACTATTAATATTACTGTTTTTTAAACTTAAAGGAATGTTTTAAAAATATTACATTAAAGCATGCTGTGTGACAAAAGATGATTATTGTTTCAGGAGTAAATATATGATGTGGCCATTAAAACGTACTTAGTTTATAAATGTTAGTAGAAAACAGCCAGCAAAACAAAAGTTTGCCAGAGATTAGGTGAGGACAGCAGCACTGGAGAGTTTAATCACATGATAGGTTTTCACTTAGAAATCTCTTTGTGAAGCCAGTCCAAAGCACGTTTTTCCAAATGTAAAATAAAGAGCATTAAAAAAAGTCTATAGGTATTTCATCAATGATGTGATACATAGAAATCTGTAGATGATGATTCACTGACATTCAAAAGACTGCATCACTCCTGTTCATGGAAGTACAGAATTTTTTTAACAGTGTCTTCTTGGCAATTTCTTCTTGGCAACTGTAATCAAGGTTCCATTGAGTCACTTTTAAAAGATTAATTTTAAAGTCATTTTTGAAGACATTGGAGCATATATAGCAAAAGAAAATTATATATATAACAAGTTTGCATTAACTCTTTTTTTTTTTTAATTGTAAATCTGTGTTTCCAGTGAGTTGCAAGAGCTAACACTGACATTCAAATACCTAACTTCCTCAAAGCAAGCACACAATGTGTGCAGGTAGCCTAGAACTTATCCTTTACAGGTGCAAATTCAGGAATGTAAAACTGCATTCCCAACACAGGACATATCTCTGAAATATTAATTCTGACAGTGAATAAAAATGGGTTTTAAACCAACGTCAATTGAAGTGTTAGTTATCTTCTAAACATTCATATCTTACACGTTCTTAAATTGCATTACCCACTATATTTTTTCTTGATGGACCATCATCAGCACTGCTCACTTTACTTTTCTGTACTATTTATAAACTGTGTATTTTCTTTTAAGCCACAGAATAAATTTGATCTAGGGAGAATTAATCGAGCCAAAGAACAAATCTTGTACTTCAACAAATATGCAAACAAATACTATAATAAAAATTTAATTGTCTTCTCTACAGCCTCGCTCCTGCTCTCAGTGAAAATACTGCAAAAAGCTCCTGCTTGCTCAGGTGGTGAACAGACCTCTCCATGGGTAAGTGTGGATTAGATACCTGGCAAAATGTTCTTTAGTTTCTTAGAAAGGTGCCCAAGAACACTGTGAGAACAATAAATGTGGATGGGTCTGATTCCACGTGGTGTAAAGTCAGATTTACGTTCAATTGAAATGAAAATTAAGGCTGCACTGAATATTCTTAGGTATTTCTGGGAAAATGGGGTGACTTTTTAAATGGAAATAGGGTAAGGCCAGCAACTGAAAAAATTGAAATTAGTGAGATAGTACTATCATTTTTATTACTGAATGTTGATATAATCCCTATGAAGTGTTTTGTAGTTCTGGGTAGTAGACAGGCTCGAAGTCTATCACACAGCATACTCTGGTAATGCACCCAAGTCCTCAGTACTAGTATATTCCTGAAGCATCTAGAAAGTAGCCTGGAAAGACTGTCTTCTTCCAATGAATATTATACCAGATCATAAATTGTCACTTGTCACCTAAATCAGGGCTTAACTCAAATGTCTGATTCACATTTATACAAAGGCTGGTTTACACAAATTTGATAATGCAGTGAGGCCTTAACCAAAGTGTAATACAATACACAGCCCTCTTCAGGAATTTTATTCTGATAAAGCAGAATAAAACAGATTAATGTGTATGAAAAATATGTTTGTGGACCCTCAAGTATTAAAAAAAATCTGTAACTTTTGTTGCAAGCACTCCCACTTCCTACAGGAAATTTATTTCCAGAAGTCAGATAAATACTTGATACCTTACTGCTTCATAAAATACAGTCCAGATTGTGAGAGGCATGGAGTACTGGCAGCTCATTTACTGAACATCTAAAGGGGCAGGCTGTTGGTTCTCAAAGCAAACACAATCATAAACAAAATGCAGATACTTTGGGTTAACAAAGACTACTATAAAACTCACCTGTAAATACAGAAGGATGAGGGAAATTAACCACAATCAGCTTAGTCACCATTTCAGGGTAACATATGGCCACTAACCAAGCGATCATTCCTCCCCAGTCATGGCCAATCAACACACACTTGTTGTAGCCTGCCACATAAACACAGATGCATGCTTTTATTTCAGTGCAATTAGTATGCATAGGAATGATCACATACAATAAAATAATTGTTGGGCAAAATAGGTGGTTCAGAACATTTATTAACTTGTTATTAATATACTGCACTGCTTCCATTACTAATGGTCAGAAAAAATAGTGCACTGTTATAGTTTAAAAACTTACAAATACTTAAAATTATTTAATTGGACTTCATTAAAATTTAATTATACTACCTCCGTGTCCACCTAATGTCACTCAGTATCCAGATGGCCACCCTGTTCACATCTTGGCCAGGGCAGGGTCAGGCAGACAGTACATGTATGTTTGTCATGTTTTGGGAGTTTGGAGTTTGAAACTGCAGACAAAAAGACTGAGCAAAATCCTGAGCACCTCCTGAGCAAAACTAGTCCTAATGAATTTCTGTGAATGTGAGAGGTTATCTAAGCACTCAACACCATCATTATGCAAAAAGTGGGCATTATGCTTACTAGCCATATGTCTAGCATATATGTACACTCCCATTTATATACTTTAGTAGGCCCATAGTTTTTCTCCAATTTTTAAAGTTCTTGACATCCACATATTATTCTTTCATCAACAAAAAGGGTATTTTAACAGCAATTGAGGGGGCATGGGCAGGGTAGTGATTTGAAAGCCTAACCATTCCTTCTTTAACCACTGCTGGAATACATACTATAGTGTCAGATAGCAATACCCTCCTCATTCAGGATTGGAATGTTGAGCACATAGGCTACAAATCAAACATATAAAAGCCAAGATGTTTAGAATTCTGACATAAATTTGGACACAGTTGTCAAAGAACCTTATAAACCCTCTTGGACAGAAATCTTTTGGAGTACTTTCGATGTAATCAATTTCTCCAAAAGAATTTAACTTAGGGTTAGAACAAAAAAAGATAACAGTCCTCTGAAATGCTTTTTCCAAAAAATGTTAAATCCCTCTGAAATTGAATTATGCTTAGAGCACTTCTCAAGCATAACCATGGCATTACCATGGAGATTAACACAACCAGCAAAGGCTGGAAAATGTCAACACAATGTGAGGACTGCCTGCCCAATATTTTGTCAATACTCAAAACATCACAAGCAAAGCAAATTCTAAATTCAAATCTCAGAACCTGAATCCTTGCTTTATTATTTCTTCATATGAAATGCAGTAAATTTTTTTACTATCACTAGAGTATCCAGGGAATTAAAATGGTTCAGAGGATGGCAGTCTAATCCCTTGTGTTGCTCTTGGTATGGAAGACTTCACCAGATTTTACAATTTATCAGAGCAGGGACACTTCAAACTGAACTGGAGAGGCAAACTTTGCACTTCAGCTCTAGACCATTACACTGTGTATTTGCCACAGGGAGCAACGTGTCCCTGGTTCTCCCTTCTGCTCTTGCTGTTGTGTAAGACAGAGTGATTCAGCTCTTGAGAACTGACTATTGTGCAGGAGTAGTATTTTGGGAGGGCTTTTTGTTGGTTTTTTTTTAATATAGCAGATGTACTCTTATCATCTTTATAAAGCCCACAATATTTATTCTGTCTTGTTTGTGCAAGAAAAATGTCATCTGTTATAAATTCATTGGTCTGCAAGTGTTATTAGACTCTAATTCAGAATATTATCCACTAAGTGCAAGTGGTTAGGGGGAAAGACTTCTTAGGGAAAAAGACCATAGGTTTGTATTGCTGGATTTCACAGCACATAGGAAAGTTTTTATTTAAACTCATGATGGAAAAATCATCTTTACATATTGCTTATACTGACATACACATCATAATTAGAAAACAATCCTTTTTCATTTATAATAGTCCATAAAATATTAGTATCCTTAGATTTATATCTATACACATCTGTAATACGTATTTATTTAAAACTAGACTGCAGTTAAAAAAACCAAAAAAACAGTGCTAAATCTTTATGTTTGGGGTTTTTTTTCTAGAAAATCAAGTAATCTATGAGTCAAGTAGGTTTTTCTACTAACGCACCTAGAGATTCCAAAATATCCTTTATGTCTGCTATCAGGCAATCTAACTTGTAATTTTCTTTGTGAGGAGGAGCATCTGTTTCTCCATAACCTCTCAAATCCAGGGCCACCACTCGATATTCACTTTTAAATTCCCGCAACTGATGGCGCCAAGAATACCTAACAAAGGGGAAAAAAAGTTGGAGTTACAAGGTCAAGCAGTATGATACCAAAAATGCACTCAATGCTTTTGCACCCAAATAATTGAGGGTAAACTAGCACGGCTTGGTTTGCAATGAGATTCTTTTCCTTTCTGTGCTGTGCTGATGGTCCTTTGTGGCTGCAGTAGTTTTGTGCTCCCTTCTCGAATTCCCAAGTAAGGAAGTGCAGCTGCCAGAAATGGGGCATGGCCAGAGCCGGGGTTTTTCAACAATTCCTGGAGTCTGGCACAGTCCCTTTGCTGCAAAGGAAGCAGGCATAAACCAGAGCACAGGGAGCACTACTCCATAGTATCATCAAAAAAGTAAGGTCTGAAAAGCTTTCTCTTCTCCCTGGCTTACTCACAATCATGTTTGATGAAGCAGGGAAACATGCCTCAAGGCATGGTTCATTTTTTTTTTCTATTCAGAAAAAGAACGTCAGATAATTCATACACTAAATAAACCAAAGAAAGAAATCCAATTAATAACAAGTGAACTTGGTGAAGTTTATAGGATTTATACTGTGTACACTTTCATCTGTGTCTTTGTACTACCAGAACTGTTCCAGAACAAGCTCTCTCAATGTGTTGGTACTAGACAAAGTATTTCATCCTTGTGTTTCTATGGAAAAGAGTTATAACATTACATACATCAAAAGACATACAAAATTAAGAACTCAAGCAAAGGCCTCCTGGGCTATTCCTCATTCTGTAACAGTTTGTAGTGACTAGATGTGGGTTATGAAGCAAAAATTAAAAGAAAATGGTGGATCTTATCCTGCAAGAACGATCTGCCCTTCAGCTGTTATTGAAACCAAATAAATTTCAGAATAGCCAGTACCAAGACAGACATGGCCTTATCTTACACTATAATAGAAAGATATATGAAAAACATGCTCCTTCTGGACATATATAATAATGACTGCATCCCTTTGGTCTAGGATCTAGCTTTTACTTCTGCTTGTTTCAACAGTCTCAGATAAATGATATATAACATTTGCATCATCAGTGGTGTAGGAGTGAAGCACAGAATTCTACCTTAATCCAAACAGTGTCTATATCAGACCATTGGCTCTTCCACTTTAGCTTTGCCTTCAGCCTATTAGGGACATTGAAGTTAAGGAATATTACAGGAACACTCGATATGAGTCTAGTCATATAAACAAAACAGTCAGAACATTTTTATTTCAGTGCCATATAATGCAAGGTTTAGCTGAGATCCCCAGGAATGAATTTTTTAAAGGCATTATATAATGACTTGGAAGCTGAATTTGCCATGGTAACTGTTGCAGCTTTTCTATATACTTCAGTAAGAAGAAAGAACCAGGCCCATAAATAAATAAATCAGCCAACTATTTCTGTTTTCAGAAAATGTCTGCAAGCAATTCTCATCTTCTGTTTTCACAATAGTTCATCAATCACCAAATGTCTGACCTACCAAATGGGTAGGTTTTATAATCAAATAAAGTCTTTTATCACATATGATATGTAACTATTGGGCAACTGCTTTGCAAGCAGAATTTGGAATTGTGTGAATGCTTCCATGTTCATAAGGCTGAATCATGGAAACTATTTTGAGACTTTTTGATCCCATTCCTTCAAAAGACAAGTTGTATAAAATGTAACAGTTCACACACAACTCTTAAGTACTCAGCTGCCTCAACACATTATGTCCAATTTCAAATATTTTATTATTGAGTTTCCACAATGTTGGTATTGATTTTCAAGTTCTTATGCATCTGAAACACTTACTGGCTCTGGTGCATTATATTCCTTAGCAATTTTCATCTTCAGACATTCTCTGTCACTCACTAAGGTCAGTATTGTCTGGTTGTATTTGTACTATTTATAACCTTGAGACATTTGAAGGCAGAGGATTTGTTACAATTAAGAACTGTAATTGTGGATTATATCCTTTTTATTTTCCTAGACAAACAATACAAATTTGATGCTGTTTTACATCTCTCTTAAACTATGTTTATTTTATCTTGTACTCTCAGAACAATCACTATTCCTGCATAAAAAAGGCTTCACTGATTGAATGAACAACCCAACATGAATATTGTCAGTATAACTGTTTTACAGACTATTAGCATGTAGTATTCATTTTAAAAAGAGTAATATATACTATGCTATTTGTGGTCCCAGTGACCTATGTAACAGATTTTTTATTCATCCCTTTTGAATGGTCAGATAATACAATATATTAGCTGTCACTTAAGCATGACTCACCATTCTAAACTGTAAGAATGACTTTCTGCTTTTTAAAAATAATATACCTGATGACAGTAGGATATGTATATAAAATGCTATTTTTTCCATTACTATTCCCCCTGTAGGGAAAATCAGCTGTAGTCTCATTGCCTGACTGTGTTAGGATACGCTTTATACATAATGTTTGCATAGAATATGCACTGCCCCATCTACCTGTCCTTTCAATCAAAGTTTACAGTTGTAGGCGTTTTAGATAGCAGTTTATTATTAGAACAATCTACTTCTTTGAAAATTTAACTTCACATAAATATGAGTCTCTACCATCACCCTCAAGGGCATTAGTGTCCGTGGGAAATTGCTTAGGGAAGAGAGCGGACCTCTCCTCTACCTGCGTCAGTCTATCATGGTATGACCTGAGCACAGATTGAAGGGTCACAGTTCCAACAGTGACCTCTAGTCCCATAGCTGAGTGCAGAAAGGAAAAGGATCATTTAACTTGCTGAATTACTGGCATTAGTACTTCCCTTATTCCTTTACTGTTTTTTCTCTACATTTTCTGTAAGTCATGCTTCAGTAGTTAAACCTGACAATGACAGCCTGAGCAATTTGGTTAAATCATTGGACACATGACTGCTTTTCATTGTTATAAACAAACATTTAGGATTGGGTTTGATTCATCATTCATCTTGTGATGCACTAATAATAGAACATTTTTCCCTGAGTAGCATTCTGAAATTAGGCTGCACAACATCCTATAGAACACATAGTTCTTCTTCCCCTCCCCCAGTGAAAAATTAATGTATAGTATTTTTAATAAATGGAGCAATCCATATTGCACTTAACATATAACGGATCCTTACTTTAACACTCTCTGCTATAATTCGTAAGTTTAGCCATATAGTACAAGTACTATCCAAACAGGAATTTTGTTAAAAATTAGCAGTTCCTTCTCAAAGTTTGAAGGAGGAGTACATACCTGGGGAAAAACGGATTGACAGTACCAAAGAGATGGTTGGTTTGTGTTAATCTGTAAGATTTTTTTTGCAGATGCTGCAGTTAAAAAAAAGTTTCAATGGTTCATTGCCTACTAAAACTTCATGCTGTTAGTTAGTACTGATAAATACATATAACAGATCACAGTGGGGATATTTAAGCAGAGATGTTCACCCTTGAGTATCTTATGTAGCATCTTTTATAATAGAAAACTGTGAAGGGAGTGTTACCAGAATTCTGGAAAGCCATGAAGCAGCAGCATGAGTGGTTTACCCCTTTCTCCAGCAGCCACATAGTGGAATCGTAACCCTGAATCCTAAAACGAGAAAAAGAAGTGGGTTTTTATTGCTGCATAGAACTGCTACTTTGGGATTTGAGAATGATGATGGTTTCAGATCATATTCTAAGAAACAATATATTGCACCTGAAAAAAATATCCAATCCAAGCTTGGAAGCTTCAGCTTTCTGTACTTCTGAGAGCAGGTATCTGCTACACGCTGGCAATGCAGAGGATGCCCCAGCCTGGACAGCAGAGCTTCCAGGAAGGACCATCCCTCCCACGTGCCAGGCTGTGTGCCTGCCTGCCAGTCCAGCCCTGAGCACACTGACACTTCTGGCAGAGCCCTGCCTGCCTCAGCCGCTGGGAAATGCAGGTTACTGTCAAAGCAAGCACATTGCTTTCACACAGACACCAATCATGTGCTTTACAGGAAGACTTTAAAACGCAGTATGCTTTAAATGCACTTTCAATCTTTCAGTTAGCTTGTAAGATTATGCAACTATTTAAAACCGTCACGTTGCATTCTGGCACGATAAAGGACCACATGGATTCTTAAGAACCAAGAGCAATCAAAATTAAGTAACTAGAAAGTGAGTAGTTTTTGCTTGTTTTTACTGTTCAAGGTTTCAGACTCACTTCAGAAAATTAAGCTTAAATGTTATAATCTTCTTTCTGCCTTGTCAATAGTCACTGCTTCTGATGAATCTTTTAAGAAAATGGGTCTTATGAGAATTACAAGCAGGCAAGTTACTTATTGTAGAGGCTGAACACTGAAATGCTATTGAAGTGAATGGATGTACACAAGCTTACACTGACTCAAGGTCAAATCCAGTAGAATTTAAATAAACTGTGATTATGACCTAAAGGTTTTTACTGAATTCTGGCACAGAAGTAGATACAGAAGTTGGGAGTTAGCTCACAAAATACGACTTAGAAGTCATGTGAAAGAAACTGCAGGAAGAAGGGTTGTCCAGGTCCTGAGCGAATGTCAAAGCCTGCGCTGTCTCTGCTAGTTCAAAAAGGAAAGAAAACCCCCATGCCTTTGCTGCACATCAAGTGCTAATATCAGGGCAACGATCACAAGTGCATACAAAAATGGTTTTCTTGCCAAAGAAACTTCAAATGCTCTGAGATGTCTTGGCACTCATAAGTCACTAACTAGATGCAAAACCATTAACTTATATCCTGATTCTTGAAAGGGCCCTGAAGAGGAAACTATTTGGATTTTTTATACTTGCAATGGATATAAAAGGAACTTTTGCTCAGTTTTGCCCCTAATTACACTGTTATTTCACCTCTGGGATGCCAATGAACTTGAAGCCCCTAGAGGTAAAAATAAATTCCTAGTAAATTTTGGGACCATTACATCATCTGTATAATTTTCCAGATCACTCTGCCTTTGATCCTTTTGTATTTAGAAAAGTAGAAATTTCTCAATTTCCTTCCACAGTTTCTCTTCTCATTTAGTGAGTAGTGGGTAGACTCTCCTCCTCCCTTTCAGTCAGTGTCCTCTTGGGATTTACCCTCAATGTTTTTATTTTAATCTATTTATTGCTTTTAAGGACCTCCCCTTTACTCATGAAAATTCAATCACCCCTTGTACAGCAGCAGTTTAAATGTCACATGGCCCAAACTAAGCCCATCCCTGACTTTTTCAGTTGCTGCTTTCTGTTCCCTTTTCCATCCCCCAGAACAGGCATAGGATGTTGCCATCTTATCTAACACCAGCTGTTTGTTTTATTGAAATCTGAATGGATTTGTAGGGTATGTGTGTTTGGAAAGTAATCCATTAGGCTGCTGTTATCCAACAGCAAGAGTTTCTTATTTCCTGAAATGAGTGATCGATTGTCATATTGACAACAATTCGATTTGCCCCCAAATGCTCTTCTGCTACTGTCATACCCCTCTCACTTCCCCAGCAGCCTGTTCATTTACTGCTTCGTGGTATAGGAAAAAAAGAACATGTCATATGATTGAAAAAGCCCACACATGCCTCCTAATGACGTTAGCAAAAGAAAACAAACAAATCATGACAAACTGAGGCTCAGTAATGTGTATTAGTGCTGCCTGGCACAAAACCATCTGCACAGGACCCCGAGAACAGAGATCTTTCTGCTTGTTTTATTAAAAATAGCACTTGACAAAACTTGCTGTGCATTCTCTGCTCACCTATAACTGCAAAAGAAACCTAGCTAATTCAATTTCATTTAGAGCATTTGGTAAAGGAGCAAATTGCACGTAAAGACCCGAGACAAGTACAGAAACTGACTAGTGACTTAAACTGTACAACCAGAGGGACAGCACTTAGCTCCTTAGTTTGTGTTTTCCCTGTGACACTGATGCACGAAACGAGCTCCCGGGTGCAACTGGGCCAGCCGTAAACACCAGAGAGAGCAGAGGCGGTGCAGGGAGCGGCCGATTGCGGGGGACCCGAGGCCGACGAACCCCTCACCCGCGCACCCAGGGCTCCGCACCCCGGCCGGCCGGACACCGCGTCCTCCCGGGCCGGGCCCGGCCTGAGGCCCCGCAGCTGGGGCCGGGCGGGGCAGCGCTCCCCGGGGCAGCGCGCAGCTGTGCGAGC
>VZRZ01001384.1:91049-147793 GCA_013398175.1 Climacteris rufus
CCAGCCCCCCGCCGTGCCTGCCCCCGGCCCCGGCAGCGATCGCGCTGCACACTCCGAGCGCGCCCTTGAGCGCCCTGACCTTCTCTCCGTGCCAGAGGTGTATAGGCACAGGCATACGGCTGTGTGCTTGCACTTGAGTGTTTTTCAAGACTACATTCTTTCACTGCTCCTTCACTATTACCCGTTTAAAGGTGATTTTGTAAACATACTACAATTTTTGTTATTACATGCTAGTAATATGGAATATTTCTTAAAAATATATAAATATAATTGTCAAAACTTAACTTATCCTGTATTGATATCTCAACCCCTGAGGTCCGATAGAAGCTGAACAATCCCACACCTGCCTGTTAGTAAATCACTACAATCACACACCAAGGAGTCACAGTCACATAAGAGGCCACAGATGCCAGGGTAAGAAGAAAGTCTCCAGTCTATCTTGTATTAACCTACTGATATGCAGGGTAAACGGTAATTTAAAACTAGAATGGTTCACATAATCCAAAATGGTAAGAAAAAGTGTAAATATATAAATTAATTGATTTTACACGTTATAAAAGTACTTGTTATAAAAAATTACAGTTTATTAGCTCTAGGAGATAACAAAATGTGGAACTTGGTATTTGCTGACTACAAGAAAAGTATAATTGAGCTTGCCTGTCAAATCTTGATCTATCCGACTGCATGGCCTGTTCACCTTTCCTTCTAGATCCCTTGCTTCCCAGACTAGAGGATATGGGCAGGTTCGAGACTTTTGGAGGCCACATGAGAGTCACAGCTAATATATAGACCTACGTGCAGCTTCTTGCTGTCTGTGGGGAGTGGGGTTGCCAAACTGTGCTTGAATTTGATGAAAATCTGTTCTTGGTCTAGATGAGTCTGTAGGATTAGGACTTAACTTTCAAGAAATATATTTGCTCTGTCCAGCAGTGCAAGTAGAAGCTGGTACAACGACATCATCCATCTGTTAACTCTAAGATGTGTAATTCAATGAGCTAGTTTTTAAAAAAATTGGATACGCGTGTATGCAGACAGAATATATATAATTTTTCACTATGCATGGAACACGGCTTGTAGACGACTTTTGTCTGTAACATACCAAATGCTTTCTCCTACGTGTTCTAAATTCAGACTTACAAATATAGGCACTGGTGTTGAATCCTAGGCCCACTGAAGGCAGTGACAGAATTAATTCTGGTTTCAACAATTTTTTTCTTTTTTTTAGAAAATAAAATAAAATAAACTAAAGCAGCAGAAAGAAATGTTATGAAGAATGGCCTGTTACTGCGTTTTCATGATTTAAAAAGTTTAAACAAGTTACAAAACCCTAATCTGAATTTATTTTCTATTACTAAAGACAACATCTTCAAATAGCTGTAAAAAACTGTCAAACTTCCAGTTATCAATAACACAAATGAAATACCCGCAACCTGGATCAGCTGACAATGCTGAATAATGCTGTTCGTGATCCCTGCTCACTGTCTGAACACAAGTCTTACAAACTTAAGGGCAGGAGCTTTATCAGTCTGCTGGGAAAAAGGTGCAGGGCTGTTTAAGGCTCCTTCGTTCTCTTGGGCAGGAAGAGAAGGAACACCAGAGGCAGATGATTCAGTTCAGACATCGACCTCTGCAGACTCCAGGAGGATTACATGAATCATGCCTACTGAGCCTGAGCTTTCCCTTCATGCTCAGATTACTCATAGTGCCAACCCCAGGATTAGCATACAGCTAATTTCTTATGCATCAGACTTCGTGCTAATGACCTTTCTTGTAGGGAAGAAGCCTTTGCAACTTCTCAATATCAGACTAAGCAGCAGCAGAATTTTCCCTCAAGTGCACCTCAGTAAACCAGTGACCCAGTTAGATAAATTAGGAAGTTTGGCAGGAGCAAAACAACCAATGCTGTTGTTTACACCACAGTAGCCATCAAATTTCTTAATAAACTAGTAATCAGAATGAATTACTGGAAAACATCCCCTAAGAGAAACTGGAAAACAGGTTTGAAATCCTGGAGCTGACCACAAGCTTTCCACTTGCTTCCAGAGAAATGTTGATGAAAGCCCAGTGACAAGTTAAGCATAGCAATCACTAAGTGCCAGCAATCTTCTAGAATACAAGCAGGAGGACAGAGGAAACCATGAGATGCCTTATTACACACAGGTATTTGGCCAAGCTACGCAGTAGTTCTTGTACAAAGAAAGCAGCAGAGCCAATTTTTTCACAATACCAGAACTAAGTCTATTTTTATTTTATACACCACTAATTACCTCAATAGCTTCATGTCAGACTTCTCAGTTATACAAACCTTTTGCCTGTGGAATTTAGGTATGTTATCTTCAGGTATCAGATGTGGATCCAGTTTCAGAGCTGGGAAGAAGGTCATGCTGGGGGCCTAGCAGTTCTGAGCAGTGTTTGCACAATGAAATTGTTGGACACCCTAATGCAGCATTTCTAGGCACCTCCACCTGTGCTACCTTAGCTGCCCTGTTTTCCAAGGAAGCCACAGAATTCCTCTTTTATTGAGGAACACTTATTTTGTACTGTAGGACCACACTGGCTACATATGTGGCAAACCTGTTTGTACAAGGCAAATACCTTCCACCCATTTTCCAGAAGAAAATTAAGAATCTTCCATATATGTCATACGAATGAGAAAAATTGAGGACCCCAACAATTATTTTTCTATCTTCTTTATATTTTGATTTTCTCATCTTCTGCTCTAAATTATTGTTCTAATGGGTGCCAAGCCAAACCAACCCCAGGGCAGATGGTCTTACGTGTTTGCCCTCCATAAAGTGCCATCTGCCTGCTTATCTTTTGTCAGCTCAACTAATCCTGTTTCTCTGAGAGACAAAAGAGGACAACTTTGCACATCACTGATTCTGCCTCTGCCTCCAGCCTGACCAACTCATAGCTGACAGTAAAAAATGTAACATTTCCCATTTATTAGTGACAGAGGAACTTCTTAAAGCTTGTAACTATCTTACCTTTCCTTTACATGTAGATACAATCTATTAGCATAGACACAAGTAGACAAGTGACACATTAATGCTGCTATTTTCACAAATGATAAAAGAAAATGAATGGTGTAACAGAACTTAGTACACCTTTTAACTGTTGGGTAACTAATTGTTTATTTAAGCAGCTTGTTGTTTGCAGGGGGCATCCCCCTCCTTCAAGTGCGGTCACAGCTTAGGGCAAACACAGTCCTTCGAGGCTTGCTACTCACATTTGGAAGCCATCTTCCTGACCTCTGAATTCAGCCTTCTGTCTGGAGGACAGGAACTGATTATCCTTTCCAAGTGACTTGTAGGTAGCAAATAAAGGGTTTATCAGATTAGCATTGGCAGCACTGACATTGTGACTTTAAGCCATCATGACAGTGTAGTCATGGAAGCTGGAATTAGTTTTTGAAGGGACAAAAGTACCAGTTCATGAGCCGTGCCTATATAGCTATATAGAATGGATGAAATGCGAAGAAGGAATTCTTGCCCTTCCCTCTGTCACCTCCTATTTCCAAAGCAAGAGCTCTTGAGCTTGTATTAACCCAGTGAGAAAGTATATTCAAGTGACAGCAAGGT
The DNA here is from genome assembly GCA_013398175.1 of Climacteris rufus. NCBI lineage: Eukaryota > Metazoa > Chordata > Aves > Passeriformes > Climacteridae > Climacteris > Climacteris rufus. Next base: position 94,631 of record VZRZ01001384.1, read on the forward strand.
AGAGAGTCCTGAATGTAAACTGCAGTATTTTATTGCAGGACAAATAGCTATAAATAACGTATAAACTACAAACGAAGAGAGGTCACTTTTGATGTGGATATGAAAGAAGACATCCTAACAGTACCATTTTACATTACAATCCATCTTTCATCCCAAATGCCTGTCCTAGCCAAGTCCTCAAATCTCCCCCTGTACATTTGAGCTTGCCTCCAGGCCAGGCCATCCCCAGACATTTCAAGGGGGGATACCCCAGACTGAGTGTTTGTCATATACACTCTTTCTGCTCTTGAATAAAATAACGCCATTCCAACAATGGCAGAATTTGAAGATCCAGAAATACTTTATTGTAGAATAAAGATATTGGAAGTAGCACTATCTCATCAGCCTGCTACCTGAAAGACCAGGCTACCATTTTTGGACATGCTTTAGCTGGCATGTTGGAATTGAGAAGCAATTTACTGTTTTTCTCTGAAAATCCAGTTATTTGCAGAAAGTTTTGTTTACTTAGCTTACTTAGTTGGGTTGTCTGTGGCAGAACCTCACCACAACTGGCAGTGTTACCTTCATTTTCAACTTTTATCCAGGAACTTGACAAATCAGAGTTCTCCATAGGGAGAGAGTTTTGAGTGGGAGGTGCAATGAGATCAGTAGTCTCCAAAGTGGAGTGTGAGAAGAAAATATTTAATACTATTTTTTTAAAATTACAAAATAAAGTCATAACTAAGCAAAATTAAATAAACAGTATTAAAAATAAAAAGAGAAATGAAAATATTTTACTGTAATATAAACAATATTAGTACAGTGGAACAACATATATAATTTATGAATTAATAAAGATACATGTCTTGGGATCCATGCTTGAAATTTTTAAATGATGGGGTACATAACAAAAACGGTCTGAAGACCACTGAACTGGATTGTCTCAAGGAGGCCCCTTCCACCCAACCTTTCTGTAATACACATTGTATTTTGGTATTAATTCTATAAAACAATGTTTCATTAGTGTAATATTTAATTTGCCATAGATGTATATAATCAACAAGAATGTATGGTTTTTACATTCTGGTTTCTACTTCAGACAATTAGTCCAACATTAATAATAACTTGCATTAATGAGAAAATCTTTCAAACTGGAGTTAATTGTTTTAGATAACTTCTTACTGTGAAGAATCAGAACTATGTGGTAAATGTGCTTGCACCCTTAGCCAAATGTTATGTTAGCATAAAATACATTAAACACACTGGGCCTTAAGAGACATGCAAATACACAAGATTTACTGCTGAAGTTATAGAGTTCATGGAAGCTTTTTTTATGTTTACAAATAATGTTACACACCTCTTAGACAGTATCACTATTAGAGAGACCTTTTTGTCACAGCCCAGATTCTATGCAGGTGTGTCATAGAAAGTGATTTTTTAAATAGCATATATACTACACAACAGACAAAACTGTAGTCAAATGAACAACTACATTGCACTGTGCAGCAGAGCAGATTACATGTTATAAACAAGCAAGGGAAAAAAATTTGTGATGCTTCAGGTATTAACGAACAAACTTTTAATACAAAGCATTTTAGAGAAGTTCTTGAAAGTGGTCTTAACATTTAAGATCCTAACTAGTACAAAATGGTGCTGTTTGTAGTAGTTTGAAGTTAAGTTCTATATAAACTACAGCTTTCATTCAAGATATTCTTCGAAAGATGCCATAATATCTCTTTGCAGATTCACATCAATTATACAAGCTGTCTGCAAGAAAGCAAATGAGTGTCTTTTTAGTCAGACATTAACAAATACTATGCAGGTCAAATACTTAATGATTTAAGAAAAAACTCTTGAGCATCTTCTCAAAACATGTAGGTCTTTGTTATTACAAGTTTGAGTGTGCATGTTGTTGAAGCCCTCGGAAGAGAGCTGAAGGGTGGAAGCTTCAGCTGAACTTAGCTGAATGCAGCACCATCTCACACTGCAGTACTTACAGTCCATTGTACAACATTATGGTTTTTTTTTAAATGTCTAATTTAAAAAAGGTAGCAGTTAAAAAACATTCATTACTTTCACCAATAAAACCAGTTCGTTTTAAAAAGGCTCAGGCTTGGTATTTCATACCAGAACAGTATGACTAGCACTTTTGTTGACAGGGAACACACTAAAGAGACAGCTTGCAAGACTCAAGGTTTGAAATTATTTAGAGGGCAGGGACTCCTCTTCATAGTTTTCTTTTACCATGCAATTATTCTAAGCTTATGGGAGTAATAGAGCCAAGCAGACAGCTTTTCATATTATGTAATTTGAAGACATACTTTGAGTTTCCTATTTCATTTTCTGGACTAACTCTTCAGGTACTGTAGTTCTGTTGTTTTCAATCATTAAGGTTCTTTGAAATAAGGATCTGACCTAATATTTGTGTATTCTCTACTAAAGTTGAAAAAAATCAAGTAGCAAGAGTCAGCAACTTACTGCTTCTTTCCTCCTGCGTTCTTGTTCCATTTTTCTAGCCAAGTTACGGTCTTGATCAAGAATATGTTGTTGAGCTTCAGGCAGTTTGCTCTTATGTATTTCTTTTTCAAGCTCACAGTCTGTCGCTGCCATGGCATCCAATTCTGTGCTTTCATGGCCCCTTTAAAGACAGATGAAGAAATCAGTATAGGATAGAAGTTGTCCTTTTTTTTCTTAACAACCCGACAGAATTCTGCAAATAATTTAAATCAGTGCACAGCACTTAAACTGTGGTTCTCTTTCATGTTGTTTCATAGTAATTTTCCTTCACAAGATAAATGTGCATGCAATTGTTGGCCTATGGTAGGTTCATGTTTCCTGTGTCCCAATTCCAACCTATATGCATGTGGGATTTATAGATATGCTACACAAAACTTTCTTTGAAATTCTTAATTTCTTAATTTTCTTTGAAATTTTCTTAATTTTTTGAAATTTCTTAATTTTAACTTTCTTGGCCTGTAATGTTTTTCTTCTACCTTCTTCCTCTTCAATTAGTTATAAGAGGTAGATTTCATTAACTTCTGAACCAGGAATATGCTCTTAAGTCTCTCAAATGCTCTGATTATTAAAATAATACAATCCAAACAATTGACTTATTCTAATACAACCAGCAATGGCCAGGAACAGGAGAATTTAGGAACCAGCTCAGGTTTATCTTTCACAGGGTCAAACAGACAAGGAAAAAGCTCAAGTCTACTGTAGAGGGAAATATTGCAAACAGAGTTTCCAAAAGGTGGCAAACACAGTTCAGGATATTACTGCAATGCAGTAATTAGTCACTTATCCCACTCAGCATAACCACAGACCTCAGGGCACTCCCTAAAACAGGGGCTGCAAACAACTAGGGAAGAATACTACAGCAAGAGCTTCTTGAAGGTGCTTTTCTACAGCAATGCAAAGAATTCTGCTGGCTGAAGTGAGTGTGCACTGGAACCCCTCTGTAGGTATGTTAACACCATGCTCCCAAAGGCTAGATTATCCTGGATCCCCTTAGGAGAGCAATAAAATAAGGATATTCCTGACTACAGGTATAGGAAAATAAGATACTGAGGACAAATGTGAACTCTGGTCAAGACCAGAGGCATTGAGTGCTTCAGGGGGAAAAAAACTCCTCACTTCAATGCCCAAACAACAATGAAACATCCCTCTGCCCCCAAAAAAAAAAAAAATTAAAAAGAAATCCAGAAGCAAACTAACAGAAAAAAAAATCCTGGGAAGTTTCTCTGACTGTTGAAATAATAGTGATTTGAAGAGAAAAAACAGCTTTAGGCATTTTGGACATGCAGTTTTGCTTAGAGTGGTACAGTTCCCCAACTTCATCTGACATGTGGCATTTACCTAATCCAAAACATTTGTTCCTGAATAACTAACCGACACAGTACCATGCAAGTAAAAAGTAGAATAATATTTAAACATATGTCATTACAAACCTTTTTTTCTCTTGTGGAAGGTTTTGCAGTTCCCTCTCAGCTTGCACCAGAGGCCTTTTTAACTCCTGCACTTGCCCACTCCTCTTTAATACTGCTTCTCTGAACTGTTTGAAACTCTCAGCAGATGCTTTTATTGGAGCTGGAAGCTTCATCGTTTTACACAGGCTTACCCAGGAATCTATAGTCTTCAATTCTGCATCCTGAAGTTATTAGAAAAAGGAAAACACAGAAGAGGAAAAAATATTCTGCAATTACTGGCATCCCATACCTGCTTAGTTCTTGCATAAGCACAATGCTGTTTGACTGTGCCTTTTTCAAAATATCCTTCCTTTGTCAGGATATTAGTGCAAATACAGCAATCTAAGCACACTTTGATATGCTTTCTCATCAACTTTGAGAGTCTTAGGCAATATGCTAAAAATCATTAGCATTTGTAGCTATTTTTACCATATAACTCTATCTCTCCACTTTGTCATTTCAGAAAACATGAATTCACAAGGTTGAATTTACACGAGGTCCATTGACAATGTTTTAATACAGAGAATATCCATCTCATCTCTATACAGAGTCCTTACATAACAATACTTTTGTATCAAGCTTGGGAGTTTTGTTTGTTCCCCTGTGGCATTTTCTTGACAGCATAAACCAGAATAAAACTAGCATTGTTAAGAAATCCTTCTTCTAGTAGAAGGTCATGTGTTTCTGAAGGAAATACTTATTTTTGGAATTGAATTCAACGTGTTAGTTAATTGCTTTCTGAAAGCTAAGTATCTAAAGAAAAGTCCTAGAAACATTTTAGTTCAACAGATTATATAGAAAACTTCTTAGGTCCAGAGGTTCACATGATCTATTATTAACAATTTTAATTTAATGTTTTCAAATAGCTGATAACAAGAAAAGAATTTAGTAGATAAAAAAATTTCTCAGTCCCTCCATTTAAGATAACTTACTGCATGCTAGGAAATATTTTTATTAACTTTCATATTTTTAGTCATTAAAAGTGCTTTGTCTTATTTCAGAAAAGGTTTTCCTATAGCACCAAGACTATATTCCAAACTACTCTTATTTTTGTTACTAGATCAGCAAGGGAAAGCACACTAATAATTTGGATATTAGAATGACATCAAGGAAATCTTGTTCCTTGTTTAGATATTAAAACTAGATTAAACAAGCCATATTTTAATATGGCAAGATAGAAGCATTATTTATATATATCTATATACATCTAATGCATCTTATATACTTTACCTTCTGAAACGATCAGAGTCCACAGATTTGTTTGGTTTTAGCATTAAAAATGAGATAAACCAGTACAGATTCTAGAGGTTATAACAATGCCCAGGGCCTATTGTACACTAAATATTGTAGTTGTAAAAGAACAGATTTTTAGAGAAGATCCCACGTCAGGGCATTATTCAACCTTATAAGTAGACTCAGCCTCTTCTCAAACAGAACTTGAACAACACTTACCTTTCTTGGAAGAAGTTTGGATATTGGCTCTAGTATGCTTTTATCATTAGATTTATCATTGGGTATACAATGACCTGATGGAAGAATAAAAAAAGGCTCTTTTGTGAACTATTTTTCCTCAAAATTAAATGATAAACCTTTAGTGATTCAAATAATTGACTTAAAAGCTTACATTGCATTTTTATTATGTTTCAGAATGACAGAAATTCTCCCAAGCATTTCCTAAGCTTAAGTTGAACTGGACCACTTCTCTCCACTTTTAGGCAGGGATAGGTATAATTGGCTCAAGTACAGATGAGAAATTAACTCCTGGTTAATTCTAGGAGAGCTCACAGCAGAATGCTCAAAAAGTTTGATCAGAAAGCCTCAACACAGCACTTTGCCACTTATTCTTCCTCTCCTTCCCACCCAGCCTTCTTTCCTTTTGACTCCAGCATTATTTAAGAGTAGCTGATTCATCATGCAAACTCACTTTACCTAGAGCTCTCAACCCTATTTACTTTAAAAAAAAAAAAAAGCAAATAGGTCACCCACCAGGGGCTAGTCTTCACATTTCCAGTAGCCTACAGGATGTATAAATACCCCATGCTGTTACCTCTTAATTATTGCAGGGGAGAAAAAACCCCAAACACTATTTTCAAACCAGAGATAAAATGTGTTGTTTATCTCATTCAACAACAATCCTCTACTGCAGCTAGAGATGTTTCAGTGTTTAAGTAAATGCTTAATAAAAACATTTTTTTATTATTCAAAGGATAAGTTTTTGAATGTTGGAATCCAGGGTTCTGAAGGCAAAGTATCAAACCCTCAGCCACTTTGTCATAGAAGGGTTTTTCAGACAGACCTCAGTCTCAAAACTTTATAAATTAAAACCTTTAGCTGAAGCCATGTACCAGTTCCAGCTGCTACAGGTCTAAGCAAAGGGGGTCAGTATATGTGGGGCTTGGTGTGTTAAAGCCCCAAACTGAATATTATGAGAATTAAATCTATTTTTAGAATTGCTTTAGTACACCTCAACTACTTAGCATCATGCTTTAGCAAAAATAAAAGTTCATCAGTGAACAGGCTCTGTTTTTTAACTTCATCAAGTTTTCTGAAGCTTGTCCCTCCCTCTAGAGGTAGGCTGGAGGGCAAAGAGTGAAGGAGGAACCAAAACAATCACATCTGCTAATACTGAACACACAAAGCATGGATGTTCTGTTCAATTCTTAATTTGAAATATGTACAAAGTATAGAACACAGCATTTGGAGGACCAGTGTTCTTGTAATAATTCCAACTTTATTCCATAGTGAAAGTCTGTTTGACATTGATTTACTGTCAGATACTTATCACCAAGAGTCAAAGATAACTCAAAATACACACCAAGTGCCCTGGGAAAAAGAACGCTGTGAAGCTTCAGCAGAAGACATTTTAAAGGCCAGTGAAATTCAACAGATTGAAACATCAACTCTCAGTCTTCATGGAAGACTGCGTTACTTATCCCTAGTGCTAAATTCAGAAATCCAAATTTTTATAAAGTAATTTGCTTTATAAATTTTAACACAGAACAAGAACCAAACATTCCCTTAATTTCACTATTTTTTTTAAAGCAGCAAATCAAAAAGAAAGAGCAAGGGAAACTGCACTCCATCCTTACTCTGCAAGCTGATTACTTTACAAATGTTCAGCATTTTATTTCTTTAAACCAGGTTCATATATATTTTTAACTTTGCACCCATTATCAGTTACAGTTTTTATTATGACATTACATACTTTGTTCTTGACTTATGGATATTGAATCAGCAGTTCTCACACTGGCTTTGTTTTGAAGTTTATTTGATTTGTCTAGATGTCTTGTTTGCTCAGCTTGTTTACTCCAGTCAGCACTGTCAACCTGGGAAATGGTGTTTCCCTAGAAGAGAAGCTAGACTTCAAAATATGTTCTTCATAATATTTGTGTTTAGCACATGGGGATTCATATTATACAGCATCAGGATTAAAGATTTAGAAGCTCAGAGCAGTACCTTCTTGCAGCTCTAGCTTCTGTAAGCATCAGGGAAGAAACAGATTTCATTCATATTATTGTAACCAAAGCAAGTTTGTACATCAAGACTTTAGATTTAGAAAATGCACTGCTCAGCAATCCCAAGTGATGGAGTGAGTAGAGCATGAGAAACTGATACAAGATCTTTAACCCTTAACATTGTACAACAGAATAAAGTTGTCATAGAGCCAAATGCTGCACTCTAACTTGTGGATCAGGGTAAAGGATAGCTATGATCTTCAGTTCAGTGGTGTTTTTCCTCTGTGCAAGATGATTGTGTAGTAATCCCTTGAACTGAGGACAGTGTCGCACAAACCTGAGTTGTAATATGCACTACTTGCTACCTTGGACAGTGGTCACCAATAGGAAAGGGTGAGCTGCTTTTCTTCCTTACTTGCAGGATACATTCTCATGCCCATAGATTCAAGAGGTAGTTTCTATCCATTGCCAAAAAGAAAGCTATTACAGCCTGATTAAAGCAACTAAATTTTCAACCACATTGAGAAAGATCATTAAACATCATAAGATGGAAGAGATTGTGCTGCAGTAACATCCATAACTTCCTTTGTTCCACAGAGGCTGTTGTAACCAGGATACTCTCCAAGAACCCATTAAGACAGAAATCAACAGTGACTAAGTATTTTACAACCTCATCTAGACCCTGAAAGTCCCATTTTCCATAGCTTTAGGAAAAGGTATAAAAAGCAACACACTTTTCCAGTATAACTTGTAGAGCCTCCGTCTTGCTGAGTTTGTGGAACAATATTTCACAACAATAATCCATATTATAAACTGCCTATCTCTTTTATAAAGCTGTAGGTTTACAGGGTGGACTTTTAACCTGTAGGTGTGCAAGGGTTACTTAAGTTCAAGGTATAGCCCTGAAAAGAAATAAAATAAGATTTATAGTATGCTAGAAACTTGATCAGCCAAACTTTCCTTTTGTGTTGCAGCCAACAGGCAATGAAATAATGCCCAGTTAAAGGATAAGAATCACTTTGTTATTGGGGTTTTAGAAAACTTTTGATGTAAACCTTAAATGGTTTCCATCACATCGAATTCAAACCTGAAATATTACATTACATCTTACTTAAAGGAGTGAAAACATGCTTTGAAGATGCTGTTTGAAATTGATTCATTGGAGAGAAGCATGTATTCACCTCTGGAAAAGCATTTCTGGAGTGAGTGACAGAAGACTGATTTGTCTTTGGAGTACTTTGAGGAGTTTGTTGGTCTGGAGCATCATGCAGAGCAGATACAGTTGAGATTATACCTGAAAAAGAAGTAGGATATGATTTTCCCTATCATGCAAAGTGCAGTCCTACATCTCAAAATTAGGTCACTGTTTGGATCTATGGAGTAACTCAGTATGAAGGTATCTATCCTAGCCACATGATTTGAGAGAGTTATTTTTAACTAGCTTTTAATTGATTTCTCAGTTAATCAGCTACCAGCTCAGGCTGTGTTCCACCAAAATCTCAAAAGTGTCTGATGTTATTAGACTTTTTGAAATGAGGGAGGGAAAAGAATATTTCCTTGGATCAAGTTCCTAAGTAACTTCATATATTTGATGTGTCTAGACAACAGCAATCAATTCAGAGAACCTATGGCACCAAGCCTTAAATTCAGTTAATAGGCATTTCAGACATGAACTTGAGTGGTAGTGATAGGTTTAAGCATCTAATTCCTATCTTAAGGTGTTCAGCACTTCCTGTAACTCCAAGTTCATTAAGGTATCCTTTTTCATCTCATCAGAAGGAAGCATGAACACCTCCTGTTTTAATACTACTCTGCCCCACCACAAGTGCCTCAGTAATCTGAAACCCCTAGCCAATCCTCAGTGCTGCCATGCTTTACTGTAACATCATGCTCTTTGTAATCCATGCCTTGCAAGAACTTTTTCAATTACCCACTTAATAACCTCCAAAACTCCAAGATAAGCTTGTTGCACAACACAAAAATCATGATGTCCCTTCTTTCCTCAGCAGTCAAATATAGCCATGAAGGGATTACCTGAAAGAGACTGGGCATTTTGTTCTGATGGATTAAGTGATGTGCCCTGTAAAGGCTGAAGCTGTTGCAGTACATTGGGAGGTCGCTGCTGCAGCTGAGATGATCCATGATTTTGCAAGCTACTAGTGAGAGGGGAGGACTGTGCTTGCAGAACATAATTGCAGGATGTCCTCTGTAAACAAAGTGATATTCTCTATAAAGAGATTGCAGTAGTTAATACAGCCAAATTTTTTTAATAGTTATTTGATCCTCTTTTCCCACCACTACCCGCATTTCCACTGTTTATCGGATTCGGTACTCCTCGTATTGTGATACTAATCCATAATTTTCTGAGAGTGTAGATGACAAAAAGCCATGAAGTAAAGTGCACTCACTACACCTTGGTCTGACAGGTACAGAAAACCCCTGAGAAGAAAATGTAATGTGAGGAGTTCAAGTATGATATTTGCTGTTACCCAGAAGGTCAGTCAGGGGCTATTACAACCGACCAAGCTGAAGCTCATTTCCTGGATCCTGTTTTCTCAAGTTTATCACTGTCATTCTGTCACTGCAGAGGCTGCAGTTCTTAAGCAAAAAAAGGGTGTTGCATAATTCCTTCCCTCAGTCTTTGCTCATGAAGATGCAGAAGGAGCAGCTGAATAATAAATTTGCAGCCTAGTTTCCTGTACTTTGAGGGAAAGCAAGTCTATTACAAGAGGAATGAAGGCTTTACTGTGATTTTGCTTTGAAATTGAAGGTCTCTGTCTCTGGTAGCTTCAAGGGAAATTGCTAAAGGCAGCCAACCCTGACAAGAAATAACACCTACTGTATATACAGGAATAGAGCAATTCAATCTAAGAGGCATGAAGAATTATTTCTAGATAAAATTGCTGTTGGTTCTAGTAATACCATAGCAATACACAATATCACAGTATCCTGAAAATAATTGCTATATTATACAATTTATTTATTTTCAGGTGTAGAAGTGAGGTTATTCATAGATAAAAAAAGTCATTTAAGTGGAGCTTGCACTGTTTTTTAGGTCAATTGTATACTCAAGGATCAATCTGGAGTGTATTTGCTTTTTTGGAAGGGGGAGGGATGGGGTGCTTGGAGCATTCTGCCCTTCTCCTTCATCAAGCACGTAATCACCACAATGATTATAAAAGGTAAAAGCCTCAGAAGTTCTCCCAATAAGTTCCCATATAGATGCATAAGATACTTTAAACAAACAGCACATATGACATCATCATATCAGTCAGTCCTACAGAACAAATAGCATTCAAGCCATACATGTTATTTCCTGATAAAGTCATGTCATTTCCAGTACCATTGTATGCTAAAGAATAACTTCGTTAAATAAAGTTATTTGTGTAGTAATTTTGTTATTTGTTTAGTGCAAAAATATGATATCCATTCCAGTCAGGTTTACCTTAGACTTTTCCATAGAAGCTGGACAGTTCTGCCTGGCTCCAGTCTGTTTTGAGCAGGTTTCTGTAAGTGTAAATACAGTGAAGTGGGCAGAAAGAGGGGGATGGAAAAAAACCAAATCAGTCATTCCCTTATGTTTCATTATTCACACTTAAAAGGTGTGAGTTGCAGTTGTACCTAGAGTCAAACCTCACAGTGAAAGGAACATTCTTATTTTGAATATTTTGGCTTCAGCTTGATGTGTTTAGAGAACTTCTGCCAGGTATAAAAAAGAGACCACAAAGATTCCTTCAGGATCGAAGTCTTCACTGACATTGATTCACTGTGTTTGCTTCCCCCCACTGCAAAGGGTTGAACAGTCATCTCAGCTTATACCTCATCTATATTGTAGACCTCCAGTTTGGCAGATCTGTTCTGTCCTAGAAAACTAAAAAAAGTTCTGTGGAAAGAGAAACATCATTCTGATGTTCTGATGCTGTGGCACTGTAATATCATTTAAACAAGCTGGAAACAGCTTAAGCACCAGGGTGGAGTTCAGCTCTACAGTTAATACTGCAGGCACTTTTGTTGCTCAGCTCACCCTTCATGCTGGAGGCCAGAAGATGAAAATAAAGTGAATCATGCTTTCAAAAAGGAATCAAAGCTACAAGAGTAAGCTATAGCCCAATAGTCTAGGTTAGATACACAGACCTTTTGCCAGCTTATTTTTGACCCTAAAGATTTTCACTGATAAGTGCAATGGATGTAGTGGGGTTTGTTTGTTTTATTCTTGGTTTTTGTTTTGTTTTCACCTAGAAGCTCAATATTAAGGCATTCATTTAATAGTATTGGAATTGAGGCTTCAAAATGGAGCAAACCAAATCAACGATAACTAAAATCCTTGGTCAGCATGTGAAAAAGTAGATGCTAAGAGAGAAGATATTTTGGGTACACAGACACAAAAGTAAGCTTTCTAACCTGATTCAGAGTCACTGCTATCTGAGGAGCTAGAATCACTGCTAGTGCTGCTGCCAGAATATGAGGAGCTGCTGCTGTCACTCAGTCTGCTTGGCCCAGTACTGGACTCAGCATTGTTTTCAACTGCAAGAGAAAGAGAGAATTCAGAACAACACATGGTGGAGCATTCTTCATATACAAGACTAGGATCAACCTTGTTAGGCCTATTCTCCCATGTAAGAGTTCATCTTCTTTCACTTCCTTGTCCACTGTTTATTTAGCAGTGGACTCGAGAACAAAGGCCTCCCTCTACAACGGAGAGGGATGGGATTTACCAGTAGCAAGCTAGTTGAGTGAATGAAATACCCAAGGAGGAGCTGTAGTCACACAATTTACAATCCTGAAGTAGATTAAAATTATGCTGTTTTAAAACCCAATTCAAGCAATTTTCCCCCATAAGCTTTCCTGCTGTTAAGAGCCTGTTTCTGTTCTTGCTGCTGCCAGACTTGCATGCCGAGTTATCTATAGCCAGCTCTTCTTTCCCAAGCCGTGTGTACTCCCAAATTGCCATCTTCTGCCACCTCCCCACCATCTGACTACTTTGCATCTGCAGGGTTGATTTAACTGGGCTTATACTGATTTTGCAGTCAAACCTTTTCCCAAGTTGTTGCTCTGATGGTAGCTTTGAAAATGAGAAGTTATGTGGATACCTGTTTCCCTGGACACAAGTCTGTTAAGTGCCAGATTAAGCTCTTGTAAACAACCCAGATACCAGTTGTAAAGATTTCCTAGCCTGCTTCTTCCCTCTCCTCACAACATACACTTCACAATTGATTTTAGCTGCTTCTTTAAGCTTTTCTTTCTAGGATGTTTTCAAGCCATTATGTATACCAGACAGGAGGACCTGACTGAGCTAATGCTGAATGCAAGCCTGTGTCTTGCAGGGCTAATTCTATCTTTTCAGCTAACTGGTTTTACATAGGAGCTAAATGGATATCCAGTGGAGGGCAATAATAGCACTCACTATTTTAATGAGGAACAGCTTGACCTATAATAGTAGCATCAGCTGCATTGATCCATTCTTAGCCCCTGATGAGAACCATCAGTAAGTGCACAGCTCAAGTATGTACTGCATTTCTGGCTTTGATCTTGAAATGAATTATTGCCTGAAAAAATGAATTGATTCTCCTAGGACACTTCCTTAAGTCTAAGATAACACAGCACACCTGTCACTGACACACAAGTTTTGCTAGCATCACAGCATTAGTGAGACCGCCATCCAACAAGCGTGACTAGAGTTGGTTATTCATGCAACTCTAAACCACAGAAAGTGAATTGCAAACAAATAGACCGTGTGACCCTCCACATTACCTGCCATGTTTTCATATATTAGCATAAAGGAGTTGTTCAGTGTCCCTTAATTTCTGATGCTGTTACCATACTTACCTGTAATAAAGTATTTGGTGCAGAAATAAGGAAGCTGCTTTAGACAGGACAAGTAAGTGACCAAATTTGCTGCTGCAACTCCAGCTCACTCAACATAGAAAGAATCTTAAGACAAGCAGTGGGAAGCTTAAGATCCCAACTATTCTGAGAAGAAAGTCCCAAGCTACCTAACAGGACTGCAGCACAAGGGAAGAATTCCATTTAGTTTAGTTCCATTGTAAATGAGTAAAAGTAAAAGCCACATTACACTTGAGGCTCTTGTTCTTTGGATTTAGTTGACCATTGACATCCAGTAGTCTCTTCTCTAGCTCTTGTTTCCTCTCCGAATTAAGTTCTTCTTTTGACTTTGTTGGTTTTTTAGCTGCATGTGAAACAGAAGTTAACATGAAAGCAAGCCAGAAAGCAAATGGAGTGGGCTTTTTTAAACATCACTTATGCTACGTACCCTGCTTTCTTTGTCTCTTCCTCAAACAGGTTGCCACATATTTCTCTAGTTCTCTGAGTGTTGAAGCATTTAAAGTTTCAAAGTCTATTTCTATCTCATCAGGGTTAGAATTCCTCAGTGCAGGTTCTTTTGACTGTATTATGTGGACTACTTTACCAAGTTTATCTCCAGGGAGTTTATTTATGTCCAAACTCAACTGTCGTTTTTCATCGTAATTCATAGGTTTGGCACCATCTTCATCCTCTGACTTATGTGCCAGCAAGACCTGCTGCATGGTTTTCTTTGATTGACTGCAGGAAAAAAGTATACCACAGTAACAGCAGTTTAAAATAGTGTGACACCCACACAAGTCCCCCACACTTACATGTTTAAAGACAGCTTATTCTTAGATTTCTTCAGATGTTTCAGATTTTTCTTCTTTTGAATCAAGCTTTTTATTTTAGCTTTTTCCTTGTTCTTTCTTTTTTGACTTTTAGCCTTCCCTTTTTTCTTTTCTGGTCTAGATAAGCATGCTTTGGTCAAAGCCCACAGCTGCTGGTGAAGAGACTGAAGCTATCAAAAGCAAAAAACCAAAACAAAAATGCTGATAATCTTGGGCAATGTAGGAGGAACAATAAACTGGTCCTAAATATCACAGGAGATTTGTGGCAGCTGAGTGGATATTAACAGGATTTTTTTTCAAATGAGATTTATTTTCCAAGCATTTTACTATATTGCAACTTAGTCACAGATTATGCATCTAGAAGATGTAGAACTGCTTATTTTTTGCAGACATTTCTACAGCATGTGTCTTCTATCATTCCGTCAAGAATTAAAAAAAACCTAAAAAAAATAATCGCTGTGGGGGTTTTCAGCAGCCTCTCTTCAATTCCAAGCATTTGGGATGCACATAAGTGCCTTATTAGGTTATACTTCTACAGTATGGCTGAATTAGGCAAGTGGGACTGGGCTCGTGCATCTTATTTTGCAATATAAAATGGCTAGTTGGGATATACTAAGAATTTAGAAGAGCTTAACACAACTTTGTTTAAACCCCAGAACTGAAAGATGGTCAGATGATGAGGTTAGAAATCAGACACTGAAATACCTCACTACTGCAAAGGCTAGCTTGTACACTTGCATTTGTCCTTCTGCCTACATGCATAAATTGATGATGCTACTCTGACAACAACTGAAAACTGTCCCTCATTTGACTAGCAGAACAAATGCTCATCTTCCCCAGAGTTTATAGATACAGCAGCATTAGGTTAAAAAGTTATGTTCAAGCAGAAGCAAGACCAATCCCTTTGTTAATATGAAACATGGCTTTGCTTTACTGGTTAGCATCAGGTTCCTTTTCTCTCTCATACTGAGCTTTCTGAAATAGGATTTAATGACTTGTTTTTGTGTGGCTCAAAAGAGACTGAGGGTAAGAACAATGCTTTTCAACTATATGAAAAAAATGACCCTGTTGGAAAAATATGCCACTAAGCTACATGTGGAGTGTCTGGAGGCTCTCATACCACAGGAGCACAGTTTTATTTTTTAAGAAGTTTGAGAGTCCTCTGAAGAAGTGGTAGATAAGAGTAGTAGAACAATGATTGACTAAAACCACTTTCTATTTGTTGAGGCACTATTCACTTAATATTTGGCAGTGCTTCCAAATGGGAATAAAGTTCTGTATTAGAAATACAAGTTTATAGAATCTTTTTAAGAACTGATTTTTTTTTGCTAGGCCTAAGTACAGACTATTGAAAGTGGCATTGTCAGAGAGATCTTGTCACACACATTAAGTACTAAAGCTTACTTGCTCCTGAAGCTTTGCAAGGTGCATTTTTCTCTCCTCTTCAGAGTCTTCAGATGATTTTTCTTCTGAAGAGTTATCATTACTACTTTCACTGGAATAAGCTTCTGTCATTTCTCTCACAGACTGTGGCAGATGATCACTTGGAAGAGGCTCATCAGGAATTTTAGCGAAGTGCATTTCAAAAACATCCTGAAGAGTTAGGTTTGGGAACAGCATATTTTTCAGGTTTCTGAAAATATTATGAAGCTACCACTTGTTTTCTAAAACTACACAGCAACACAGTAGTTCAGTAACATTAATAGATTCTACATCAGGGCGTGAGATCTATTCTTTTTCAAGTCTGACTTAAAAGATAACTCACCTGAAGTTTTCTTGCCATAGCAACTATTTCATGGTCTGGAGAATTATATTTGTAGCAGCTCATGAACATTAATCTAACATCTGTAGCAAATTCTTGTATATCACTATATTCAAAGTTATCCATTTTCTTCTAGGGGAAAAGAAAATTAAATCACATTTAGCAGAGAGCATCACCATGAGTTAGTGGGGAAAAAAAAGGAGGAATAAGAATTTTGACATACATATTTAGATTCAGCTTGTATCAAGACAGTAAATATTGTAGAAAAAGTTATGGAAAGACCTGCTTCTCATTTCAACATTGTCCCTTTAACAAAGATGTTTTTTCCTCTTTTAAACAGATTTAATTGTAATTGCTGAAAGGACTTTGTAGTACCAGATTCAGCACATGGCCAAAACAGCCATGTTGAGGTGGTTTAATTTGGTTCTGACCTCAGCACCTGTTTTTCATCCTAAGCATGGTATTTACACAAAGCTTATTCCATAATAGCTGGAGTCAAACTAATGGATGAGAAATTGGGAAATAGCCTTTATATTGTGCAAGCAAGCCAGTTTTCAAGATAATTCAGTAAATTATTAAAATTGAACCTTCTGCAAAAAAAGTGGAGCTTAACAGGGCTAAATACTTTTACCCCATACAGAAATGCCCAGTGTTCACAGAGCATTGTTCACATATCTCCATCTAGACTGGTTCTTTCCACTAAAAAGGTGAAATGTGTCATATAAACATCCAGTGTAGAAGTTCCAGGGCACTTCACCAAGAATATGGAGATTGAGGGAAAGGCAGAAATTCACATAATAGAATTGCATTTTGTTTTACAGGGCATTAACAACAGTACTGTGTGTATAGACAGAGATATTTAACATGCAGCCTGCTTGAAGGGCTTCATGGAGATGCTCTTTCCCTCACTACTTATATTAGCTTGTTCAACAGTTAAGTAGATCAGCCACTATGTGTACAGTCACAGCGAGACTTAGACTTTCTTCAGTGACTTTGGCCAAGTTTGAGAGACATAAATATACCTGGTTTCTAGGCCCATTACATCTTTCAAAAGGAGAAGTAGCTTTCATGACACCTTTTCAGCTAACACATTTAAAACCTTGTAATTATACAAATAGTCTCTTTTCCCCAGAAACATACTTACTTTAATGGTTCCTAGGTCTGTAGGACATCTGGCAATGGCTTGGTTCTCACCAGTGGAGAAAGATGCCACATCTACAGGTTTTAAGAAAGGCCATGCGTATGCTGCATGTTTCTTTGAAAACATTTCTTTAAGTATTGCATTACAATATTTTAGTTGTTCTGACAACTGAATCTTTTTAAAAATTCCAGGTGGCTGTTGAGAATCTGAAAAAGCTCTTTTCAGATGCTTGTTTGTTACCATACATTCATTTTCACCTCTGCATGCTTTAACAGCTTTTCTTTCATTAAACATGGCGGAAGATTGACCAATTGCTGTGACTGTTGAAGTGGTAGGAGTTGTAGTGTCAGCCTTCCTTTTCACACCTTTTCTTGCCTAAGCAAAGAAAAAAATATATAGGTGTCCAGAAGAGTAAGAGAGTGATTGGTTTAAGATTGTTTTGTGTAGTCCAAAAAAGTGTCAGAACTTTTACAGCTATTGAAGTCAGAGCAGAATGCAGCAATGCCACAAGTTTAGACTGAAAACCAAAGTACTACAAGATCAGCACACCAAGCTCAGCCTTAGATGTGAAGGAGAGAAGATGTACTGCAGGTGAAATTGTGGTCAGATTTTAGCCATTTGAGAAAATTCCAAGAAGCTGGCAGGTTGACAGCCACAGGAAGGGGAAAACCAACTGCAATTCATTTTAGGTCTGCTTGAGGGCCTTATCTACAGGGTTTATCTCTGTTTTTAACCTGGGTAGTATTTGGTTTGGAAGCAATATAATGTGAGCTTTGTCATCAGTGTTCTGACTCTACATGAGTAAACTGTAAATATAGAAGAGCCTGGCACAAGTGGCTATTCCTCACTGGAAGAGCAAAACCAAAACTAAGTCAATACAGGAGTGTTCTTCAGATGCTCATACACAATTCAGATTGCAGTAAACATGAATTTGCTCTTGTGAGCTACAAACACCTTCCAGGCTAGTTACATAGTGCTTAGGCAAACATGCTACTTTTTGGAGAATCAAGCATTTGATTTACATCAAAAGGATGATAAGTTATTAAATAAAACTTAGAGTTTTGTTTTAGCACTAAAACCATATCCTAAAGGTATCCTCACTATTTCCTCAAGGGAAGAACATCAATGTGAAACCTGCAGAAATATAGCGTAATAAACTTCAAGAATGCTCATCTTAGAGTTAATTTTGTTTCATTGAGAACAACATTTAAAAACCACATTTATAGGAAAAGATGTGCAGAGAAATCATCCCAATTTCTGTGCAGTTTCTAGAATTAGTACTGGCCCAGTGATTTAGCAGAGACCTGGAAGATTTAATAGAGATCTCTTTATATCTTCTACCACAACAGATGTTTCAAAAAGATATGGTAATAAGCATGGCTCCTAAGGTTTTGCTCTCAGTGCCTGAAGGAGCAATTTCAATATCTTTCTTTCTGGAAGTTATTTGAGGAAACTTACTTTTGTTATAGAAACTGCAGCTGGCATTAAAGCAGTCAGCTGAGCTGCAGACAAAGGAGCCAGTGTAACCTGCTGTTGCTCTTGAGTCATCACTGGAGGCTGCTCACTGCTTTCAGCTTGTTTCTGATTTGTGCTTTGTTCATTTGAAGTCCCAGGATTGGGCTGCTGTGTTTCTGGTTATTTTAATACAGGATATTTTAAAAGTTAGGTCTTAAATGTTGCAGTTAATTTCTTTCATGGTCAAATTGAGCAGTTGTCAACATAAACCACTCTTTTATACACAAATGGTACAAATAAATGCAAACAAGAGCATTTGTTACTTATAGCAACATTGGTATTCTCCTCTACTCAGCCCCATTAGTGCTTCAGCTGGACTATGTGCCAAGTTCCACATTATTTGGCTTCAAGAAAGTTTTGGATTAACTTCAGACCAAAGAGGCATCACACTACACCTTGTACATTGTAAAAATGTTCTTGCCAAGGAGAAAATCAAGTTGTTTTCTACAGACACAAAGACCAAACAGCAAAGGGTGCAAATGAAGGTTCATGTTTCCTAAGCATAATTAATACCTGCATATATTGCTTAGCAGTATTAGAGATCTCCACCACTGATTCGAGAACAGTCTAGACTGATGTTTTTCTGTATTTGGCTGGTTATATTACTAATGTCTTTTTCAGCTGTTACTGTCTTTAGGTGCCATAGATCTTCACACCTATTAGTTTATGTAACACAACACTGAGCAGCACTATGACATTCTCTGAAATAGAACTCAGTTCCCTTTAAAAAAAAAAATCTTTAATTTTTAAAAAAAATCTTCTAAAGCCTTATAGCAGTGTTGTTGTTTGTCTGATTGTTCTAGAAAGAGTAGAGAATACCCCAGCTGCTCCAGGGTTGAGTTGTGACAAAGAAGATTCCCTGCTTCCAGTTTTGCTTGCTTAATATATTAAAAATTCAGCACATAACACAGGCCTTACCTTCTGTCTTCTTTCCTTTTCGCTTTCCTTTATTGAGACTCACTAATCTTTCTTCTGGTGGCATTTGGGCTATTTTCTGCATAAACACTTTTTCTAGCTCTTCAGCCATAAACACAATATCATCACCTGGCTGCAAAATAGGGCAACATTCAGTAAAGGTGAGGCTGCAGTAAAGGGAGCTATCCCATAAAATAACCAGACTAGAAATCCTGCTACAACAAATCAAAAAAAGCCACCAGTACCTGAGAGGGCTAGAAAGCCTCGCCATCACTGCCCCTCCAATTAATTCTAAAGCAAATTACTTCACAATTGAAATAATCTTTCTCCCACTGTCCTGTTGAAAAATCATACTTCTACAGGAAAGGGAAAAGAAAGCAGATCTGCAACTCTTAATGCTGTGTTCTGAAGAAGCTATTGAAGCTCAAAGACAGCCAAACATCCAAGCACAGGGAGATACATGTCATTAGGCTAAACCCGTTGAAGGAGCAGAGCATGGCTCAGGGTTGCTAGCCTTAAACTTGCACAGCAGTTACACAGTGCTTGCTGTTCATGAGCTCTGCAGCTAAACCCCAGAGATTGTGGATGCAGAGTCCTTGTGCAGAAAAGACTTCACACTCAGTTGTTGGAGCAGCAAGCCAGACTTCACTTATGTGCCCTTAGTCAATCCTAGCAAAAAATGCTCCCTGCATTTCAGAGAAAATAGTTTCCAAAAAATCATGAAAATGTTGACCAACTTACTGCATGTTCTAGTAACCATGTGCCTGTTTTAAACTTATTTGTACCATTCAACAGAATCAGTTACTGGTGATGAGAGTTGGTGTTTCACATACCTTGTTATACATGTAGCAGTTCAAGAACATAGTCTTAAAGTCTTCAATGCATTCTGCAGCTTTTGTGTAGTAATTGTGTTCCAGACGCTTTTTTATGGTGCCCAAGTCCATAGGTTTCTTTATGATAGTGTAATAGTCCTGCAGTATTGAAAGAATAAATCACCACATATCTTAATGTTAAGACGTGAAGATTCTTACACAGTTATAAAACTTAAATTGCAAGAGAGGAGAATTGCATTATGCTAGAAGCAGTATTTTATTTAAAGGAAATCTTTCCCCTATAGTCATAGGTACCAAAAAAAGTAAGCATTCAGGAACTCATCATATTATATTTCCTCCTTGCTCTTCCATGTAACATATACCATTCCAAGCTCCAAAGAATATTTATTTCAATAGGCTCCAGAGCTGTACTGATACTAGTACTTATGGAAAGCGTATGCACTTCTCATTTGTTATCTCAAAGCCATTTACACAAAGTAGCACTCCAGTTTACAAAACAGAGGAAAAAAGTCCAAAACAAACTTCAACAAAATCTCAGTCACTAACAAAAAGAAGCTGCCAAGTGTTCACAATTGCTGTCCAAATACTTGATCCCCTGGGTCATATTGGCTCTCCTCTGGGGATTGGTCTAGTGAAGATATGGCAATATGACTGAAAGGCAACTGGAATGGGAACTATTGTGATTATTTTAGTAGCATGGCTAAAACCTAGTGAGTGAGACCATGAGGCTGTTTCCCTGCATTCCCACTAAGTTCTCATAGACATTGGAGTTGTACAAAGTTACTACTACTTCTGGAATGTTCTAAAGCTACCCTAACAATCTATTTTGATGAAATAGAAAAAGCTAAATACATCAGAGTGTAGACTATTGAATTTACCAAAACAAAAATGCAACTAATAATTAACTATTGTCCATTCTGCATCTTCTAACATTTGGAGGAGAAATGCAAAGGGGGCAAATACTTTCCTTGTCCTTGCCATGGAGCCAGACATTTGCTTGTTATTGTGCAATGGCTGAACTAACACACACTCTCAGAAGTCAAGAGGCTGCCTTAGAAATCCAGAGAGGCAGAACTGGCCTGAAGCCAGCTGCAAATGTGGCTACAACTCTGATGGAATGTCCCTTAATATTAACCTTAACTGACAGCTACTTCCAAGAAGGAAAAAGGGTAAGAAAAGACACAAAGATAGTCACTTTGACTGTGCTTTTGTACAAAGTGACCAAATGAGTTTGTCACAAGAAACAGGCACAGATAAAGGCTTTTGTCTGCTCTAAACAGAACCAGTGAGTTTGTAGAATTAGTCTTGAAAATTTGAGAGAACTAAATATCAATGCTTACGCTGTTGGAGGAGGGAAAAAGAAAATAATCAAAGGAAATGTATTGTGGTTTTATTTAACACCTTTCTATTTATCTACCAAGAGCAGTATCTTCCAGGTAATTTGAAATACCATTGTGCCAATAATCTGTGTTTTCATTTGACTGAAAAACATCAAAAACTGAAGTCTGAATTAAAACTCTTTGTCACAAGACATTATATTAATGCACTTTGTTACAATTAATTTGTAACATATATAAAACACACAAGGCAGTACAGAAAAAGAATTTAAGCATCATATCTTGTATTTCATAGAAGGATGTTCTTCCACTGTGGGATGATGAGAACCATACCTCTTTTTATTATTTCCCTATTTTTACAGGGACATTTATTTCCTCCAGAGACTTCAGATCAAGATAACTTGAAATTAACAAGTACTACAGGTGTAATGACTTCTATGCAACAAAATGGATCCAGATGTACCTGTTTACTTCAGGGTCAATCAGCTCTGCCTTTCCATCAAAGTATTTGACATTAAGGCTGCCTAATAGTATAAGTAAAAAACTCAAAGGCAAAAAAACATACTCATCATATGCAGTGTTAATAAATATGTCTAAACCAGAAGACAAGAATGAACACTAACATATAGAAACTCTAAGAGGCCTGTTTAAGCATTATTATTATCCCTAGAAATACTGATTTACTAGTCTCAGATCAGAAAACAAATGAGCCAAGATACAGAATTTCTCTAGAAAGAAAACAGGTTTTTTTGTAGATGTGGATTAATGACAGCAGTTCAATAGCAAAAATAGTCTTCCATAATCTGTTATATCAGGAAAAACACCTGTTCAACATTAATTCAGAAGTTCTACATATAATTTACATATTAATACTCCAAGTCTAAGATGGTTCTTACAGGAAGATTCAGTGCTGCTGCATCTACAGGTTGCTGAAATGGCCAGGAAAAGTTGTGTCTCCACATGGCTCTCATGACCACTCTCTGTATGTACTGAAGTTGGTTTGTTTGACAACCACTGCTTTTGTTATTTATGTATTCTGGTGGAGGAGGGTTAATAATGATGGAACAGTGTTGGCTTTGAACAGACATCTTCAGCGAGTTTGTGTATCCACTTGTTCAAAGATCATTATGCATTTAACCTTAAGGGAAAAAAAAAGAAGTATTCAGTGAAGATATCTATATGTAATTCTGTTTGTATGTTCACTTCTATATGTAGAATGTCAATACACTGTACAATGTAACTACAAGCATACCTTTGTGTTTTAAGCAAGACATTTCTTTTAAAGTGCATATTTGGATATACTGTATCCCCAGAGTCTAGGAATATGTCCTAGCTTTTTCCTTAAAGAAATCTGATAGTCTGCTTTTCATCACAGTATGAAGTATTTCATGAGGTGCAAAAAGGGTCATAATAAGGTAGATAGCTACTGTTACACTACTGGAATAGTCCCTACTCTCTTACAACACTTCTCTTACAAGAGGCTCACTCTCACAAAAACTGTAGCATCCCAACAGATACTGCTTATCACACACATTATAATTTCATTTGTTTATTTTGACATTCAAAAGCATACCTCTTCTGAGCTGCTGAAGCTAAAGAGGCATTCCAGTTTCTCCCACATATGTGGGGAACGGTTTGGGTTGGAAGGGACCTTTTAAACAGGTCATCTAGCCCCCACTGCCGTGGGCAGGGACACCTTCCACTAGACCAGGTCGCTCCAAACCCCATCCTACCTGGTCTTGAACATTGCCAGCAATGGGACACCCACAGCTTCTCTGGACTACCTGTTCCAGTGCCTCACCACCCTCACAATAAAGAATTTCCTCCTATTAGCCGACCTAAACCTGCCCTATCACTTTAAAGCGACTTCCCCTTGCTCAGTCACTACATGCCTTGGTCAAATGTCCCTCTCCATCTCCCTTGTAGCTCCTTTAGGTACTGGAAAGGGCTCTAGGGTCTCTCCAGAGCCTTCTTGTTTCCAGACAGAACAATCCCAATTTTCTCAGCCTTTTCTCATGGGACCTTTATCTCTCCCATCACCTTAGTGACCCTTCTATGAACTCACTCCAACAGGTTTATGTCACTCCTGCACTGAAAACCCCAGAGATGGATGCAGTACTCCAGGTGGGATCTCATGAGGGTGGAAATCACCTCCCCTGACCTGCTGGCCTCGCTGCTTAATTCAGTGTAGTCATTTACAGAATGCAGATGTCTTTCCTTAAACAGTACTGCCACCAAGGTAAAAGTCCTCTTTTTTCTTAAATAAGGAAAGCATATCAAACCTAAGTTGTCAATACTAGAAACAGTTCTGACTACCAGCCAGCATACCTACATAAGACATTACATCAGTGATAAATTCAATGCAAGATCAGATTGCTTCATACTTAAAAGAACATGCACTCCTATCCACAAATAACATAGATGTGCATCCAGTCCCAAGAGTAGGTGCTATAACAAGAAAATATTTCTCCTGCTCTATAGCATTTCTTCCACCAGCAAAAGCTTACAAAGTAAATTAAAACCAACTAAAAATACTAAACGCTTAAGTTAAATATATATATTATACCATATATATTATACCTTAGCTAATAAGGGTGAATACAATTTGCACCACCACACATCATTAGCTAAATGCTATTTTTTTCACCAAAGTATCTATTTTAGAAGGGAAAAATCCACACACATAGAGGATCTGCCTCTCCTATAACTGGCCAGCATTAGAGGAAAAGTTCTGAGGTAGTTTTAGTACCTCACAAGCCAGCCAAGTCCATCATACACTGTTTTCAACTATTAGGACACACTATCTTTTTTTCCTCCTTCTTTCTGCCAAAAAACCACACTACGTGATACCAAGTGCAAGCTGTTCACCTTCCCCATTTGAAGCTCAGAGGCTAGAAATTGAAGACAGGAAGGGAAAGAATACAATTTAAACTTTACAAAAAACCCTATATTAAAAAGTAGATAAATAATATTTAATACTTAAATAAGAACATAACATCTAATTCCTTGAACATATTGCAAATTATTACAGTAGAGCCTAGAAAAAAGCTCAAACTTGGCATCAAGAGTGCCAAGGAAACCAAGAGACTGAAGTTTTGTGTACATAACAGTATCTCAGGTGTAGATGCTTAACTTTTAAAACCTTAACTTATGCTTTGGAAACTACCTTCCATGCTAACGAGAGCTGACTGCATCTTCTAAAGACAGACAAATCTGTGTTGTCTGGGTCAATCCCTCCTTTTTACCTCCCCCTCCATCTCTCCTTCTCCCTAGTCACATAACACTCTTCCCTATCTTGAAATAAGACTTATGTTTGCATACTGAAGCAAAAGTGTTGAACAGATTCCAACCAGTTAAGATGTTTGATATTTCTCAAACCATCCCTTCCCAGCCCTGCATAAGCTTGAGCTGCTGAATCAGGTCTCAAAGGTCAAGTAGTCTTAAAGAGAGAAGCCTTGAGTGTTTTCTTAAGACCCGGTTTGAAGTTTTTAGCTAACCTAATAGAGATGTCTTTTTAGTTTAACAGTAAAAAGCAAATAGCTTACACAAATTACATTGCTAGAGAAGTCAAGGCTTTTGGCAAGATATCACATCTTGTGACAATCAAATTTCTTTCCTTATTTTTTTGTAAGAAGAAATTATTTGCTATCATTGTCAGTTCTCTAAAAGCATACATTAAAGAGCCTACTAAAAAGACATCTATTTTTTCTTGTTTTAGCTCATTATTACAGCTACCAGCATAAAACCTGTATATGGCATATACTGGTAAAGAATAGCAGCTTAGAGAAATATTAACATACTACATACAAAACAAAGGCAGAGAGTCTACCAGACTCTACACACTAAGAACATTTCATTCTTCAAAGCCTTTTTAACAAATTTTGTTTAGGTGATAGTCAATAATCATACTAGTGTTCCATAAACAATATTGGAACCTCCCTTAGGTCACTTTATTAAGACTACACGTAACAGAGCACAACCTTCTTACTGCAAGTAGCACAATCTCTTAAAGACACCCATAAAACAGCATTTCTGTATTTTTAGGACCTCTCCTGGGATACATCAAACAAACCTTAGTTTTAAAGACAACCCATATAAATACTAGGTGTTGAGTTACTACTGACTTAGAGCTATTACCATAACCAACCACTCATGGGCAATTCAAAACCAAACTTTAACCCTCCAGGCATGTGAGTCATCTTTTTTACCTTAATTTTAGGGAAAGCCACAACTCACCTCCTCCCCACCTAAAAGATGAAGGAAAAAGAGAGCTTTAACAGACAGACAGACAGACAGAGGAGTCTTTATAAGGTCCTCACACCCTCAATTTATTCTCTAGCAGTAACAGCCACACACCTGCAACCCCAATAAAACCTGCCCTATCAATGGTTCTCATTGGGAAGCTATCAACATAAAGCAGGAACAGCTGCTAAGGGTAACACACCACATGGTTATTTATACCAGACCTGCTCACTTGCTTGTCAGTAAGGCAGGGTGGAGGGCTGTGAGAAGGTCAGTGGAGATACTTGAAAAATTTTTGTTTGCTCAGCTTTTAAATTGTACATTTGCTATGATGGGAATGTTTATACTTTATCAATTATCTTGGGTCATACTATGTTATGGTACAAGAAGAGTGTATAAATAGTATGTCTGGTTAAGACCTGCGCAGTATTCATATCTTCTTTTGTTCCATAGATTCATTAGTAAAATTAAAACCCAAATCTATTTAGTAAATGCATAGTAGCATAAAAATGAAGACCAGGTTGTTTCTTACTATGTTTCATTTGTTGTAATTAAAACTATAAAGACTTGGAATTTAGACAGCTTATTTTCAATTTTGGCTGTTAACTAAGGTTTTGTTTTTCTCTGTATACCTAAAAAGCTTCATACCCACCACACTTTAGCACAAAGTAAGTCTGCAAAATAAATTTGTATTTAATTTGCTGTTCCATTCAGGTGCATGTCCCAACTCGGGGTCAAAAGATGCTTCGATTTTTATCATGCAAGTAATTAATTTCTTTTCAGCGAGATGTCCTAATGACTAGACCAGCTTTTCTTGGATGACTTTGTTTTTCTGGCAAAAATATGAAGTACTTCTGTAGGATCTAAATTATCTAGGTAGCTCCAGTATTACTTAAGCAGCCCAGTCTATTAGGTCTCAAGGTTTGCTGAACTGAGTGATGTCCTCACTAGAAGACTTACTGAGGAGTATGGGATTGGGTAGTGAGATGGGAAGGATGTGAGCAAAGGTCCCAGCAGTAGCAAAAGAGATGAGAAGATGGTGTCTATTGAACATACTTGTTTGTTCTCTTATCGTGTTTTCTGCCTTTAGCTTCTAGATTACTCTGCCTCAGAATCTGCTCTTGTAAAAATTTAAGTCAGCTGGACTTGTTAAGCTGTGCTGTGAATGGGAAAATGTTATGTTGAAAACTATATTGATTTATTTTTTAAATACTTTGAAAACCAAGTTTAATGAAATCACTGCCTTTGTGTAACTGATATTAGATAAGCTGAAAAAGAGCATACTACAATAATTTTTTATTAATGGAAATACTGTGTGGGGAAAAAAACAACTTGGGAAAACACTGCAGTATTCCTTGCTGGCTCTGCAGTTGCAGCACGTGGTACACATTGTGATTCTGGCTGGCTATGACCATTGTTGGCAGGTAGCTGCCAATGATACTTTTGGCAGTTCTTCTAAAGGTGTTAGCTGGGTAGAGAGGAGAAGAGGACAACAAAAGAACAGAAAGAGGTGGTCACCTTTGCTTGTGTTCTCAGCCAGCATCTGCTATTTCCAAAACAGTCCTAGTGCCATGCACTTACATGACAGATTCGAATGATATTCCTGACATGCTTCAGCCAATGGATTTTTACAAGTCTGAGATGGAGTGGTATTTCAATGCAGAGTCATTGACAATTTTCTCTTCCTGCAGTGGGATAGTCTACATCTTTCTGAAAATGCCTCGTTCTCTAAAGACTTTAGATCACTTCTGTCTGGGAGACTGTAAGGCAATGTCCAAGGCAGTAGCCTGAGACTCCATAAATATGTGAATGTCATGGAAAGAGATTGTATTTGAAATTATTCCTTTGTTTAGAATGTTAAAGCAAGTATCACTGATAATTCAGAAATGCCTGCAAAGGTAGAAAATACATTATGAGTGGGATTTGATCTATGGAGCAAATACTTGAAGGTGCTGTGGGTAGAAGGTAAACTTTTAAATACCTGCTAAGGAGATGTGAATTAATGAAGTATCTGTTCCTTGTCATCTTTAAATAAAAAATTGTATCTTGCCACAGAACATGTTTATCCCTTGCTATAGATCATGTTTGCTGAGATTTGCAGATTTTATTGCACTCTGGTGAAAATTTCTTTGATAGCCATTTATACCTGAATTGTGATGAACTCTTTCTGATTGCAAACATCCATGTAATATTGGCTAGTGATGATCAATGCCACTTACAGACTGGGTCAGTATGTGTTGACACGTGAGTTTTGGCAATTAAAACCAATATTGTAAAAAAGAAATTTGGGCACCTAGTTTGAGATAAGAAGGAGGGATTTGTTGAGGGTTTTAAAACTCTGACCGTAAGGACCTCACTGACTTTAATGTCCTCTTGGCATAAGCAACAGTGTCTTACATCCCTCATGAAATGTTTAGGCCATGTCTTAAGAATAGCTGGATTTTCATATCTATTGTACTTTCTCAAAAACACTTGGGTACTTCCCTGGAGACAGTGCACTGGCTGCTGCACAGTGCTGCTGCCAGCCATTGCCATGGCAGTTCTTTGCACCATGCCCACCTAGGTCTGTTCCGAACAGGATTTCGTGGCATGGGATCTGAGTATCTGACTAATGTTACTTTGTTATTAGTTTAAAAACAGGCCTCAAGGTGCTGCTGCATGTAGTGCAATTAAACAATATTGTCTCTGTGTTTGGAGCAGAACACTGAACAACAGCAAATGCTTTGCAGAATTGTACGAACTACTACTGCTAATCAGATTTTAGCAAAAAGTGGGCATCAGTGGGGCAAATCATTTATAAATTGAATTCCTAACACCCTTTTTCCCTCTTCTCTCTTGCTCTGCATTTGCCTTTTAGCACTTTCTAGGTTTAACCGTATATGGAGAGCACTATCCTAGATCATTTTGTAATTTGATACACATGTTAATAATTCACATTGGTATATGCTTACTTTGTGGTTTTGGCTGTTGCTTTGAGACTCCTGCATCACCCTCACAACACATGAAACACTAACAAAATAGAAACCTTATGATTGAAGACTTGGATTTATTTTGATTTATAAAAGTTGAATGGTATTTCCCCAAAATATTCACTTACAGCATGTTAAAATTGAGAGCATTTCACCCAGTGAATGCTGTGTGACAGGACCCGTAACTTTGCAAGTAACACATACTTGAAAAACCACTGGAAACAGAGAAACAGGAACTGAAGCTCCCCATGAACAAAATGAGATTACAGGAGTCAGCTTTGCATCACAGTAAGACATAGAAATTGAAGTTCATGATGACTGCTTTAATGTCTAGTCCAATTATGGCTCTTGGATAGCACCCTAAATTTGAAATAATCCTACTAACTTGAGCAGAGTTGCCTTAGGTTTTCATCAGGTTAAATGAAAGAAAAGTGTCATTTCCTTATGCTGTTTAACTCATTTTCCTAGATATTTATAACCTTGTTCATCTGAGACTTTATGGCAAAGTACCCATGTAAGTTGTACAGGCACGTACAGGAAATGACAGTGAAAAAAAAATCATCCATCCCAGAAAGCTGCACTATTCCTGCTTGCTTGCTCACCCATTATATTGTTCTCATTTGCCAGAGTGAGAGACTTGACACTTCATTAACTCAGCCTTCAGCTAGTGTCCAACCAAGGGGCTATTGCAGAATGAAGCCTGACTGGGGATATATTACATCATCACCTGATGGAGCTGGAAATTGCCTATTTCTCTCTCTGAAAATTAATTTCTAAACTCTTTCATTACAATTGAGTCAATTATTTCTGACATTCAGCCAGTGAGATGCTTCTTGTACCCCTGCTGCATCTCTCCTGGCCTCCACCAGCCTGTGGATAAGTAGCCTCTTCTTCCTTGCTCTCCCTTCTGGCACTTCAGCTTCTCTCCTGAAACAAATGTCTCTCCACCTGCTTTGCTCCTGCTTGACATTATTGTTCATTGGATTGGTAAGAAATATCTGCTTACTCCTTGGATCTTCAAATTTTTTTCTTCTCCCATAGTTCCTTATTAATTACCTCCTCAAAATAATTTCTCTCTGGTCAGGCCTTCATTTTTGATGGCCAGCTTGCATCTGTGCTTTCAGAGATCATGCCTGGATGTGGCTGTGGGGGCTGCTCTGCTTTGAAAGGGAGGGATCCTGTGAAAACATCCATTCCTTTGTCCACTGAGCAGGAAAAGAAGCCTGCAGTTACTAGGCTTCTCTATATAGGATTTTAATGCATTATTCTGAAGAGTTCAAGTATATGTCAGTTCTTTTTCCCATCCCATGAGCTTTGGCCATTTTACAGAGAGAATGAAAAAATCCTACAGACTCCTGATGTGGAAAAGGGAACTCTTCATTGTGTGTAAAATTATCAGGATGAAACTCTCAACATGTTTTTCACAACCAAAGATTTAAATAGCTTGCCAAGGGAAAATGACTGGCTTGTTCAGTATATTTTTGTGCTCCCCAGGATGTTGATACTCAATATCAGCACTAGATTTGTGGTTATTGTAACTAACTAGGGTGCAAAGAACAGAAATAGAACAGTTTATTAAGTCTTAATTTTACATTTTTTATTTTCCTCCATGTGATGCCCTGTATAAATACGTCAGGAACTAATCTGCTCTTTTCTAGGAGGTCCTCTAATGTTTTCCTAAAGGAACAGTACATGATAAAATCCTATGTTTAGCCATAAATTAGGGATCCAATTTGTTATGCAGTTATGGTGTGGCCATGCTGCTGTCATATCATTGAAGCTGGAGAATGTGAGTGGCACTGTTGTGTATTGAAAGGTTTGGGTGCTCCTCATGCTGTCAGTCTCTTCCTTGTGCTCTATGAGAAACTGAGGGTGGAAAAGATGCATCCACAGCCTTATCTGCCTACTGAACTGAATTTGTTGAGGTAATGTTCTTACAGTTGTTTGAGTCCCTGAGACTCAAACATATTCTGAGCATAATTTTAATTTTTAAAACCTCTTCAGTGGTGGCTTTGTGCAAGCTGAGGTGGCTCTATATTACATCTGGCTAGGAGTATGTACATGTTATTAATTACTGTGCCTCAGCTGAAACCTAAGCACTTTTTGAAAAGCTCTAACACAGTTGCAAGCTATTATGTGTTCATACCCTTCATGATCTAAGCTAACTCAAAGCAGATCTGACTAAAATGAATTTCAGCACAGTCGCATGAATAAAACTGGCTCAAAGTTATGCTTGAAATGCAAAACTTGAGGTGATGATTGAGTAGTTACATCCCCTAGCTATGTGCCTGATTCCTCTGTGAGAGATTATACACTTGCAGCAGAATTGCATAAATTTATACTTTTATGAGCTCTCATCCTTTCAAATCTCAGATCATTCACCAGGTACCACTTGGAGATCCTTAACAAAATACCTTGCTATGTTTTCTGATTGTGTCCAGCGCCCTACACTGTTCTGCTTCAATCTTCTGCCAGTAGATGTCAGCATAGAACTGGTGAAAGTTTATTCTGCTTGTTTCAAGGTAATTTGAATCAGTGGTTCTGTGACTTTGGCCTTGACTGTTAATATCAGATTGCTTGTTCAGAACACCAGAAAGTATGATGTCACTATTCAGACATTGAACGTCTGACCATTATGACATTTGCACACTTGGTGACATTTGTAAAGAGAGAATTCAGACTGAATTCACGGTGATTGAAAAAATAAAGCCAGTTAGTCTGTTAGTTATTAAACTTTAAGGAAAAAAATTTTTCAAGATTGGACTCTGATTCCAAGTTGACTCTGATTCTAGATTAAGCTAAGAAGCCAGGGCAAAGGAACTACCATGTTGCAGAGGGTGGTACTAATTTGTGGCAACCTCTATGCTGTCAGAAATAGAATTAATGGAGCATTCAGAGGAGTCTCTGCCCCAGTGGACTGGTTATCCCTGAGAGACAATGAGGGAGGGATATGATTGCTGTTGGGATTTTTTCTTTTTTACTTTTCTTAGAAAAATAGGACTAGTTTGTATATGGATATGTATGTAGTTTGTATATGTTGCTGGAACAGTAAGTGAGATGCAAACCTTTGACCACTGGTGTTTACGGTAACATGGTGCTGTACATACGCTCACATGCTGGAATGGGAAGACCTGCATTTCTCTATGCAGACTGGTGCTGTAACTCTGTCTCTGCTTCCTTTATGGCATCTGCTGTCCAGGCAAACAGAGAAACTGATTACCATGTTCTTGGGACATGGTCATTGCTTCAGTGTGTTCCTGTGTTTTGTGAGCAAGCATGCATGGGACAGTTAGTCTTACCTTCAGAAATTCCTGCTTCAGGGATAGAAGCATGCTATTAATGTATTCCCACACTTTCCACACTGTTGTAGCTATTTCTCCTGATGACTTCTGGAGGTCTACCCCAGAGATTTTAGTGCCTCAGCCATGCAGCTCTGCTGAGTTGGTCTGTGGCATACTGGGAAAGCTTGCTGATTTTATCTTGCTCTCATATCCTGATGGGTGTGTTTCTGAGTCTTGCCTGCTCAAATCCATGTTTTAGAAGTGGATTGGTTGCTCACATGTGCAGGTGAGTTGTTTATGCTGTGGAGTAGGTATGTGGTGAAATCATTGGCATTTTCTCCTTGAAATGCAGAAGGCATAGGGTGTGGAGGACAAGAACACAGACTCAACAGGGGTGTGAATGCTCCAGTTACTGTGCAATACTGTGAAGAGAATGGGGCTTTGGGATCATAGAGTCATGCAATGGTTGGGATTGGAAGGGAGTGTAAAGATCATCAAGTTTCAATCCCTATGCCATGGGCAGGAACAACTCTCAATAGACCAGGTTGCTCAAAGACCCCCCCCACCCCAACCTGGCCTTGAACACTGCCAGGTTTGGGGCATTCACAGCTTCTCTGGGCAACCTGTTCCAGTGCCTCACCACTCTCACAGTCAAGAAATTCCTCCTAACTTCTGACCTAAATATTCCCCCTATTATTTAAATACCCCTCCCCCATGTCCTATCATATTGTTTGGGAAGTCATGTTGTTGTACATGTCTGGGAGAACCAACAGTGGGGCACCCAGGAACTAGACCATGGGGCTGAATTCCCGGTGTCAGGACCCTTAGTACACCAACAGGCTGGGCAGTCCCTTCTGTCTTGGGGGTGGTTTTGCTCCTGCATTCAAGACCAGCCCTGACACAGTGCAGCTGCATAGCCTTGGATGAGGCTGCTGCGGAAAGAGCAATTTGAGAAAGGGCTGTGAGGAGCATCATCTGGATCTCCCTCTTTTGCCTCAGGTCTGTGCCCTTGCCTGAGCTATGTGGTACTTGTACCCATGCCTGGCCATATCCTTGCTAATCCTGATCCCACAGCTGGCTTCCTGGCTTGACTTGGGACCTGCTTGCTCACCACGAACTTCTCTGACAATCACTGGACTATCAGCTGATCCTGGTTACTGTTGGCAGACCTGCTCTGCTCACCTGCTTGGGGCTTTGGGATGGGGACCTTGTTGGTGAGGCCACTGTCACCTGTGGCTTCATGCAGTGGAGCAGCCAGCTTCTGCTGCTCCCTGACATTAACCTGCTGCTACCCATGGGCAGCTGACACAGGATGATTTATCTTCTGCAGATTACAAATCAAAATTTAAAAATGCATGTACAAATTAAAATTAAACTTGTCATGGCTGTTCAGTTCTCTCTACTAGGACCATGGAGTCTGTTAAGTGATTAATGATGTGTCTCCTCAAAATTTATGAAGATAAGAATCTATAAATTATTTTTAGAGATTAGGCTTTTGAACTGCTAAGTGTCTTATAGATGGCATATCTGCTCTCACTTGATCCTCTAAAAAGAGAAAATGGATACATCAATTCCAACAAAACATTATTCCATGGTTTTGCAGGCTGTGGCCTAACTCAATGCACAGTTGTGGATGTCAATACAATAAATTCAGAAAGGCTGAGTTCCACAGTTCCAGTGTCTTTAGGAGATTAAGTGCCTGTTGGTTTAACAACTTGTTTCTGGTGACCTTGCTTCTTACCATGTGTCATTACTTTTTTGGGTGATGGGGGGAGGGTTCCTCACTATTGCCATTGCTCAACAAATGGCACATCAGAGGGCCAGGCACAGTAGAACTGCCTGTAAATGTTTGACAATGGCACAAGGGTGGTTTTGTTGAACTGCGTGAAGGTTGATGCTGGTGGCAAAAAACCATTTAGGTATCAGTGTGCTCAGGGCCCTCAATTAGACTGGCCTAACAAACCTTGCACTGTACACCCAGAGGTATTTTTATATGGGGCATTTTCAGGAGCCTGCTGGTTTAGGAAACTAATATGGGCAACCAGAAAATCTCATTGTTCTTGGCTGGCTCAAGGCTGGTGGGGAATTAAGATATACCCTGCATACCTACCTCCAAGTGGCATAGGAAGTGAGTTTCTGACTGGAGCTATAATCGCTTGAACAATTTCAATAAATTTTTAATTAGATTTAACTATACAACCATCAGTTAATTTGTCACAGGTTTATGGGTTTATAGGTGTAGTGAGATTTTTAGGTGTTAAGTGACCATATGTTTTATAGTGTTAATATGGATTTAGGTTTTAGATGATTGTGATGCTTTGCAAGTTTTTTAAAGCTTCGTAATTTGTTGCTTGGCTCTTCTGTATGTGCAGAACCCATATAGCAATATATTTTAAAAACAAACTAAATCATTAACTATTCAATTAAAGCCAAGCAATTTTAATCCTACTAGGTACTTGTTCACATACAGAGAAAATAATTCAAGTGAAATGTGAATTGAAAAGATCTGTATATTTATGTGCTCAATACATCTAAAATAGCTATAGTGAAATTATGTGAGCCACTAATAATTAGATTAATGAAGGTCAGTCTCATTGGGAATGGATGTCTGAAGAACTCTTTGCATTCCCAGACTGGAACAGTTCTTATAACTGCTTGTGTGAAGTGGTTTGAAGCTGAGCATATGGATGCTGGTGCTACAGAGCAGTGGCATTGGTATTGAAGCTGGTAGAAAAGCTGCTGTGAAACTGTGTGTGCAAGCTCTTGGCCCCACACTGCTGACTAATTTCACAAGCACGAGGTCCTGCTCCTGAGCCTCTATCCTTCTGCAAGGAACTTGCCCTGCTGTTTTTGCTTATGCATTCTGCGTCCACTTCTGTGGAAAACTCATTCAAGGCCTGCTTGACTTTTCTCCTTCGCTAAACACTCCTCCCTCTGTGCGTGTCAGCAGCAGCTCTTGCTATTAGTGTCTACAGGCACATTACGTTAAGGACAGTTTAATAATATTAGAACTTGGCCTGGAAGATCCTCTATTACCAGTGCTGGTTCTAAGTTTGTTTCAGGCCAGAGAAGTTCTGGAGAGTACAACAGTTGCTAAAATACCATAATGGAAAGAAGAACTAATATTTGAGGCCAGTGGGAATATTCCGCCTCTCCGTGCCAAGGAGCCTGTGAAGGGAGCAGTGTATCAGCAAATGGAGAGGCTTAGTAAGTGACCAGCCCAGGCCTCGGGAGTTTGCCCAGTCCAGAAATGCAATAGACTGTTATTGCTCTTGCTTTAACAGGCGGTGCTGGCCAGCATTATTTGTGAGAGAGGAGGAAGGATAATGCAATGCTGCACTGGGATGCAGATGCTTGCTGTCAGAAGAATGGCTTCTCCTCCTTCATCCTCTTATCTCAGCTATGCTTTGCAAATAAATGAGGAAGGATAAACAGTGTGGATATGCAGCTCTGTTCTTGCAATGTTAACAATCCTGGTGGGAAATGTTTATCACTGTATCAGTGTGATGATAGGTGACTTTTGCAGGGGTTGATGTGTTGTGATAAGTAAAGCTACATCTGCAGCTAAGGGAATGAGGAACCTCCCAGGGGAGGAGATGAGAGAAGGGTCTTTACTGCATCCCACTCTTGCAGCTAGGACTGTCCCACCTTCTGCAAGTCCTTGGCCACTGCCTGAAGCTGAACAATTCCTATAGGGGCTTTGAATTTTTAAAGGTGGCAAAGGAGAGCAGACTGCTCAGGTTGAGAATGCAGCCTGAGTGCTGATACTTCTGACCCAGCTTCAGGAGTTGAAATGCCTGTAGCTGGAATAGGCAGGGGAGTGTATGGAGAGGCATGTTTCTGGGAGTGAGAGGTGGCTAGATTCAGGACTCTGGTACCCATGAAAACAAATAATGAGACAGAAGAGAAAGGGATTTTGGCACCATGTTCCTTTTTACTGATGCAAAATGAGCAATTTTTCAAGAATATGATATAATAATACTTAAATAAATGTGGAGGACTTACCCCTCCAGCATGGAATTGTACTGTGCATACTTGGTTTTCTTCATGGCAGGGTCAAAATATGTTAAAATAATCTTTTAAAACAAACAAAAAAAGGTTGAGGCTTTTGGGGGGAGAAAGAAGCTGAGGGCAAGTTGTAGATGGGAAAAGTGTTTTTTTATTTAGATAAATAGCTGGCTGGAGCCTGTTTTAGCTTAAACAAGGGTAATAACTTGTGTAAGACTGACAGCAAAGCCTGTTTATCTAACTTTATTATTATCTAAATTTCTGAGTTTCTAAACCTCTGTTTCAACATATTTAGAATTCCCATTTCATTTTCACAAGACGCTTAATTTTGCATCATGCATCTGGCTGTGTTGCATGTGCCAGGGTTCCAGAAAAGGCATTATATGTGCATTAGGGCTGTACCTTTGTTTATCTACATGCCAAGATTAATCCAAGATGCAGTAATGCTTTGCCTTAGAGCAATTGTACCAATGAACCTTAACCCTGATCTTAAGAGACTTACTCTCTGTTCCTGTGACAGTTTGTTTATTCTTCACTTCAGGGCCTCTTTGGAGCTAAAACAGCCATTATGAGCAAATTGTTCTGGACAGCTTTTCTGCCTCTGAGTAACAAAAACTGGGCAACTTATTTTCATTTCTTCCTATACCTTTTTCAGGTGATTCCTACAAACATTAATCCACTGTGGTATCCATCCAGCACTGGAATGTTCTAAAAGCCAAGAAATGACTCGACTCATTTGAGTTGAGTGTAACCTTCCAGCATTCTCTATTTGTAAAAATCGCATTCAGAGGACAAATCCCACTGTCCTTTGTGTACATATTATTGTCAATACAATTTGTACAATGTCCATATTGGAGGAAAAAACGCATCCAGGTACTTTGTATATTTTCAGTTATTTCTGTAGATTCTTATGCTGTGTGAGTGCCAGATAAAATTACAGCTGTATAGAAAGAGAGTATTATGTGTTAAGAGTTTTGTCCTAAAATAGATTGAAACCCCTGTAATTTTGTGGAAGGTGTAAGTGCTCTGTATTTATTCAAGTACTTGATTGATCCAATTAATCAACTTAATAATTAAAATCAATAGTCTCAAAATGTGACTGAATATATATACCTATATTAGGCAGAAAATATTTTTTTACTCCATTGCAAACAAATATATTTTCTGTGAAAGGGTAGAAGAAAAGAAATGAAAAGGATTGTTTGGCTGTAGTACAGTGGAGATATCAAGGGAAATCTGGAGCTTTTGTTAAAGTTAATAAGAGCTGGATCAAACCTAGGATTTCTTACAGCTCTCATGAGGCACCCCAGCTCTTGACTTTGCTAATCAAGAATTAAAAATGAATAATTATGAACTGTATCTTTGTCTTCACTAAAGAAGAAATAACTCCCAAGTAGATTTAGCATGGTAAAACTTGCTTTATGAAACCTTTTTTAATTAACCAAGTACCTTATGTTATTTCAGGTCCTGGTGTTCTGTTTCTTCTTATAGGAGGACTACTGAAATGGAAACACAGATCAGTTTAGTAATATAAAACTTATTTTAGAATTATATCTGAAAAGAAGTTAATCAGAAATGAAAGTATTAGTTTCTATCAAGTTAAAATCTTAGGCTGATAGTGCAAATAGGTTTATAGTAGAAAAATAAATTAATTACTGTCCTTTGAAAACATATTTTGTTGAATTGCAGTTGCAACATAACTTACGAGTTGTTGGAAAGGAGGTAGCATCTTTTTGTTTCTTTACATTTTCGCAGAGATTTTTCTATGTCTGCCACAGAACAGAGACAGCAGTTACTTCTGTAGTATGGCAGATACTTTTTCTTTCTGTTTGCATAATTCTAACAACTTAGACTTTGCAATGCTGAGAATGAAAAAAAGAAATATACATGTGCGGATCCATATGTATAATGGTTATGTGAGTACTGATTTTTTAATAGAAATATTTTTATTGCTAACAGTAATTGAGGTTTCTATCTTGTCCCTTCTTTCTCTTTATTAGAAATTATGATCTAGGAAAGTATGAACAAGTGAAAAATTTGATTTACTGTTTCATATTGCATCTCAGTAATTTTAAAGCTACATAGTTGTAAACTACAGTAATTTTGAACAAATTTATTTATAGAAAGCTGAATAGCTAGATTGAGGAGCTGAAGTGGAGTCTTACAGGATACTTCAGTATTCCATGAATACATTAATGGTTAATTTTTAGAAGTGTGAAATGTTGATGCATGTGATGAACAGAGCTGGGATTGAGCTTCACTGCAGCAGTTTGTAAATACAAGGGTTAGGACAGGCTATTCTTGCTGAATAAGCAACTGTTCATTGGCTATGTTACCAAAACAATGAAACAGAGAGGAATCTCAGACTGGTTTTTCTGTGCA
The DNA here is from genome assembly GCA_013398175.1 of Climacteris rufus. NCBI lineage: Eukaryota > Metazoa > Chordata > Aves > Passeriformes > Climacteridae > Climacteris > Climacteris rufus. Next base: position 133,068 of record VZRZ01001384.1, read on the forward strand.
AAGTCTGCTTGTGTTCAGGTATTATTGTCCTGTAGTGAGGAACTGAGGATGAAAGTACAATTTACCACCTGAAGCAATCTTTTCTTTTCTTGTGATTTTACAGAGAACATGTAAATTTCTAAGGTGGTACTCAGTTAGCTGTAGCTTTCTAGCTTTTCTGCAAAACTAGGTAGGAACATAAATAATTCTGACAGTTCATGAAATATGAATAAAGGCCTATTCAATACTTTTTTTTGAGGCTCTTGGGAAACCTGAATTGAATTGTGTTGCTGAAGTTCTTTTGAATACATATTCTGTAAAATTTTTAATGTGCCATTTACTTTTCTGTTAATTTGAAATAGCTTTCAATTCTTTCAGTGTTCCTTCCTGATGAAAAATTTTGGAAAATGCCAGTCCTCATTTGTACAAGGTTTCCAGCAAGGGCTATTGGACATGTCCTAAAATGATTAACCTCAGTGCTGGAAACATTTCACTTTTCTGCATTGCTACTTCTTGTTAATACAGAGAGAAACTGTCTTCTGTTATTGCTGGGCAAAATGTTTTGCCTCTAAGTAAAATTATAGAGATATTGTTGTTTGCCTGTTTGACATCTATGAATACAGAAAGCCCAGTGCTGCTGCTCGCAAGGCATCCTCAGTTCCCTGTGTGCACTCGTGCAAGGGGCTTTCCCTGCATCTCATCACTGTGCTCTGAATGTAACAGGAACATAAAAGACAGAGTATCTGTCACAGATGTTCCTAAGTCTTCTGCTGCAACATCTTTCTTTCTTGCCTCAAATTACAGCAGGCTACATCACGATTAGTGTGGTCAAAAGAAGTGATAAAAATGCAGAAAAACTTTCAAATTGAGAGAGGTGAAAAATTTCAAATAAGATAATTATACATCTTAGATAAATGAGGTGTGCTGTGACTCATCTGATCTTTCATAAAGTAATAAAAAATGTTGCTAAGTTAGAGCAGGAATGGCTGTTCACTTATCTTACAAAACACAGTGAATAAGATAGTCATGAAGCTGAAATATTTCACCTGCAAAATTAAAAGGAAGTTTTTTCATGCAGTGCACATTCTCCTTGGTGACGTTATTATTTCAGGACGTTGTTTGATATCTAGAGGTTATTTGGTTTTAGAAAAAGAGTTGATCATGAAAAAACCCAACAAAACTAAAATCCAAGCTTACTCAGATTTGACATACTGTTAAGAAATGAATTAAGTATTTTAGAGAAGAGATAAACACTTATGCTACTGACTTATGGGGTCTAGAAGAATCTTTACCTGAGGCAGGTGTGACTGCCCTAACTACCTCTTGCAAAACACCTTGAACTTTTAGGAAGCAGCTGTGGCCAAGGGCAAAGCTCCTGCACCAGTTGAACCATGGGCCTGATCCAGCACAACAATGCAGACTGATGGCAGTAATTCCCTCATGATGTAGAACGCGGCCCTTGTGGTGCCCTGACACCTCTTAGCTTTAGGGGGAATCTGCCTGTGCTTCCTAGGTTGTATGATGTTAGAAAAGTCCAGATCAACCTCCTACATTGCAGTAGGTTGTAGAAGCACCAGGGGTTAAAACTGCTACTTTGGTGTTGGGGACATCAGTGCAGCACAAGTGCATGAGGTACAGCAGCGCTGCTGGCTCCCTTGGAGCTGGTGAGGAGCTGGAGCTCCCCTTCCTCCTCCCGTGTCCTCTGCAGGGGCAGCGCTGCCAGGTACCCTCGGGCTGCCTGGGTCTGGGGAAATGCAGTCCTGGGCCATCTTCTGCGGCCTCCAGCACAGGGGCTGTGGGACTGCACGTGTGCTTTTCTTGGCTGATTTGCTCCCCTTTCAGCAAACCTAGGTGCCAGACACAGTTGATGCTTCTGCACATGCTCTATTGTCTTTTTGATAGTAAAAAATGCTAATTGGCATCCTAATGAAAATCTAATCAATGCAGTCAAATTGTCTCTGATCCTGAAGTATGTGTGATGACAGACACTGTAAACAATTTATCTTCATATGTAAAGGAAATACGTCAGCTCCAGTGTGCCCTTGGTTTATATCAAAGACACACTGTTAAGAGTTTTATCTGATTATTACGAACCAGCATGAAGAACAACTGTTGATTTTAATTTATAAAAATAATTTCTGTGAAACAGCTACTTTGAATGAGACTATCTGAAATTGAAACCTTGGAAGAGCTTTGCAATAAATGAGGTATTCAGCATCCTAATTTTTACTGCTGAAATATGATTAATTATATGTTATGCTTTACTGTGAAAGCTGGATACACTTAAACTCTCCTTAATATATATGAGCTACCCAACTTGGATGCTTTTTCATTCTCTTTTTGGCAGCAAATTTCATACACTCTAAGTGAAAACTCATTTTTTCTCGTTACTGTTGAATGCCTGAATTTAAATCTCTCTCCTAAAATGCTGGGTGTGGTTTTACTTGCTTTATCACTTACATTTCCAATAGTTTTGTGGTGATTTAGAATCTAAATGCTAAAGACATCCATTACTCTAAAGTAATGGCAAAATTATAAGAAAACCTGAGCGTGATAGTACTAAATTAGGTCTCTTTTACCCTCTTTGCACCTCTCTGCCCCAAGGGCTGAAGTTGGCTGAGCCACAACTAGTTCAGTCAAGAAGTTTATTTACAGTCTTATGCAAAGGACTTCCATTCTGCATATGTTACAAATAATAGCTTTGGACAAATAGGAAGATCCTAGAACATTACTCTGACATCTGTAAGTGATTATTCGAAGTTACATTCCTGGTTGAAGGATCTCTCCAACTCCCCCTCCTCCTCTTCTCCCAGATCTCTGCTGGAAAAAAAGCCATTCTCTCTATGTTTGAAGAAACTGGTTCTGTTATCTTTTATAGTTGCTACATCGATAATCCTTATGATAAAAGTCCAATCCCTCTCCTATGTATCAACAATGGCTTAGCTATATGATTAATTACTGTGACAACAAATAAAAAATCTAACTTTTGGTAGAGCAAATTGTCTGGTGAACCTATACCTACATGCTAGAAGTCACAGGTTCTTTAATGTGGCCTGGTTCAACTACTCATGTCAATGTGTGAATTTTCCCAGTAAGCAGAGCTTTCAGAACTGAGTAGTGCAGTGGCTGAGTAGTGGAGTATCCCACAAGGAAGCAAAGGCAGTACCCTACAACATAGTATGCATTTTTTTCTTTGCTTATTCTGGCCTATGTCTCATCTTTGTTTGATTCTTAGTCTTTGGCCAGTATTTGTTTGCTAGTACCACTAGGAGATCTGATCTCCTGCAAACCGAAATAGTGAGGGGTTCCAAACTGCATGTCTCCAGGCAGATGACTTCATCACAGCTTTTGGCAACACAACTTACACACTCAAGCAGCTTCATTAACTCTGAGGGGAACAATTTATTAATTGATTGGTACATACATCAGTAAAGGGTGAACTGGGGCTTCATGAAGATGTGCATTATGGATAATGTTCCCTAAAAACTCCACTGGCACAGGTGGGTAAGTTGATACCCTAAATCAGAGCACCACAATAATCCGTATGCTGTTCTGGCATGAAGAATAAACATAAGGTAATACTAAAAGCAGTAAAGTAAAACCACTTTGTAGAAGTTGCATTTGGATTTTTCTGGTTTTTTTACAAGGAAAAGAGAGAGCACTGCAATTAGATATTATAATAAAAATGTTTTGTAAAATTTCTTAAATTACCTGTCAGGTTTTGTAAGCTCTTTTGTCAGATCCATAAATCAGATTAAAGTAATTTTTGCTTTTTTCTAATAATTTGACAAGAAAAATATTTATGTTTAATCTGACCAGATTTAGTATGTGCAGAAAACATGTAGTAGATAAGTGTGAAAGGCTTGGAGACAATTTGTATGGGCAATTGCTTCTCTTTTCATACATGCTAACTTTAAAATCAAAGTGATAGCACATTTATACAGTAGATAGTTGATCAAAATATAATAAAAATTTATAAATAATATTGAAAAATGTAATTTTCAAAGTAATGCTTATTCTTTTTGAACATGTTACAAGGATTGTAAGAAAGCAGGCAAACTAAAAAAAAGGTTGCTCACATCTACATAGCTAATTTAATGGTGGGCTTGTATAACACTTAGATACTGGTATGTGATAAGTCCCACATGCAATATCTGTATTTGTTGGCAGATGGAAAATGGGAGCAGAGGGAGGTGTTCCTCATTTAAACGGATCTGCTTTCTTTTTTTTAATAATAACCAAGAAATCAGCTATCCTTTTAGTGTGCTTGGCTATATGTACTTTGCTGCTTAAAATGGCCCTGAGTGTATTAATAGTATAGCACAGCATTCAAATATTATCATTTGTGGTGGGTGTGGGAGTGAAGGCCTCATAGTTGGGTTTGGGAATATATACCATGGGAAATCTCTTATGAAATAACTGTTACTTCATGCAGTGTGGTCCATTCCAAATGCTAACCATTTACTTGTCAGATATTTTTCATGAGCCTTGCAGATAAGATAGCTCTGTGGGGATTGATTTAGCTGTGTTCAGAAAACTAAGCTCTCACCAGAGATGGGGAAACCACCCCACCTTTCTTTCAATTTGGTGTAGAATAATAACGAGGGGAGTGTTAGTCTCTGGAGTTTCCTCCCACCCTTCAACACATCAGATTCATATTAGCAATATTTATTATCTAGAAGGGTGACTCAGTGTCAGCTGTTTTCATTTTTGCTTATAATACCCTGGAGCAAAGTTTATATGTAAGTAACAATTTACATTTTCATTTCTGTGTTTTATTGCAGTGGAGCTGGTCACAATACCATAGTAACAGTTGCTTTGCAGTTTTACTTTTGACAGCATTTGATTCTTTGCCATAGTGGATGTGGTTAAAAGGCTTGCTTGTGGTAAGAACTGGTAAACCTGCAATTCTGAATAATTAAGTGCTATTATTTTGTTGAAACACTTTCAGAAGGAAATGTTTGTCTTTATTTAAATAAAGATATATATTTACAAAATAAATAAATAGAAATATCTAGTGCATCATTTTGCTTCAGGACTTGCTTCATACATAATGTGTATGTATATTATATTCAACAGCATGGGCAATGTGTAAAGACAATTTTACAACTTCTACAGCTGTTCACCACATGTGGGGCTGCATAAGGAAAACAAGTATGAGCTATGAATGGTCCCCAGCTTATGCCCCTCTGAGAGATGTATATGGTTACAGTAAAAAATGTACACATAGTGTTGTTAATAAAATGATAAGTTACTGAGGTCTAAGTTTTGAGTAGTACAACAAGCCTGCATTTCAAAAACTATACACAGAACAAGAAAATTCAACTAATCTGCTGAATAGGTGTGTTAGGGCTCTTTTTACCCACAGAAATTCAACAAATACACAAAGTCAACATGGGCCTTGGTTTTACTATTTAGGATAGGAATTAGTCTCAAACATTAACTACATGTCTTGTAATGACAAAAGCCAGCAGCCCGGTCATATGGTTTATCTGTCTTTTGCTAACTTGACCTAACAGATGCTAACTGCCTTTCTGCTGGAGGGATGGTTTCATTTGTTGCCATCCCAGCTTTTAGCATAAAAGGTAAAAAAAGTATGTTGCATCTGAGAAATCACTCTTGGTTTTCTTAAAAATGTTTTCTCAACCTGTGGTAAATAAGGCTGTTTTATCATTAATGTACGTGGGATTTATTATGCAGCTGTTAGAAATTACCTTCCTAATCCCTTTTGCACTTAAGAGAATTTGTTACCTTTTTATATTTCTAACACTGAACCTTTTGAACCAAAGAATTCAGTGGTTTTCTCTTCAGGGATCTGAACTCCATGCCATACAATGAAATAAAACTGTGGTTGAATATTTTTACCCTGAAGAAGTAAAACCATTCAAGAAACAAAGATCAGTACAAGACAGTATCTCCTCTGGTGTATTTCTCTCACACATACAAGCATGGATATGTAAGGTTCCAAGTGGAATGGAAGAGTCATTTGTGTTTTGTTTGAGAGGATTCTACAAGCCCTGCATGGACAGTCAGTGAAGTTCTCCCTTAGCACAGGGCCACTACAAATCCTAGAAGCAACATGGAGTCAAAATAGGAATGAAGAAGGGCAGAGCAGTACATGAGAACCATTTCTCTGCATTGGCATGGATTTCAACACTTGGAAGCAGAGACCTAAAAATGCTTTGTGAACTTGCATTCCCTTTGAGTGTGAACATCTTAGAATAGCATCAGATGCATCTATTTGGCAGGTAGCAAGGACTAGTGCTGTCAGTGCCCTGCAGTATCTTATCTGTAAGTTTCTCTTGCCCATGTTCTCCCTGAGGAGAAATTACGAGTGGAATTGTATCCTGTGAGGTATGTGGGATATGCCTACTTCAGCATTTTTGGTTGGATCAGGAACAGGCTTTGGAAATGAACCTCCTGGTCATTCCCACTTGTGGGGCTTTGGTTTTCAAGGTGATTTACAGTGTCAGAGTGCACAAATGGGATTACCTCCTGACTTAAATTACAATGTGACCCTGGGACCTAACATGCTCCAACAACTAAGAGACACCACTTCCTATTGTACCTGGTTACTTGTTAATGGAGAGATGCCCACAGCCTGATTTTTAACAGGTCTTGCTTCTTAAAAAAAAAAAAGATTATGGGAATCTGCTTTTGTATCTCCTATTCCTTCTGGAATTAATTACTGTTCATTAACTAAGTGGTTGGTCTATTGCATGGGAGAAATAGGATGAGACAGATGGAGGCCAGCCAATGTTCTTTAGCATGAGGCCTTTCTCACCCTCCTAGTGATAGTTTTGTGGTTTGCACACTAGGAACAGTTTTCAATGTATTAACTATTCTGCTTCTGTTGCCTCTTAGTATCTGAATATATTGACATCTAAATATCTGGGTATCTAAAAAATGTGAAAATGAAAAAATGTGTTCTTCATCTGTGAGATAACAACTCTCTAGTTTATAGATTTTTTAATCTGTCTCTGTGTACTTGTATATATCAGTATAGTTTCTAGGGTAGCAAAATTTTCCTTCCGTGTTTTAAAAAGAGCATGTTGTGTAGAAATAGTTTGTAGGTTTTTTTTTCTTCTCCCCCCTGCCAATCCAGAAGGGCAATTGAATTAAACAAAGGAAGTACTAAAAGAAAATGCAAGCATATAGTGTTTCTTTCTTTGGACTTTTGGTCTCTTACAGCATATAGAAGTTGAAAACTCTTAGGTATGTTTTGGCTAGTTCATAAAAACATGAGCTTTTCAGTAGAAGGTTTGAAACCTCCTGCAGCTCTATATTGCAGTGGTGGACACCTACCATGCCAGCCTCTAAAGACCTCAAAGATAAAAAAAAAAGAAAAAAACCCCTCCAAACAACCGAAAAACCCCACAAACAAACAAAAAGCAAAAAATATTTCAGTGCAAATGAAAATGAAACTCCCAGTCCTTAAGATGAAATTAGTCCTTCAGGCAACAGCAAAATTTGAAAGGCTTGAATAGCAAATTAACTGGATACATACATTTATAATCTCTGCTAAAGGCATAACTTGCCTTAGATTATTTCTTTTTGTCCATGATTTTCAACCGCACTGAATGTGGAATTTTGTTGCCTGTCTGCTAAACTACAGGTGGTTCAACAGATGCACAGGTCACATGTGGGAAGTGTAAGCAACTTGGTTTGTGCAAAAGGTTCTTGGCCTTGTGAAATAGCAGGGCCTGGACTGTCCCTGCTTTTAAGCCATTTTCACTTGATAACACTGGGGCCACTGGCTCTGACGTACTCAGTTTGCTGATGTGTCCTCAGCTCATTATCGCCTTCATATTTGACATTGCCAGTTCTGTGGAAGTAAAAATCCAGAAATACATAAAAGTCTTGTTAAATTGTGCAAGGCAGGGAATGGTGGTGGCTTACAAGAAGCAGCTGTGAAAATTACTAGGATTTGTGTTTGGGCCCAAAGTGAGGAAGATGAATGAAAATAGAGCTAGCTGAGTATATACTAGTATATACTCTGGACTGGTTTTGAACTGGTATTTCACTTTTTTTTTGTCTGCAAAAGTGCTGTGATTAGTGGCGTTGGTCAGCTGCTTCCAACTTATTTGTGTGGATTTCTACGTTGAAAGATTGTTTTTCTCCACAAGCCCTATTCTCACTACTGCAATCAAGAGACCCAAGAAGTGGAAAGACAGGTCTTTTCTCTCAAGGTTTGATAAAGGAGCAGATGGGAGGCTGGGTTGGTTTTCCTCCTCTGTCTCATTACTCCAGATCTGCCCTGATCTTTTGTGCATATTTGAAGGAAAAAGAAACTTGCATTTGGCTTTTTTAATGTGTAAATGGCAACAAAGACTGGATTTTGATAGTAATTCACACACATCTACTCTAAATAATTTATGTTATGAATCAATGTATGACATGAAAGCCTTTCAGCAGCAAATTATGTGTCAAATCAAAGCGTAAACCCTTCATTTATTATATGTATGCACTTGCCTTACATCCCCACTCAGACTCAATGAAGGACAGTTAAGACTGATAGGTCACATTCCCTGGCACATACGTTAGTGTAATTCCAAGGACGATGAACTAACATGGGGGAAAACAAACAAATATCCAACATAAGGCATTAATCAGTAGCAGTCTAAAGCAAAACAAAGAATGTAATGTATTACGGATCACTTGGAGGGATGAAATTGAGATCCAACACTTGCAAAAAGACTCTAATTCTTGTATACACACAGACAAAAGACTATGTTCTCTGAAATAGTTAATGCTGTACTCTGTATGTGAGGGAAAAGCTTTTATGCTGATTCATCATTCCACCTGGATCTAAACTGTAAGTCCCATAGGAAAGTATAAAATTAAGCCCTTTTACAAATTTGTTTTGCAGTATTACTGGTAATTTCCATTGCAAAAGACAAATAAAGGTGTGTTCTCCAGGAGCAGTGCTAAACCTGAGCACGAAGCAGCAGTGCAGAATTCCTTCCTTGAACTTTCAGAGATTAAACAAGGAATAATTTCGAGCATGAGCAATGCATTACTTGGTAATTCCCAAATACCAGCATTTTGCCACAGGTTGGTATTTAAGTTTATGAAGCTGATAGGTTTAAATGGGTGACTATTTCATGTGGGGAGCATATTTGGAAACACACTGTATGTTGAAGAGAGGCTCATTTTATGGCTTTGCTTTAAAATGTGATTACCTAAATGGGGCTCCAAAAATATCATACTGTGTCACCTTATAAACATCTCATGACCTCCTCGGCCTCAAACCACTTTGCAGATTGATAATAAAACAGCAAATTTATTTAATAAAATAAGGAATTGCAGCTTCTGGGTTTTTGGTTGGGTGGTTTTTCTGGGGCCTTTTTAGGTTTGATTGTTTACTTGACATGAAATTTCATTGCTATGTATAGCTAGTTTCTGAACATCTAGCCAACCTAGTCATTTTGTGACAGAAATATAGCTAAAACAATCTTATTTCAGGCATTTTTACTGTGCTGGATGAAGTGTACTTTATGAAAAATAATGTAGGTATCTAGCAGCTTGATTTTTGGCTCTGCTTAATTTCTGAGGCAGGCTGTACTTAAATCTCCTTCAATTTCTTTATCATGACCCAGTGTATCATGTCCTTGCAATCAAATCAGATTGGGAAGGGAAGAAAAAGAGAGAAACAGATCACCTAAAGATCAGAAGAGCTAAAAGAAATGTCCAATACAAATAACTAATAGTTTGTCAAACTTCAGTGCACAATTACTGTCTTGCATCCCTTTCATTCACTTACCTTTGCTAATTGAAGTTGTTAGTTTTCTATACAGCAGCTTTGTCTTGATGTTTTTCAGTAAAACATTTGTCACCCTGTGGAATTATATAGATAAAAAGTAATAAAGTAATTAGGAAATTGTAGACATGAAAAGATTTTAGCCTGTGATACTTTTATCTTGGCTACAAAGAATTTCACCCATAATATGGTCTTGCAACCACATTCAAAACAGAATACAGCAGTTTGGGACCCCATCCTGCAAACTACACATGAAGTTTTAGCCATATGTATAGTTCCATATTTTAAGTATTATGGGGTGAATATCAGTTATTTACATTAGAGGCTTGAATCTGAAAATATACGTTATTAAATAATTTTTATGTGACTAAGTTCTAGGTGTGTTATCATCAAACATAAAAAGAATTGTCTGGAACTGAACAGTTTAAAGTAATCTATTAACTTCTGCCTATTTGATTAGATTTTGGATTGGGCTTTAAACAGACAAACGCAATATGAGGAATGGGATCCAGCCAGAAGGAAGTGATTAGGCAGTGAAGGTATGCTAGTTTCACATTTTTCTTGTTTGATCTTTTGTTGATTTTCCCCTTCTCTCATATAATCTCTCTTTCTTTCCTCTCTCTTCTGGTCTGTTGTGTTTGCATTTGGTAGGTTGAGGGCCTATAAACTTCTTATCAGAAAAATGTTGGAAGGAGGGTAAGGGGCATATCAGAGTCAGTAGAAGAGGAGTGCTGGGTATAGAGGAGCCTATGCAAGGCAGACAGGAGAGAACAGGAGCCACAAAGGAGATGGTTAGTCATGCTGGAGGGTTTTGGTCCTTTTCTTCCTTTTTAAAAATCTGAAATCTATAAGAATGTGTTATTTGAATTGGATATGTAGCATCAGGTTTGAGTTTAAACCCCATGGTATCTTGCAGGATGGCACTATATATGACTTGTCCATGTTTGGAATTATTCCAGATTTGCTGCTACACTTGAAATCCACTCCCTGCCTTAATCCAAAGTAACTTTCAAGTATAGACAAGCCTAACAGTTCAACATTAACGCTTACTTACCTTTGGCAAAAGTTGTAGGTGTTCAAGGAATGAAGGATCATTTAGTAAGGAATGTAGAATTTTACCTCATTAGTTTGTATTAATGAGTTATTTCCTAAGAAGCTTTTAATGGCTTCATTATATTAACTGAACCCTCATATTAAAGGTTGTGTGGGTAGAGTCACATGACTATAACAATGGACTTACTGCAGCATAACAACCCATACCTAGTCAGCAACCTATGGTTAATGCTTTTAGACCTTTCTTTTCCCTACTTTTAGCAGCACAATAAATCATCTTAAAACACAAAGCTAATTTTAAATAATAATATTTTATCTCAGAGACAGAATGGATGTCCTGGGCAATGATTGCACTCATCTGAACATACTCCTTGTGCTTGATCCCAATTCCAAACCTGTCTTATGTACAGGATATCCCTTCAGGATGCCTATTCATCCATTTGGTTTTTGACATTTAGTGAATTAGCATGTTTACTCTTTTTTGGACTTTCAAAACTACCAATGAGTTGACCTGTTTTCTGGATCCAGCATTACAGAACCTGTATTGGATTAGTGTAGAACATGATCCATAAATTTAAAAGCAAACAGAAACAGTTCTTCAAACAGTGTGGTCCTTCCTAGCTTTTTTTTTTGGGGGGTTTTTTGGCATTTATTTTTTTTTTTTAATGCTTTATTAGTTGGGACAGTCTTTTAGCCTTGAAAAGATTCTAGACACTGTATGAAGTAAGACAGTTTTGTGAGAATGAGTCCTTACTAATGTCTGAAAATAATTTCTGTGATCTTAAAATACTTTATGACAAGAAAACATTTTCATACAAAGCTGCTCCCTTATGGAAGTCTGTGTTTTCAATTAGAATGTCCAAGTCAATTTGGGAATAAACATTCTGTAGAGCTATTGTACCCTTCAGTTCTTTTGGTGGGTGAAGTACGTTTAAACAGTGCTATAAATAGCTAAGTGATCATCAGATGCCTACATCCTGCAGCAGCTATTTAAAGTGCACTTGTACTCGTGGCACTGGATTTGTCCTAAGAATATGTTAATTAGCAGGAAGTCTATTCAGTGCCATACCAACGACAGCACGCAGTCCCCAGCTCCATGTTCGGTCCCAAGGCCCCAGTCCAACGTCACTACAGAAGGCAGAGAGGATTCCGTGTTTCTTAAATGGGGCAAATTATCCAGGCAATGATGGGTTTAGTACACTAAAGTTTGGAGAACAAGTGAACCCTAATTCTCCTTTCCACCCCAAACTACTCTGTGATTCTATGAATCGAGAATGGGACCCAAATGAAGAACCCCTGTCCCTGGGGAGGGTTAGTTGGTCCAGCTTGGGTGCCTTTTTAATGGATTGACAGGGCTGCTGGGTGACCTGAACTCAGCTGCCTCCTCAGTGCAGGTTGGGGCTTTATGACCATAATGTGAAATTAGTAATTGAAGCTGGTCTAGAATTTTTTGAGAGTAGTAAATGGGTAATTGTTATCCACAGGAGTATCCCTACTAAATTTTGTGGGAAAGGAGGAAAAAAAAAAAAGAAATGAAAACTGTCAAGTGCTGTTTGCTGTTAATAGTTTGAACTGCATATTTTTTAAGATTTTACATTTACTTAGGCTTAATTCTGTACATCATGAAAACCTTTAAACCTTGTGCAAAAGTGAACTGTCACAGCTTTCGTACATCTTAGTGAGGATAATACATGACATTGCTGGATTGAGCCAATGTGAAAGAAATCCTGGCCTGGACTGAAGTTAATCACCAGATCAGCAAATACTCAAAAAGTAAGTAAAAAAAGTAAAAATATAAATTATATATATAATTGTGTTCCTCAGCTGCAAAGATTGAGCACTACAGTTCAGATTACAGGAATTTTCTGTGGGTTTAAGAGGAAATTAGGTGTTTTCTGTTTATTCTGCCACAAAATGTAAACATTTAAAAAAATGCCAAAGCCAACTGTATATCATTACATTCCTGGGTGAGCCAACCCATGTGCCTAATTGTACTTTAATGAAGCAATTTGTCATATCTTCAGTTTTTGAACTTCATGTACATCAACTGAGCTACATATTACTTTATAACTAAAAATCAGTGTTGCATGTGTCTTAGAAAGTCTTAAACTTTTTCAGACACCAGGACAGGTGGTGTAAATCCTAGACTGTGGTCAATGATGCTGAGTACCTAACAGAATTGGCTCCATGGACAAGAATCAGTTCTTACCAATGTCACTGAAAATGGCAAAAGTAATTTGGCCAGGGTTAGGCCTGTGCACAGAGAATTTGATTTTGCCAAGACTTGTGCGTGCATATTTGATGTCACACACTTGAGCAGCTCTCATGGCTGTTTATTTGAGTGAGCCTAATCTGTCTAATTTAATCTTTCCAGGATTGGGACCTAAATGAGTAATTAAAATAAAAATAATTGCTTTGCTTAAGGCTCAATCCCATTTTTAATCAGTGGTCTGGAATTTTAGTTAGCAGAAATATAGTAGACACAGACTATGCCTTGAAATATGTATGTTGCTGTAGAATACTAGTTTTCTTCTTTGTTAAAGGGACTTTTCCCCACCTCCACATCCCTCTTGCAAAGATTTTGCATCCTACATATGAAAGTGATAAGAGAGGAGGTATGTCATGCTCTGACATGCACAACTTTTCAAACACTAAAAATAAATAAAAAATTCTGTAAGCGAGCTTAGGCTGCCAACAGGCAGTCTGAACTTGTATTTTACTTGTTTCTGCAGGTTTTTCTCCAGGTTTTGTAAGCCTGTTTGCTGAAATATTTAATGTAGACTAAATGCTTGTTGATTTACTTTGATTTACTTGCTAGAGCTCTCATATACAAATAATGCAGAAGTTTTGAGAACTAGTCTTTGGGGGACCCAGCCATTGACTGATGTATGGTACATGCAGCAGAACAGTATGAGTAAGGCTTGTCCAAACAGGTAATGGTCAAAGTTAAGTGTAAGTGGCAATGGATTTTTCAGGGTTGCAAACCAACATTTCAAGAGTGGCTAAATTGTGTCTGAGCTCTCATAAGAGGCCTTTTGGGTAGATGTAAGAACTTGGCATTCATGATTCAGGGCAAAGGGCTGGAAGTCAACCAGCACTATGTAAAAATCAACTCACCCCTAATCCCCCCAGTAAGAAAGCAAATTAAACCAGTAAAATTTTGCTGAAACATCCTGAAACTCCTCTCTACTTCTCTGTATCTCCACATGGTCTGCAGGCCTATAAAAGAATAACTGCTTATTTGGATAATAGTAGGACTAGGTCTCCATTTTGTGATGGGAGTTTTGCTGTATTAATGTTTGCCAGGCTCTAGTACTGCTCTTTTTACCGTGACCTTTAATGGACATGTAGGTTCCCAGAGCAGCACACACCTGACCTTGCAGTCTTGCAGGACTGTGTCAGAAACTCTCTGCTCATCCTGCTGAAGGATGAAGTTATGGTTGAACTGGGCTATGGGTGGAAAGGCCGAATTCGTGGTTTAGCTCCCTTAATGACAGTTTGCTCCACAACTCAATGGTCTTGAAGTCGGGGGGTTGACAAGCCTAAACGTGCCTTCTGCACCGAACAGCACTTCCTATTATTTTCTAACATAATGAACCTCGAGTGATCTGGTTTAGTTTGCTCCGTTGTAAACGGTGTCAACTCGGTGGTGTTGGCCAAAACTCGTTCTTATTTGGGCTTTTGGCTGCCCTTGGCTGAGAGGGAGGCCGGGGCCTCGCTCTGTCGCAGCCGCCGGTGGGAGCCGGGCCCGCTCGGGGGGCTGCAGGGACGTACCTCGGTGCCCAGGGCCGGGCACCGTCACACACGGGGCCCGGTGTCGAGCGCAGCCCAGGCTCCGTTACGGACGAGGTGCCCGGCGGCCTCACGCGGTTTCCAGGCCGGTAACTTAGAGCCGTTGCCGGCCGAGGGCGCGGTGCCGCCGGCCGCGGCTGCC